>JAFMOC010000020.1:1865000-2462500 GCA_019802505.1 Corydoras sp. C115
CCTCCTGGTTTAGTGTGCTGAGTTTTAACATACTGGATTGATTTGACTCCACTGCCAGCCACAAATTCTTTTTTTCCCCTCTTTAGTTTTTTTTTTTTTTTTTTTTTTTTTTTTTTATAAAACCAATGGATCAACCTAAAGCTTTGTTTTTGAAAGTGTAGAATTGAATGGGATGAAGATGCACACTGCCTCCTGAAGCAGTGATGCGGTAGTTTGAATGAGGAGTTCTGATTTTACGTCTTTTTGCTGCCCCCTCGTTTCGAGGTGCTGAGGTTGTAATGATGAGGTGGTTTTACATCTGCCAGTTTAGTGTGTTTTTTTAATGCCTACTTTTTAGCTTAAGAAAACAAAATGTATCCAGGGTTTTTTGGGAGGGGGAAAGGCAGGGTTACTGAATTGCTTCAGTGGAGCTACTATTTGTATTTTGTTTCTTTTCGTCCCTTTTTCAGATCCATTTAAAATCATATGGACACACCGGAATGGCTGGGACATCTTTTGATGCTTTTTTTGGTTAAAGTTGTGGTGTTTTGTTTTGTTTTTCATTTTGTAATGACTAGATTATGTTTGAATATGGGGGATATTTAAAAAAAACTGTATGTGTGTGTGTGTGGGGTGGGGTGGGGTGGGCTAGGGAAGGATAGGGGTCATTTCATTTCGAAATGAAATGCAGCCCTCATAAAATTTGGCTAGGGTCTTAAGCTTAAACCTAAATCCAGCTGCATTTTAGGTCATTATGTAAACTTTTGAATCTCCGTAATGCAGCGGGTGTGAGGTGTGTAATGCTTTTTAAAAAAGCGTTGTGCACAACATGCACTGGCTTTGCCTATCAGAAGACCTCAGTAAGAGATGAGCAGCCCTCCCATTAAAAAAAACATTGTTATGCTAAATCTGTTAACAGTCTCTGTTAACCGGCTGCGATTTTAGCTAAAACAAGAGGGCCTGTTAGTCTGCGATGAACTGTTCACTGTTAACCTGTCGCCCTCCTTCAATAACCAATGAATAATGATTACAGCCAGCATTTGTATAGCTTTAACTAGCCCAGCTTTAGCTGTGTCCTGACTGTTCCTGAGCCCTGCTGTCAGTGTCTGAGCTGCCTGTGGAGCTGCCCTGCTGTCAGGGTCGGAGCTGCCTGTGGAGTGTAGATCCTCCGTTTCCTACTGCTGGTCTGACTACTGCTGCTGAGAACCAACACCATTCCATTGTTTAGGAGTGCCGGCGCGGTTTGTCGTGCTGCATCCCTTTTACCAACTGTACAAAAAAAAAAAAAAGTTTCCTCTTTTCATTTATTTTTGTCTCAGTTAATAATTATAATAAAACTAAATTCAATCAGTTGTTCTTTTTTTGACCTTGGGAAGTTTTACAACTGACTGAACGCTTTATTTATTGGGGTTTATATATAATAGAAATCCACTATAAATATAAAGAAATGTGTTGACACTGCTTAATCACAAAATCTAAATTCTAGTGGTTCATTTAGTTGTATTATCATGGTCGTGTAAAATGAAGCATGCTTTTAGCTTTGCAGAATAAAAATTGTTAGGGAAGGTTTTCGGCATGATTATGTCCCAGTTCACAAAGTAAGTTCTATAAGTTCTATACATGTTTTTATAGAACTTAAGTGGTCTGTCACAGTTACACTTCAAAGTGCAAATGTGACAGACCACTTACAGCCTAAATACACAAGGTGGCAGTGTTCACTTACTGAGGTTCCTGCTGTTTAAAAACAGCTATAATCCACTGTGATCCAGAACCAGATCACTTAATAATACTCCTAATAGTATCAGCAAATGATACTTTCCTTGGGACCTGTTATTCTCACAAATCCTTTTAATTGCTTTCTCAGAAAACATGTTGGTCTGGTTTTGAAATGATAAATGAGAGCAAACGGCATACCACCTGGACTGCAAAACAAGTTTCTCTATTGCTGATCCCTCAAATAACGTGCCAAAAGTCTGAATCATGTGCAACAGTAAAAATAAAGATATTTAACTTCATCTTCACTAGCAAGAAGAGTACATGATTCACTTTGTGCCAAAATTCAGAATTCAGATTAAGCACAAGTTTCAGGTCTCAGTACAAGATTGAAACAAAGGTTTTTCACCATCAAATTTTAGATAATATTAAGGGAAAATCAAAGTGCATAATAACCTTGGGATTAAATGTGAATGTGACCATAAAGCCCTCATCATTATTGTTTGAGTACTGCACCCATGATGGGTCTAACCACCTGGGATCAGAACTACTTAACAAGGCCAGCTGCTGCAACAACATGTTCTTGAAGCTGTAATATACGACGTGAAAGCTATAAACACTTTGCAAAAACACCAATTTGTGCTTTGGACCTGACGTCATCAGAGATGGAGCAAAAGACAGTAGGAACGTGTTCTGTTACCAAAGAAGTTCCCCTTATGGCCTGAGAGATAAAAATGAACAGGTTTTATGTGCTAAAAACTCAGCCTTTTGCAAAGAAAAATGCACAAACCAGCATCTGTAATGGCATGAAGGTACATCGGTGCCCAGAGCCTGAGTATTATGTGTATGTCTGAAGGTACATTTGATTATGTTGATATTTGTTGCTGTTGTAAATGACTAATTTGAGTTTTTCTTACTTTTAAGAAAGTGTCTCAACCTTCCTGGAATTTCTGGATCACTGTGACGAGGTAAAGCTGAGATCTTTGCCAAAAGTCAGGTAAATGCAGTTAAAATTGCACTTTTGCTTCCTAAAATGTTACCATATACAATGCTCTTTTTTATATTTTCAGGTTTAACACAAAGTAAATTATAATTAATGCTTTTTGTAAACACTCAAGTTTTAAATAATGCCTACTTTTTAAATTTGCATTTTTGACCGTATTCTGCTGTAAATATCCAAAATGGGTCCTGTTTTTCAACAGAATGTTAAATTGGTTATGTGTAGAGCAATTTAAGGGCTGATGCAAGTTTAAGCAACATTTAAGTGCTAGTACCGCCTTGCTGTAAGAAATAACACTTACCACTGTGGCACCATTGGATATGAATTTGAGATCAGGCAACTGGGGTGAAAAAAAGCCAGGCTTATACATTAAATTTCTCTTTGCAAAGTTATTCTGGTCTCTGCTGCTATAACAATGTAGTTTTTATAAAAATAATTCCATAATTATTGCTGTGTATTTTGCCTCAACCAACCAACAAAGTTGTCCCCTTTAACTGTTCCTGTGGTGTTTTGTTCACAGTGGGACTCCCATGATGTCATATGAAACTTTAATATTTAAGCATCAATTTATAATCAGTATATCATTGAGTCCAAGTGATAGTTTGTGCCAAATTAAAAGAATTTCCATCACGGCATTCCTGAGGTGACATTTAACCATCAAATTGTATTGGATGCATGTGAGGAAACCGCTATTTACATTTCATTACTAATTTGTTTATTCGTGAATTTAAATCCCTCAGTATGTTACTGTGATATGTCAGCATCAAAATGTTTTTGTAGAAATTTCAAACTAAGAAAATAAAAATTTTCTGGCATATTGTGTCTTGAAGCAAAAGTAGAAATGATTCAAACAATATAATTACATGCAGTTGTAAGAAACTTTGTAAACCGCTTAGAGTTCCTGCATTACTAATAAAATCATTTTCAATCAAATTCATCCAAGTCAAAACAATACAAAGACATCTTTTTAATTAATACTTTTATTTAACTAATAAAACTTTTGGCGGCACGGTGGCTTAGTGGTTAGCACGTTCGCCTCTCAGCGCTAGGGATTCCCGGTTCAAATCCCCATCTGGGTGGAGTTTCCATGTTCTCCCCGTGTCCGCGTGGGTTTCCTCTGGGTTCTCCGGTTTTCTCCCACAGTCCAAAAACATGGATCAAGTCAATTGAATTCTCCAAATTGCCCCATATAGTGTGTGTGTGTGTGTGTGAGTGAGTGTGCCCAGCGATGGATTGGCGCCCTGTCCTGGGTGTATCTGCCCAGCGCCTGAAACGTTCTCCCCTGGATGGGCATGGGGAAACCCACCGCGACCCTAATAGAGGATAAAGCGGGAGATAATGAATGAATGAATAATAAAACTTTTATTTTAATTATTTATTGTGGGCGGTATGGTGGCTTAGTGGTTAGCTCGTTCGAATCCCAATCTGGGTGGAGTTTCCATGTTCTCCCCGTGTCCGCGTGGATTTCCTCCGGGTTCTCCAGTTTCCTCCCACAGTCCAAAAACATGGATTAAGGTCAATTCTCCAAATTACCCCATATAGAGTGTGTTTGTGTGTGAGTGAGTGTGTGCCCTGTGTACACCCTGTCCTGGGTCTATCTGCCCAGCGCCCGGAACGTTCTCGCCTGGATGGGCATGGGGAACCCCACTGCGACCCTAATAGAGGATAAAGCGGGAGATAATGAATCAAAGGTCAATTGAATTCTCCAAATTGCTCCATATAGAGTGTGTTTGTGTGAGTGAGTGTGTGCCCAGCGATGGATTGGCACCCTGTCCTGGGTGTGCCCAGCGCCTGAAACGTTCTCTCCTGGATGGGCATGGGGCAGATATGGAAGATAATGGATGGATGGAATTATTTATTGTCAAATTAGAACAAAGTGGCCAAGTACATACATTTATGCTGTCTGTCTATTCAGCAAAGTATTTAGATACTCTATAGGCCAATTCCAAATGATTCTGATCTGTAGAGTTCATTATGTAGGACACCAAGTCTTTTCTTAATCATAGTTTACAAACAATGCAGAAAATGTAGGTAGAAACTGCAGTATCCAGAGAAAATTCTCTCAGGTAGGGAGAGATATAAAAAGTGCACAACAAAAGACTTTTATTTGGCCCAACTGGGAATAGAACCAGATTCCTTCTTGCTGTGTGACTTTAGATTTTCTGCTATACACATTTGTTTTTATGCATTGTCAGACCTTTACATAGACTTCCATTCTAATTTATTCAAACCTTAAATTAACCTATACACAACTATAATTACTACTACCTTAACATTCATCTTGATACTAAACTATAATGACTTGTATTTCCTGTAAAAACTACAGAGGATGGCCTGAAATGCTTAATTATACAACGTGATTTCATACCAGCATGTGATCCACACATGAGACCCTCATTTCATTGTGAGAGTGTGTCTCTGTGTGTATTTTCCTTAGGTTTATTTAGACCACTGATTAAAATAAGGCTTTGCCTTATTTTATTTATATTAAATTTGGTTTTTATTTAGAAAATCGTCATTGACGTTATTATTAATTTAATACTCCTTTATAAATAACACTTTCTTAGTAACATTAAGGCTGAATGATCATTTGTAAACGTAATATAAAAAGTCCAGCTTATTTGGTTTTATTTTATTTTTATGGGTTGTATATTTCCTCCTATATTTTGAAGCCAATCTGTAACTTCAGTCTCTATTGTGTTCCACAGCTTTCCAAGCATTAATAATATGATAATGATCTCGGCTTGCACTGACTCTGATGTATGCTTGTTTTGAAGATGCTGCTTGGCTGAGCGGTGCAGTCTCTGGCTGATTGAGCGAGCAGCGCTGGCTCGTGTGACCAATCGCACGGCTCACTCTGGCTCATTCTGCTCCTTAATTGGCCAATAGTGGCCGAGAGAGCAGCTGATACACGTGTGGAGCCTGATGTATCTTCCACTCAGCCAGCGAAGGAGAGGCAGAGAGAGAGGATAGGCTCGCAGAGAAGTAAAGAGCAAAAGAAAGGCTGACTGGTACAAAAGAATCTGCTGCCGAATCTCATCACCTGTTAAAGATGAACCACAGCACCGGTGAGAAAGAGTCTGAGAGCACAGAACCACTGCGCTACCTCAGGTAAGCTGCTTTCACCTGCTGCAAAAAGATAGTTAAGCATGGTTCTGAGCTAAAAGAGAGATTTCATATTTGTAAACTAAAGTGATTTTGATTTTTTTTAATGATAAGATAATCTAGAAGAAGCAAGGCACAGCTGTTGCCTTTTTTATATATTACATTGTTTTATATTAGAAATGAAGCAAGCACATTACTGCATCATGTACATGGGTAATGTCCTAAAACCATTCTTCAGTTCAGCACAGATTGCACAGATTATTAAAATTCACAAGCCTTTTTACATTGTGTCTGAGAAGCCCCGCTATGTGCCAGTAATTTCCTGTTTACATCTATTTATCTGCAGAGGCTTTGATTCAAAGGTGGCAATCAAAGCCAAGTAGCTGTGGCTTGTGATCAGGCTTAAGTGTCTGTATCAATCCTGAACTCTCACAAAACTGATTAATTATAGGCCTGAACGTATACCTAAGAAAGTAATTTATTTATAGAGCACTTTTTACAATAGTACATTGTCACAAACCAGCTTTACAGTTTTATAAGCCTTTAAACCTTTAAACCCTCAAAGAGCAAGCCAAAGCGACAGTGGCAAGAAAAAACTCAGCTATATTGTTATTTTAAGGAAGAAACCTTACAATTACACCAATATGGAAGTGTTTGATCTGATTCCAGTATTAATACAAACATTACAGCTTTCACTTTTAAAAACAATGTTTGGTCAGGCACTAATACTACATATACAGTTTTTGTTGTTTCCTTAATCCCAAACTCGTTTTGTATATAGGGTTATGGGGGAAAATGCATTCAATTAAGAGATGCTTCAATTAATACGATTAAATTGCCTGACCCCCTATGACTGTTTTGTTTGTAACCAGTTATTGACCGCATTATAACCCCCGTTATCTGGCACATGGGATGATGTGTATGTGAACACCTGAACAACAGTCTAGTGAAACTTAGATTCCAGTTGTTACATTGGGCAGAAGTTAAAGACTCCACACTTCTGTAAATACAGAGCACCGCATTTTGGAGTGTATCTGTGGGAGCTCAGTGAAAGAGGGTTTGTGTGAGGTCAAGCGTTCATGTGAGAAAAGATGCTCTGTGTTTTTTTTTCTAACACATCAAACCATGTATTTATTGATCTCTCTATGAGCTCCTTGGCACGCTTGGGCTGGGACACATAACAGCAGTATGTGGGAAGCATTTTGCTCTGAAACACAATTTAATTATTCTTATCTGAATTATCTGCACAGCCCTCTTCTCTGACCTTTCATGTGTGACATTTTGCTTACTGTCGTGATGGCAACATTACTTCCAGCGATTTGTGCTGTAGACCTGAACAGACGTTGTGCTCGGTTACATTAGCCCCTTCCCTTTTTTTCTTAATTTCTATATATTTATTTATTAATATAAATGGTGGCTGTCATTTTTGAGTCTGATTTTATGTTTTATCTGTGCCATATGTATTTGACTATATCTACACTCACCGCCTAAGATTTAGTGTTGTGTGAAAATCTGACACAAATAATATGTGACATGAGAAAATGAGGCCAAGGTTAAAAAACTATAAAGTGTAAAGCTGGATATTTCTTCTCTATACCAGTGGCTCTATTTAGCACTGGATTAGATAGTGAACGAATAATGTTTTGTGTAATAATGGCTCTGTCAGTCCGTGGACCAAAAACAAAACAGTCAGCACATGTCTCTGTGGATGATCTGCTTCACTGAGAAAACAAAGGACAGATTTAAGGCTTGTAAAATCAGTGTGTCTGAGGCAAGTTGACATTTTTATATCAACTGGAAGTTTATTCAACAGGGTTAACATTCATGTTGATATTAATTTATTTTTTAGTCACTTTTCATAATTATTGATGAATGTACCCGTCTCAGCATTTTTTGATAAAATGAAAAGGTATCAAGTCACTAGGTTATTAAACAGCAAACACGAACACCTAGGGTCAACTTACTGTAGTACTCTTAGATATGAGGAGAACATCTACACGAAAATGACACTGTTCTCGTATTCAGAAATCCAATTTCAGACCACAAAGCTGAGGCAAAACCCACTGCTCTGCTCTGCCACACTAGGGTTAACCTATTTATCAATAGCTGCTCATCCTAACCAGGGTTTACAGAGGTCCTGGAACCTATCCCTGTGTTTATAGACAAAAAGCAGAAAAAACAACTCTTAAAACCCACACAAACATTACAAGAACATACAAACTCTCAAAAAGGACCTTCCCATCCCTTAAAGCCAACCCAGGATCCAGGATAGCTGTGATGCTAACGCAATATCCACCACTCCAACATGTTACAGTAGTGTTAACACAGGCAGGTTTTATTTATTTATTTATTTATTTATTTTTTATAAACACTAAAGCGCTGAAAATCATTGTTCAAACAAATTGAATTGCTCTAGTGAGGGTGGTGGTAATGCTTCAGCAAACCTGGCAATTGATTAGGGAGGCTTATAAACAATGAGAATACTGACTACGTTGTTGACTAGGTTTTGGTCACATAGTTTGTTGCGTACCAACACAAACAGCATAACACATGCATAAAAATAAGACACGTTGCATTTATTTACATTTAAACTAAAAAAATAGCACATTAACATTTAGTGCAGGTATAAACATAAAAGAACATTTAAAGCAGATTTTTCTGCCAACGGTTGTCTTTGTTCCAGAACGCAGTCACTGTTAGTGAATTTCACTATATAACAGGTGCGGTATCTGAAACAGATGGTAAAATAAATGTGTGACCATGAGAGAAATGTCCACAACACACACATCGTTGTGCCAAAATATTATGACCACTCAATGAAATAACAGTTCTGCTGTTACTACTGCATATTAACGTCTGGGGTACATTTATGCAATAAGGGAACAGTTGGCTTTTATAGTCAGTGTGTTTAATGTGAAAGAAACCAGCAGAGCTGAGGAGGAACATTGTGGCCAACTGGCGATGGGGTGTTGGGCGTCAAAGGCTTTTCAGTGCATGAGGGTGACAATGGCCACACCAGCAGGACATTGCGGCCTGTCACTCCACAAACACTGTTCTGAAACAGGTTAAAAAAACTTAGTAAAAAGTCAAATTTGTTGCCAAATTCTTCTAGATTTAGATATTTTAGTTTTCAGCTTCTTTGTGCCAGACACCACAGGGCACCTTCAGTGGTCTTGCAGAGTGTTAACTTCAGCAGGATATTTGCAGGGTAGGGCAGCTTCCTGTTCTAACCATGACAAGCATAGTAATAACTATTAAAGATGTGGGTTTATAGGCTAAGAAGTAAATTGAGCGACTGGTTAATATTAGATTTAAAATCTTGATTTGTCAAATAAACGTTGGATAAGACTCATGTTCAAGCCAATGATTTCACTGTGGATTTTAGTAAAACATAAATATAAATGGAAAAGAAGAACAGTTAAGCACTATTTTAGATCAGATTTTGCAGTGTGTCTGTCATGTGCTTGATCTTTTTACAGTCATCAATTATTTGGAGAAATTATTTGTAGTAAGGAGATTAAAATATATTATTTTAGTATAATTATTGCACTGTGCGCATAAACTGTATTCATTTACATACATTGACATTTAGTCATTTAGCAGACGCTTTTATCCAAAGCGACTTACAAATGAGAACATTACAAGTCAGAAGTTATGGAGAAAACCAACTATACTGTAAATTCATCAAACCTGATTGTTATTCGATGCTGCCCCCCCCCCTTTTTTTTTTCTCTACAACAGGTAATTGTTCATTTACAGAATATACTTTTTTCAGTGAAGCAACATTATTAAGAATTAATAATAATATTACAACTAAGGTAATTGATTTTTAATTGTTAACTTTTGACTGAGTTAATTGAATGATGTTATATTAGTATAATGGTGTCATGGTGAGTAATCCAGTGTATTTAACTGTTTAAACCCTCTCCCCTCCCCCATTCACCTGAAAAACACACTTCAGATGTGTAGGCATAATCTGTAACCCGTTCTTGTGTTTAATGCATTAAATACAGTTCTACAGTTTTACAAATTAAATATAATGGGCTGCACTAAAATGTGCAGAAGGTAAAAAAATACCTTTCATTTAATCACAGACTCTCAAAAAAAGTATATCATCTCTAACAGACATTGTATGCCAGGCTCTACTAAATGAATAATAAAATTACTTTTAGGTGCAATCAGGGACCATTTTTAAAAATGGGATTTCATGAAATATGCTTTTGGTGTAATGGGTGGAGTTGCCAGTTCTTTTGTCCATATTGTTTATTTTTTCATTTCAAATGACATATTTTTTTTTACCCAAGTAGGTTTTTTTTTCACCAGTTACAACAAAATAAATAAGTAAATGCACAAAAGCTTTAGCTTTATATGAAATTTATAGATGTAGATGTATTAATCATGTTTAGATTTAATCTTGATCCTCAGTAAATTATTTAATTCCAAATACAAACTGGCAGAAAAATAAGACCAAGGGAGAAATACATCTGTCATCACTAATGCCATTCTAATGCGATTCTGTGTTTTGTTGCAAATAAAACAAATAAAAAGCATGAAACCAAATACACAATTTTTTAAACTTATTTCTAACATGATCTAAGACAAAACACAGCAATTACACAGACAAGTTTACACAGACAAGTTTAGTATGTTACATTTTTTTTTCAAGCACAAGGAGTTTCCTTAAACTAAAATAGGATTTAATGTAATGTAAATAAAAAATATATATTGTTTTCTAATGTTACAAGAGACACAGTCATTCTGAAACCAAATTCCTTGTGTGTGTAACATACTTGGTGAAATAAATCTGATTCTAATTCTGATAACATTGTAATAATTCAGAGAACCTTAAACATGTGAAATTATCAGTCCCTCTTCAACGGAAATTATAAGGAATTGGAAGGTTGAATATAAAACCAATTTATAAAGGTACTGATACTGTAATTATAGCTTGTGATTATATTACTGTAGTTCTCCTGTTTCTTATTATTGCAATTACAATTATTTTTTTTTACTTTTTAAAAAATTATTATTGTGTAATATTATAATGGTTGTAATCCATTATTACTGAGCTGTTTCATCTTGCTGTATATAATGGAAGGATAGACAAAGCCAGATCCAGTGTAATCAGTGGGTTTTGAAATATTGCTCTGCACTTGCTCCATCTCCATGACAACAGGAGGGCCACATTCCAGTGGGAGATGGAGAGGAGCACCGGGCAGCCCAAAGGTTATTTTAGGATCAAGTGTGAGGCTTAAACACCCCCACCTCAATCAGTAGGTGTTTAAACTCATTGTTGAAGAGAGCAAATGTGCAGTGTTATTAAATATTTCATTTCATTACACTATTGGGTCTATAGTGATATGTAGACAATTAACCATCACACTTTTATGAGATAATAATGCTATTTTTTAAGTATAATAAAAAAAAACACATACAACATTTTAAAAAATGTCTTTGTTCCCATGTGTTCCCATCCAGTGGATCATTAAATGACCCACTGATGTGTTTTGACTCAATGGTCTATTTTTCGAAAATAATTGTTATATTTTCTATCAACTATATACATATGCTTACAGATGCACATTATATGGAACATTATTGAGCATTGTGATTTTGCTTTTCTTGAGCTGTTATGCCATCTGGACTTGGACCACAAATCTCTTAATCATATGTAGAATTCCTTTCTGTTGAGATAGGCATTAAACTTATTAATGGATTTGTAGATATAAGACCAAAATGACGGTCAATGCACTGAAGGCCACAGAGATATTTGTTGGGTGGATTAAACAAAAAAAATGTTTCCTGTACCTAATATCGATCATGTTGATCATACCTGAAAAGATGTTGTATTTTTAACATCTAATGAGTCTGTACAAGATCTGCAGCATCCATGCATGGCTACGTCACCATAGAAACAGAGTAAACCAGTGCAAACAATGTGAGTGTAAAAAAAAAAAAGGAGAATTACACCCTTGTCTTCACAAGCCATGTTGCTATTTCTAAACACTTCCAATTGTATTGGTTCTCAGAGCCCTTTACTTTACTTTAGAACAGATTAGTACAAAATAATATAACCTCTTGTTCTATAGTAACAGCTTTTCTTAATAAAAATACAGGTTTTATAAATATATTCCGTCACCCTTCTTGCTGTAATTGGATGTGGGCAGAGCGTTTGAGACAACTAAAAGGACGAAGCATGAAAGTTGTTTGGAGATATTAAAAACTTTTTGCTGTTCACTCCATCAATCTAGTAAACTGTTGTGCAGATTTAATGCTTCATTTAAGCGATTTGTGTCCGAAAGCCTGTGGAAACCCCACACCTCCCATTTGTTATACTAGCTTAGTAAGGGGCTTTTTGCTGTGATGAATATGTGCACAGAGTAAGATTTATTTAGATGTGGTGTGATTAATATGGTGTGGAAGTAGTTCTGTGGTCTGCAAAAACCACTGACATTATATTGAAAAGCATTGGAATGTTAATTACGAATCTTGGCATTTCATTTAGTATGAATGTCTAAACGCTTTAATGTTTAGACATTCTTAGACAATGTTTAGTCATCTATAATGTTTAGACGTATTGTTGTTTTTATAATATTGATTCATTATTTTCTGCTTATACATGTATTAGGGTTGCAGGTGGGAGCCCATCCAGGGGAGAACATTCCGGGTGGGCAGATACAAACAGGACAGGACACCAAGTTATCTTTGGGCAAACATTCGATTACACACAATCACACAACCAGATACATACTATATAGGGGCAATTTAGAGGACTGAATCGGAGAACTCAAACCTGGATCTCCAGCACAGGCAGACATCCTAATCTGTAAGATACCATACCACCTGAATTTATATGTTGATATGTTTAAACTTTCTTTATAGGGAACATGCAGTTGGGTTTTGTTTCCTTATTCCTTTTTTTCCTTTAATTTAATTTCCTTTAACCTAAAAATAAATAAAAATCATCAGCATTCGGAGTCGACTCCTTTCTCTCTCCTGGGAAATAGTTCCACAAGGTTTCTGTTCTGTGTGTCTGGGAAATCAGGTAAAAAGCATTTGTGAACTCAGTGTTAAATGAAAAGGTCTGGCTGCTAAATGGCTTTCCATTTCCTCTGAAATATGTTTTCTCAGACAGGTTGAGGTTAGGCTCACAGAGGTTCTTTACTCTAAACTTGACGAACTGTGTGTTTACCTAACTCACTTAGCTATTAGAAGGACACGATCATATTGAAACTGAACCATACTCTCACCACAAACCCAAAAAAATGAAGTCCAGTTTATGCTGTAAGAAAAACAGAAGGGAGTTGTTTTGGAGGTTTTTATTGTGTATTCAAACATTTTTTTAAGTGAAAGTCATTATTCTTTCCTCCTGTGTATTAACAGCACTATATTACAAGAAGTGGATTTTCACAGTAAATATATGAAATGGACAGAATCCAAGTCTGTCATATTCCTACAATGATGCTCATACAGATTTACTGTCAGCGGAGGGAGAGTTCTGGCCTCATTTTGACTGGAGTTGTGAAATTCATCTCGTACATATTTAAAAATATTTTTTCATATGTCGAATAAAGCAGGCAAAGATTCACGGCTCAATGATTTGTCGACTATTCATTTTCAATACAGGATTTACTGTGGGGTGCGGTGGACTCTCTGCTTTAATTTATTAGTAAAAACAAAGCAGCCTGAACAAATACCATACAAGTAGATATTAGAAAAACAATGTTCATCCTTACCTGAGCAAAATGTTCTGATAGATGTTCTTCAGTGAAGAAGTTAGGGAAAATAAGATTTTTTTTTTTCAGGTTAAATTCAAACGGCTTTATGCAGTCAGTTGGAGGGCAAACGTTGTAGTCTGTATTAAACCAGTATCTGTGTCTTTAATATGACTATCTAGGTTTTATTTTACTTTAACGTGATGCACCCATCTGTAGATAAAACAGGTGATGATTACAGAGTTGGTGTTATGATTCTTTGTATGCTTCTGTTAGGTTTGTATGATTTAAGTCTATCACTCTATATAATCAAACAAATAGTTAAAATGCGGCAAAATGGAGAACATCAATTTTTTTTATAGAATGTAGCCACTGATGAAGCATTCATTCATTTGTTATCTTCTGCTTTATCCTCTATTAGGGGAAGACCTCAGGCGCTGGGTGGATGCATCGCTGGGCACACTCACTCACTCACAGTGAGTGGACACACAGACTGTCTCTATATAGGGGTAATTTATAGAAGTTAATTTACCTTGAGTCCATGTTTTTGGACTGTGGGAGTAAACCGGAGAACCCAGAGAAAACCCACGCAGACACAGAACATGGAACATGGAAACTCCACCCAGATTTGGGATTTGAACCTGAATCTCCAGCACTGAGAAGTGAACGTGCAAACCACTAAGCCACCTTTCCACCTTCTGCGCTCTGATAAAGCAGCCATACTGCAAATAAGTTTAGACTTTTACTTGAAAACAGTTTTTGTTAATCGGTCTGACTGAAAGTATGAAAGTATCCTGCCCTCATTTAAAGCCCACAGTTTCCTCCTGCTTTTATGTTTTGTTAATGGTGAGTTTGTTTTGAGTGACAGCGAGCAGCATAGAATTGGATCTTGCTCCATTACATGTTCCTCCGACAGCCAATTAGATAAAAACTGGAACAATAGCTGTATTGAATTCTATTTTAATAAATGTCCCTCTGTCTGTAGTCTGCACAGCATGTCATTTTATTAATAGGTCAAAAATCTTTCTTTCCCTACTTTGTCACATTTAAAACCTATTTATTGATTAAACAAAACCCTCTTTTTGTCAGTTACACTTTTTACTTCAAACAAAGATTGATGTAACCCATCAGGAAACAAAGAATGCAAACATCACAGCCTTTTATTCTTCTGACACCTGAATGGTGAACTGAATCTCCTGCTGGCATTTGCCTTTAAACGAAAATAGAGAAACATTTTGTTGTTCTGCACAAACCTAAAAAAAAAAACCATTTGATTTCCATAGCATACTATAAACTTCAAGCAGATGGTAAAGCTGCAAGCTTTCATTTCTAAGTTCTCTACACTTGCTGGCCAATTATTTTAAATCAAATTGAACTTTTAAAGCATCAAACTTATTAAAAAAAAATCCCTTTTTTCCTAAAATTTCCTAAAAAGTTGCGTTCATGAGATGGTCAGGTGGGTGGACATATGTACAGGCAGACATATACTGTCTTTGGGCTCGGCATAATCACAGAATACACCCTGAGTATGTGCTCATTACTCACCGTGAAAATGAATGTAACTGCATAAGAGAAACTGCTAATTAACGGCATAAATATTTTAATATCTGAAGCACATATGTTGTAAATAATTCCAAACTGAATGTGTAATGTAGGTTTTAGTCATTTATTCTGTAAGCAAGCAGCCAGGTGAGGTTTCAGACGGTGGAAAACTAGGTGGTTGATGACACTTCTGAATCTTCCCTGCAGGGCAACTTGGCTCAAACACATTTCAAAAATAGCTCCAAAAATGTAAATGAGCTCTCTTGGAAGTTAGGATCTGCTTCTGCTAGTTAACACATTTTTACATGAAGAGATGCTTTGGTCTTGTCACTTCCTCTGGCACTCTTTTATGTCTTCTGCTTACGAGTGCCAAGGAAGACTTAAAGTAAATGGAATGTTGATGCTTGATATATTTATTTGTTTGTTTTTTTTTGCTGTGTATAAGTTTTAAATGCTATTTATTATATCTGTACCTTATTATTTAAGACTGTAGGAGTTGCATCCAAAGAATCAAAAGTTATTAAATAAGTTCATATTATAATTTGTTAAAAAGCCATATTTTAAATTGTTATTATAAAGCTTTATAAATGCACTTATAATGCTTGAATACTGGAGTCATAGAAAATGTTACCCGAATTTCAATATTGGCAAAATATGACTATTTCTATGCACATAGTAAACTTAACAAAGATTTTTGGGATAGAGAACTCACCTTAGCTTAGTGACCTTAGATTGGCGCCCTGTCCTGGGTGTATCTGCCCAGCGCCCGAAATGTTCTCCCCTAATATAGGATAAAGCGGAAGAGAATGAATGAATGAATGAATGAATGAATGATGCTGATGATCAGTGTCAGAAATTAAAATTGCTTTCTCACCCTTATTTCCACAGTTTTCCACAAACATTCACACAAACATGGCAATCCATCCTACAGCAGTTAAACATTATGATGCCTTAAAAGTCACAGGAACACCTTCCAATTCCATGCCAGGAATTGTTTATTAAATGTGATCCACATGGTTCTATTAACACTTCATAATTGTATAGTAAAAGCCCAGCGATAGATTGGCACCCTGTCCTGATTGTATCTGCCCAGCACCCGAAAGGTCTCCCCCGCGACCCTAGTAGAGAATTAAGCAGAATATAATGGATGGATTAAAGTGTATAATAAACATTAATAAAAATAATGTTTAACCACATTTCTTTAGTTTTAAAAGATCAGATGTTTTGGTTTTTAATTTAAGTTCAGTATCTAATTCTTCCTGACTGTTTCTTATCTTTCATTGTGGTTCTGCGCCTCCTTCTTTGGTTAATTTCCACATGTCACTGACACTGAGCCTAAATCAGTGTTGTATTGTCATCGGGAGCTTTAAGGCTGTAATCTTCCTGTGTTTCTTCCATCCTTTCTTCCTCAAAATGTCTTTATTTGTGCTTTACTGGAGAGCACACATGCTTGTGGCAGTCTTTATCTCAAGTCAGGGCATAAAAGACCTCAGGTCATACTCTAATGCAGTTATTTGTTTGGTTTTTAAATTGAACAAAAACAGTCTTATGCTGTAAATAATTGACCTTCTAAAAACCCAAGCAATGCTTATAGTCATGTTTTGAGTCTTGTGATCTTGGTTGTTGTGGCTCCAGGGAAGTCTGCTTCTACTTGAACAGAGCAGAAGCAAGATGAACTTCAATTCAAATAGAATGTGCATCATGTGATATCATTTCCTTAACTTAGTGCCAGTTCTGGACATCTGAACATCACATACAAATCCATGTTGTCACACAAAAATCACACACAAACCCAACTCTATGCTGCTAAACATGGAGCACACAGTTTGAAGAAATGTACATTTTCATGCTGGGATGTTGAACCGATTCTGTTTATGCTGACAACTACTGATTTGCCTGCAATTTTGCTGTAAAGAGCCCACACTGCAGTTAGCTGCAATTACAGAAGCATTTGGACTGCAACAACATGACACCTGGCATTGCACGCCCACACAATGCCCACACAGATCCCGCACACTGACTCCATGCTGATGATCCTGCAAGCTAGCCGATCTTTGTCGAGAAAAAATATCGGCTGATTTAGATTTTTTTTAAAACTTCAGTCCACTGCATATTTTGCTTCATTTCACTCTGATGAATAAATTATCTATTGTATCTGATCAGAATTTGCTTTATTCAGATAAAAGTTTGTGATGTAAGGGGCTGCTGTTTTATATTATATATCCATCCATCCTTCATTTTCTCAACTCAACTTATTATTAGATGCCATTTCAAGTTGTACAGTTACAGGCTTTTGCTCATCTGTTTATGTTAAATTCCTTGTTATGCTCCTTTTTCCGGTTCTCTGATGTTCAGAACCACCAGATAATATTTTTGGTAGTGGATGTTTCTAGCACTGCAGTAATACTGAAATATTGGTGGTTACTGCTGGTACGATTGAATCATTTGGTGCTTGCAGTATCAGATAGCTCAAACCAGAACAACACACAGTATTAACCCAGCACCACCATGTGAATTTGCACAAATAATGCTTGCTTTGTATGTGGTTTGTATGTAAAAAAACAGATTTGTAATCAAAATAATCCAATCTAATCAATTATAATTCAATTTAATCAAAATGATCAACTTGTTATTTGCATTTTATTATTTGGGAAGCATTCAGCTTGACTAGTGCATCCTAGTGCAGTAATTATGTCTCTAGCATCAGAAGGATGTGCAGAATAAATACTGTATGACATCAAAGCAGATATTTTCCAACTCATTTAGCTTCCCACACACACCTTCCATCTACTCAGCTCCCATTTACTTTTATTTTGTGTCACTTCCTTCTTTCCTCTATCTATTTATCCATCTGTCCATCTTCCATTACTCTATTCATCCCTGGTTTTCTTCTCCCCTTTGCTTTTAATAATCATCAACAGGACAATATAATATGTATTCAGAATTGGAAGTGAGAGGCAGGAGAGAATGTCTCACTAGTGCAGCACTTACAGAGCACCCTAGCTCAGGTTACTTTAACATGCCTTTGTATTTGTATTTGGATGCATCACTTGGTAAAACAGACTTGGGGGAAATGATGGGATAAAAAGGAATCATGCTCATTTAAGCACATGGTGTGCTATTGTATCCAATTTTTCCCAAATGATTACATAAGAACTTCTTTGTAGAGAAATCTTTGGATACCAGTTTTGACAAAAAGCATCTGGAACTGCTGCATTTTGGATACAAATATAAATTCCATTTGATGTGCCCTGGAACATGCTGAAATGATTACATAGTTGGAAAGACAACCCTGCGCATGACCAGACCCTCTTTTAGGTGAAGAATCTATGTCTGAACTCATAAATATTCAATTACTCCCCCTGCTGATTTCCTTGCTTTTGCCTTGGAGCAGTAAATTTAACTGGACCTGGAGGACCTGTACCTGTCTCTCTGTTTCTAGCTCTGCAGGCGACTTCATGATCTTCGTTACTATGGTTTCCACCATGGTCTTCTCGCTTTCTCCGCTGTTGTAGATGTGCTTTAAGATACAATCAGGAGCTGGATTTAATTACACAGCACTAGGCGATTGGTAGGCTGTGTCCTAAATGTGTAATGTAGTTTCACTCAAGTGTGTTTAATTCACCAAAGAAGGCTGCTAATCGCATTTTACGGCCATGCTAGCTGTAGCTGTGCCATGACTACTGCAGATGCATTTAAGTCCATCCACTGTCTGGTCTGTTGAAAATCAGTAAAGTGTCTAATAAGTCTCTAGTGAAATCTTTTTTTTTCTTCATATTTTATAGCAGGTATGACGACCTGCCCAGCTCCAGGGGTGTAGAGAAAGATTAAATGAAATAACGTACAATCCCATTAATGCAGCATCATATTTGTGATGGGATTGTGGTAAAAACAACATGCCCTTACAAAGCATTGATCCTCACTAGCACAGATGTTCTCAGAAATTATATTGTATAGATGCGGCTTGAACTGCCAGTCTAATGGCTTCTATAACTGGGTTAGCAAACCCTTAGTATGGTGTACCAGAGATAGGTTTAGGCGTCAGCAACACCCTCAGGAACATGTCGAAATGATGTTTGTGCTGTGCATGTCTCAGGCTTGAAGAATTGCTTCATTTGTGCCTGTGCTGTATTAGAAGGGTGTTCGGCAATCAGTTGAAAGTAGGGAAAATGATTTACAGTCGAATGCTGTTGTTTACTGTCCAATTGGACGTCATTGTCTGGTGCATAGGCCACCTGGGACCCTGTCTGATGACATTTGCAGCTACAGTAGATGGACAAAGTTACCCCTGATGCGCTGCATCCTCCTTCAAGGCACATTTTGGTCTAGCTTTAAGGATTAATTCTTCCTTTGTAAACAGCTGGAGCTGAGTTACAGAACCTTCTGTGAGTCTCAACATGCAAGTAACTCATATATTGTTAATCAGATTATTGAAAAAGATTATTCAATAATCTTTTCAATTATTCCTAAGCATGTTTAACTTTGGATTGCATGTGGACGCACATTATTATTGCCCTTAATAAAAAAGCTTAATAATAAAACATACAAAAAAGATATACTTTCAGATTTGTAAAGGATGTGTAGGTGTTGCTGTTGCAGAACTGAGCCCGGTGAACAAAATGAGATCTTTTAAAACATTATTTAACTAGAACAAACTGCTGCTTTGAGATTATTTGAAATATCAGTAGTGAGACTAACTCTGTTATGTAATATTTGGATATGGATCAGGTGCATTTAAAGATCAATGGATCAATGTATAAAAATAATTGTATCAGTGTGTAAGCAGCATGTTACTGGTGAAGATAGAGTTTTGCAAACTATTTATACAGGTTTAAATACAAGATACTTTCAAGGGATTGTGAGATAATGGAGAGGGATTCAGATACATAAATCTGTGGTAGCTCAGTGGTTGGGGTGTTGGCTGTCAATCTGAAGGTTGTGGGTTCAAATCCCATGTCTACTGAAGTTTCCAGTGTGGGTCCTTGAGCAAGACCCTTAACCCTTATTGCTCCAGGGATACTGTATGGCCAACCCTGTGTTCAGACCCCAACCAAAACTGGGAAACGTGCAAGTCGCTCTGAATAAAAGCATCTGCTAAATGACCAAATGTAATGTAACTAAGGAACCAAGACATCCAAAATGGGACCTTACTGAACACTCAATAGTCATGAAATTTGAACTGCTATTATAAAATACAATGTTTCATTTTTAAGTAGGCAATAATCAAAGTTGTCAATAGTGTAATACTCATAATACTGAAATAAAGTCATCATACGAATTATCAATACAACATTGTCCTGAAGTGCAGTACTTTAATTAAATATACTTTGCAACACTGACATTATGTTGGATTGTAACTTACTGGAGTGAAGTGCACATTAGGAATATGAGGAAACTAGTAATTTGTACAATTTGCACACCAGTTAGGAAGCAACTGCTAGGCCCACACAGCATGATGGCATACAATTAACTAGCTGGATAATGAATTTGGCAGTGACAGCACACAGGCAGCCTCACAAAATCAAAATCACTAGCTGGAAAATCTTTTGTGAACCCACAGTGTGAAGACACAGACACGCACACACGCACACAGGATTCACTGAAATGTTGTTGTTTAATTGGTCATTCTGAATAAATAGTTTGTACGTATACTCTCAGCTGCTTTATTGTTGCACTGAAGCAAAACCGTCTCTGACTGAAAAAATATAACAGTTTTCTAAAAATGTATTAATCTGTCAGCCAATTTCATGTGTTTTACTAATCACACTTAAAGCATGTAATTTCCATCCATCCATTATCTTCTGCTTTATCCTCTATTAGGATTGCGGGGGGGTTCCCCATGCCATGCCATGCCCTGCCCTGCCCTGCCCTGCCCTGCCCATCCAGGGGAGAACATCTCGTGCGCTGGGCAGATACACCCAGGACAGGGTGCCAATATATCGCTGGGCAAACACTCAATCACACAAAAACAGTCTAAATGGGGTAATTTGGAGAACTCAATTGACCTTGATCCATGTTTTTGGACTGTGGGAGGAAACCGGAGAACCCAGAGGAAACCCACGCGGACACGAAGAGAACATGGAAACTCCACCCAGATGGGGATTTGAACCGCGAATCCCTAGCGCTGAGAGGCGAACGTGCTAACCACTAAGCCACCGTGCCCAGCATGTAATTTGTTTTAAAAAATATTCCGGGGCACACTGACTGTATATGTAGTATCTAGTATATAGTTGCACGTGTGATGGCGGTAACTGATTAAGTCTAAAATAAAAGATTTTTGAGTTTTAAGCAGCTAACCTTTCAATATTTGGATCTTTTGTTAAAATAGCAAGAGAAATTATTCAGTGGTGGTTTTGTGGTGGAATGATGTAATAGTTTTGAGCAGCAGATCGACACACATACAGAAGTGTATATATAAAGCTTTTTGTTTGACATCAGTAAGGAAGTTTGATATATGATGCTAAAAAAACCCTGCAATAAATCTAAACCTGGCCACAACAACGAGTGGTTGTAATCCCATTATTTTAAATCCTCGGCCAACATTCAGTGTACTGCAGCTTTAAGGGAAGAAACCACTGTTTTATGGGACCAGAGCTGTTTTCTCCTGGGTGCCAAATATGTTCTGAATAATTTAAAGGTCATTTGCTGCTTAGAATATTTTTTGTGGACCTAAAACCAATATAAGATACTTAAAAATCAACATTAAACAAGATACAAAGATGTAGTGAAGGTACTTTTAATGTATGAATGTAATAAACAAAGCTTTTTTATCTGTTATACTTGTTTAAACATAGCAATGCTTATCTCTGCATGTATATCATTGTATTCTGACTCAAATATCTTGTAAAAATTATGAGGGCATTGTGGCTTTGTGGTCAGCACTGGGGATCCAGGTTCGATTCCCGATCAGGGTGGAGTTTCCATGTTCTCTCTGTGTCCGTGTGGGTTTCCTCTGGGCTCTGGTTTCCTCCGGGCTCTGGTTTCCTCCCACAGTCCAAAAACTTGGATTCAAGGTAATTTGGCAGCTCTAAATTGCCCCTATTCATCATGTCTGTGTGAGTGCTTGTGTGTCCTGAGATGGATTGGTGCCCTGCCCTGGGTGTAGCTCCTAAAATGTTCTTTTCTGTAAAGACATGAGGAAATGGAAGATAATCAGATGAGATAATCAAATGAACTTTGTTCATTAATGTGGAAATATCCACACACTGTTTAAGGTTCAATGATTTCAAATGTAATTTGGTTAAATCATTTAAATAATTTACTTTAATTCTTGGAATGAGCTTATTTTCCCTTCACTTGAAAATCCTGAGGATGAACTCATACTTACCCATTCATCCCACCATCCTAGTGCTAATTACCTGTATGACTTACCTCATTATTACATTATGTAATCTATATTTATAAGAATCTGCTGGCCTTGTGGTGCTCTGTTTTTAAATGGCGTTCAGAGAACATGCAATGTTCTGTTTTCAGAGCCGATCTGATTATCAGGTCCAAATGCACTAATCTTGTTATACTTATTGTCAGGCTTAATCACACCTCACTCTGCTTGAAATCCGTAGTTACAATAACTGAGACCATACAAAGTTCCATGCACCATGCTGCATTTTTTGGCAACTTTGAAACCAGTCGTAATTCAATGCACCGTTTCTTCATCTGCTGGTCTTACGCGTTGTTTTCTTGTGTATGTTGCTTTTGGATATGTTGCTCTTGTGCATATCTGTTTTGTAAGTCAAATGCTGTGAATGCTATGCACTTGCATGCACTGCTTTTGAATATAACAAGTTATAGCTGAATGGACAATGCAAACCCAAACAATTAGCATGAAGCAATTTATTCATTTATTTAAGATTCTGTGCTGGTGTTTTCATGATGAGATGTTTTTAAATGCAGCACACAGGTAATACCATTACGAGACTGGACTATTAAAGGTTTTAAAGAAACGCTGCCTACCTTAAAAGCCAATACTCACTTGTTTAATCAGTTTTTTTAAATCTATATAAATGTGTGTGTGTGTGTGTGTGTGTGTGTGTGTGTGTGTGTGTGTGTGTGTGTGTGTGTGTGTGTGTGTGTGTGTGTGTGTGTGTGTGTGTGTGTGTGTGTGTGTGTGTGTGTGTGTGTGTGTGTGTGGGTGTGGGTGTGTGTGTGTGTGTGTGTGGGTGGTCTGCACCGTTTGCAGAAAACAAGCCCAGCCAAGAAGTGGCGAGTTTAATATCCGCCATAGCTGCAAAATCCCTGTCAGTTTTAAAGCCCTTGTTTAAATTAACAGTATTGAGCATGTTTTAACTAATTACAGGGGACATCTCAAAAGTGTTCTGATCCAGTCTTTACAACTACAGTCCAGTCATCATAATTTCTCCAAAACCCTAACTATAATTTTATTATGTTTCTTTTGAATGAGTATAAAATTAAAAGGTCAAAACTGGATTTTGAATAGAGTGTGAAAAATTGACAGTATTTATTTTGTAAATGTTTCTGCTGCAGTCAGCTGTCAAGGCGCTAACCTTTGATTTGTTTGTCAGCTGCACCATTATTGTGTAGTTTTTGTCGACTCCATCATTATGTAATTATTTTCGTGTCATTCTCATATAATGAATTAGCGATTAATGGGTACAGCTTTTCCTTTCCTCTTTGTTGATTCTCCTTATTCTCTATCAGTCTTCTTTCTTTTTGATGTTCTGAATGGATCTGCACTGATAGATCAGTCCACAAATATATTTACGCACTTCATGATTAAGGAAATAGATTTCCACATGATTTCAACACCTTTGGAAAAAGTATTTTTATTTGTTAGAGAATACCAAGCACAGATCACAGTTGCAGGTGCTTCATTTATATATATATATATATATATATATATATATATATATATATATATATATATATATATATATATATATATATATATATCTTTAAGATTTAGGTCACAATATACAGTGGGTTGCAAAAGTATTCATACCCCTTGAACTTTTCCATATTTTGTCACATTACAACCACAAACATAAATATATTTCACTGGAATTTAATGTGAAAGACCAACACAAAGTGGTATACAATTGTGAAGTGGAAGGAAAATTATACATGAATCAACATTTTTTTTACAAATAAAAAACTGAAAAGTGCGACGTGCAAAAGTATTCAGCCCCCCTGAGTCAATACTTTGTGGAGCCACCTTTTGCTGCAATTACAGCTGCAAGTCTTTTAGGGTATGTCTCCACCAGCTTTGCACATCTAGTGACTGAAATTCTTGCCCATTCCTCCTTGCAAAACAGCTCAAGCTCAGTCAGATTGGATGGAGAGCGTTTGTGAACAGCAGTTTTGAGATCTTGCCACAAATTCTCAATTGGGTTTAGGTCTGGACTTTGACTGGGCCATTCTAACACATGAATATTCTTTTTTTTAAACCACTCCATTGTAGCTCTGGCTTTATGTTTAGGGTCGTTGTCCTGCTGGAAGGTGAACCTCCACCCCAGTCTCAAATCTTTTGCTGACTCCAACAGGTTTTCTTCCAAGATTGCCCTGTATTTGGCTCCATCCATCTTCCCATCAACTTTGACCAACTTCCCAGTCCCTGCTGAAGAGAAGCACCCCCAGAGCATGATGCTGCCACCACCATATTTGACAGTGGGGATGGTGTTTTCAGAGTGATGTGCAGTGTTATTTCTCCGCCACACATAGCGTTTTGCATTGTGGCCAAAAAGTTCAATTTTGGTCTCGTTGACCAAAGCACCTTCTTCCACATGTTTGCTGTGTCCTCAACATGGCTTCTGGCAAACTGCAAACGGGACTTCTTATGGTTTTCTTTTAACAATGGCTTTCTCCTTGCCACTCTTCCATAAAGACCACATTTGTGTAGTGCACGACTAATTGTTGTCCTGTGGACAGTTTCCCCCACCTGAGCTGTGGCTCTCTGCATTTCATCCAGAGTCACCATGGGCCTCTTGGCTGCCTCTCTGATCAGTGATCTCCTTGTTCGGCCTGTAAGTTTAGGTGGACGGCCTTGTCTTGGCAGGTTTACTGTGGTGCCATACTCTTTCCATTTCCGGATGATGGATTGAACAGTGCTCCGTGAGATGTTCAAAGCTTTGGAAATCTTTTTATAACCTAAGCCTGCTTTAAACTTCTCCAAAACCATATTCCTAACCTGTCTGGTGTGTTCTTTGGACTTCATGATGCTGTTTGCTCCCCAATATTCTCTTAACCAACATCTGAGGCCGTCACGGAGCAGCTGTATTTGTACTGAGATTAGATTACACACAGGTGGACCCTTTTGAGTCATTAGCACTCATCAGGCAACTTCTGAATGCAATTGGTTGCACTCAGGGAAAAGGGGGCTGAATACTTTTGCACGTCGCACTTTTCAGTTTTTTATTTGTAAAAAAAATGTTGATTCATGTATAATTTTCCTTCCACTTCACAATTGTATACCACTTTGTGTTGGTCTTTCACATTAAATTCCAGTGAAATATATTTATGTTTGTGGTTGTAATGTGACAAAATATGGAAAAGTTCAAGGGGTATGAATACTTTTGCAACCCACTGTATGTTGTTTATCTGAACTGTCATTGCGATTTCCTTCTCAACACATATTTAAGGTTTATATTGACTAATTTCATGATGTGTCGATGTAACATGATGTGACCTGGGCAGTCTGTTCCTATGAGAGCTTCTTTTGTCACTGGGTGTGATACTCTTTTCTGTACTGCGTCAGATATGTTTAAATGTGTTGAAGCTGGGTTCTCAGCGAACCCTGCTGTGCTGGAGAGCATGTTTTTTTTTTTAGCTCTCTGATGGGATCTGGGGATTATAAAAATGATGCAAGCAGAAAAGGAGTTTCAAAGCTCACTTGCATGTAATGGACAGCTTTAGGCCTGCTCTGGGATGGCTCATTAAATAAGAGCAAAACTACTTCAAGCCTTTTTGACCCTGACATTTTGCTTCTCTGAGAATTTGTGTGGCTCACCCACCTCTCAATGCACGTGTGCTGTTGTCTCAGCTGCTGTGTCTTCAGCAAGCCTGCTGGCTGCACGATGGAGGTAATCAGCCTCATTAGATGACATGTGATTACAGCAAAGCTGTACAGCCCCAGGAGGGCAGGAATCCCAATGGGAAAATTACCAGAGTCTTCAAGGGGAGGACCATGAGGCACTAGAAAAACCCACGGGGAACTTGCTACTGTTGTTCTTTTAAACAAAAACTTCTTTGTGCATACTCCCTATTGGAAACAGCTGAACTACCTGTAATTAGTAAACTCAATTAACAATGAACTATGAAGATCATTATGGTGTTTACCAGAGTTCACAAAGGCAGTGATGAGAGGCACATTAAAAATGATTTTGAATTAAAGTCCAAATGTTGGACCAGAGTTGCGGTTCCCCCTAGTGTTTATAACAGCTCAATGCAGTTACCACTCAATGCCGACATTTTTGATCAGACATCATTCACCTGAACACCACGAATTCAAAGGAAGACATTATTTTCAGAGAAAACCTATTGCTTCTAATTTAGTGCAGGACACGCTGGACAGGCTGCCAGTCTATCACAAGGCAGACATCCCAGCACAATCGTACACACAGTCCGCCTTGTTTACTAAGGTTTTAATCTCAATCTGGGAAGGGTTTTCATGTTCTCCCCATGTCTGGTTCCCTCTATACAGTGTGTGTTCGTGTTTGTGTGTGTGTGTGTGTGTGTTTGTGTTGTTTGTGTGTGTGTGTGTGTGTGTGTGTGTGTGTGTGTGTGTGTGTGGTGGGGGTGTCTCCATGCCCATCCAGGCAGATACACCCAGGGCAGGGCGCCATTCTATCACAGGGCACAGATCCACTTAAATAGACTCACATGATTTATATAGGGCAATTTAGAGCAGCCAATATACATTGAATTCATGTTTTGGGACTGTGGGAGGAAACTGGAGAACCCGGATAAAACCCACGCAGACATGAGGAGAACAGTGTAACTCCACCCAGATCTGGATTACACCACCATGCTTTCCTTTTGTTTATTTATAAAGATTTAAAAAAGAGCTGTCCACTAAATTATGACTACTTTTGAAAAGTGGACACTATATAATAAGGATGTGCTAAACTGTGGGTAACAGCATCAGATAAACACAAGACTGAACATGTCAGTGTATCACAGTGTGTTAGGAAACAACCACCTGTGAACGTGCAAATGCCAGTGTGCAGTGGTGTAGAGTGTTCAAAGCGTTCAGTCGACTTAAATAAATGCAAACTGACCTTTAGCATTTGAGTGATCAGAGCCTAAATACAATGTGCTTTTCTAGCAGCGCTGCCTGGTGGTCCTACCGCCTGGCACCGACTGATTCCAACATAAATGTGGAACTCTTTGCCCAGACACCCAGATGTCCTGGATGAGTGATCTGTTTTGAACATGCCGATGCTTAAAAATGTGTAATGCCAGCCTTTAAAAAAAAAAAAAACGGAATATCAAGCAGCTCAATCTTGTTTATATAGATATGTAGGAAAGACCATTGGACTGGTAGATTAATATTGAATTAAGTTACCCCTAATTATTAGTGTTTCCTTCTTCCAAGTCATGAAGGCAGACTGTGTAAACATAACATTCATTATTGCTGTGACATCTAATGAGACGACAGAATAGAAATTAACTAATTAAGAAAGACATGAGGGATTATTACTAAAGTCTCATCATGACTGATCTTTTCTCAGTTCTTATCGCTGACTGCGACTAAATTTAAACCAGCGATTTGGCAAACCTGTTGTCTTGGAAACAGCAAAAATGCAGTTGAGGGATCTAAATAAACGGAATGACCTTACCTTTCTGCTGTATGTGGATCAGTAAAGTCTCTGACTAAATGTAATGTAAATGCACATGTTAACCACTAAGCCACTGTGCTGCCCAGTCTTTATTTTATTTTATTTTTTTGCCTGATTGAGACCATGGTTTGTTCTATTTTTTTCTGTTTGGGGAAATCATAAAACATGTAGACATTTGTTCCCAGAATCACAGACTGATGTTCCTCTGCTGAAGTCATTTATCAGGGTCTCCCACTTTTTTTTTTATTCTGATCCAATTTCTCCTCATGGCATGTTCCTTATAAATTCTTAAAACTAATATTGTTTTTTTTTTTTTTTTTTTTTTTTTTTTTTTTTAAAAAAGGCTATTGTATTATAAGGTTTAGAAATGATGGGCAATTACAATTCATGGAAAATATATTTATGAGACAGTATGGCATATTTTATATGGCCTATTTTACCTATAATAACTACTTACAATATGAAATAATTCATTTTTTAAAAAGTGCATAAATGTTCATCCATATATAAACACCAAGTGATTTGTGGTGTAGCATTTTATTTTAAGCGAAAATCAAAACAGTATTTCTATTAAATAAATAGATTTTTTGAATCACTGATTGTTCTGTGTTTTTTCTGCAGTAAAACAGAAATGGCAGCGATTGAAGAAGAACTGCTTACTGATTACCGCTTTGGACAGCAGCAGCTGGTCGAGATGTGGGGTCATGCTTGTGCCCTTGCCATCACCAAGGTATTCATTATCCTAAACTGCACACAAACACACATCCTATCAGCTTAGTATCTGAACATCTAACCAATAATATGGCATTTTATAATTAAAAGGAAGGGCTTTTTTCAAGAAATGTTTAAGTGTCTGTGGGCATTTGTGCCTAATCATTTTTAAGGTTGAGCACTAATGTTGGTTTGAATATGCCAGACTAGAAGTTCTATTTTGCCTCAAAGGTGTTTGATGGAGCTGATGTCAAGCAGGAATTCTTCACACCAAGCATTTTAAATAATTCATGTTTGATTTTTCTTTTTATCACCATAATGCTGAAAGCACAGAATTGTATATAATATATATATATATATATATATATATATATATATATATATATATATATATATATATATATATATATACATATATACATATATACATATATATATAATTAGTATATACATATTATATAATTAGTGATGGGAGGCCGAGACTTATTATCAGGACTGTCCACACTCTTTACTTATATTGTACAGTTTGCAGTTTTAGTATATAGTTTTTACTTCTCACGTGTCATTGTAACATTTTTTGATTTGTTAAACTTAATAAAGCCTGTTAATGATGCTGATGGTTACTTAAAATCTGATGCAAGCCCATCTTTAACAGCCTGCTATTTTTCTTCAAACATGTATTCGAATTGACTGAACTGCACACTTCATTATTTGAAGTATGACATTACACTCCACACTTTAATGCTTGAACTGTGACCCACTCTCGGCATTCGAATGCTTTCAATGTGATGCATCTGACAGACCACACACTTATGTGTTTTCACTCCTCCGCCTCAGTTGCTTCTGTTTTTATCATCACAATATTTGTGTCCCCACACTGCAGCTTCAATCTGACTTAAGAGGCTGTAGTGCAGACAAGCAGGTAGCAGCATTGCATATAGATTCATTTCAAAATGGCTTCAATGATAAACATAATATAATACAGGTCTGACCTCTTTTCTATGTAACATTCCACTCCACATAGGTACGTTCTAAATCTATCCCATGGATGTGCTTACTACTATAATAGTGTTAGACACACAAAAAGAGCCTTATCCAGAGCAAAAAAACTTAAACCCCATGGTTTTTCGAATAAAATGTGACTGTCAGGTGATCTCATGTTTTATATTGTAGCTTGGCAAACTGTATGTAAACCGCAGTCTGAAATTCTGACTGTAAGAGTTGGATCTAGATTCAGTAAGACTCCATGTGGTTTACCTGAGAGACATATGATCCCCAAGTATTCTTAAATACTTTTACCCATTCAGCAAAATATCCAATAATACTAGATATATTTTTAGACATTAAAAAATGAAGTTTTAAAGGCAGAAAGAAAACAAAAACTGTCAGACTTTTCCAGATTCAGGCTTTGTTCAAATTGCCAGCAGGTTGTCTTATGTAGGTTTTGTGTTTGGGATTAGTGTTTGATGGCTTTTCTTGTCTGTGAAAATACAACATAAAGATATGTTTTTGCAAGAATGTTTGATTCAAAGTGAAGAGGGTCAGTAAAGTAGTGATGAATCACTGTTTAAAAAAGAAGAAACCTGGTGAGAACTACAGTGAAGACGAAGAAGAATGTAAAATGATGTGGACAAACTTTTTTGTTAGCTAGTTCTGACAAGAGCACTGAAAGTAATTATTTTAAGTGTAGAGGGCATTGTAATAAAGCTTATTTTTTATTTGTTAAGTTCTTTAAAGAAATTTACATTCTCTGTTTCTTATTATTTTATTATTTAGTATCTCAGACATCTCTCATTTGATTATCATTTTCTTAATCCTGTAGGGTTGCGGGGGGGGGGGGGTTGATTCACCATGCACATCCAGTGGAGAACCCAGAGGAGACAATTTAGAGCAGCCAATTGACCCTGAATCCATGTTTTTTTGGGACTGTGGAAGGAAACCGGAGAACACAGAGGAAACCTTTGGACACGGGGATACCTTGAAACTCCACCCTAATTGGTCTTAGAACCCATATCCCCAGCACTAAGAGGAGAACGTACTAACTACTAAGCCATCGTGCTGCATGATGATTGTGCAACAATAGCTCCCCACACCGTAACCTTCCACTTTGTGTCACTGGGCAATTCCCTTTATAGCCTACTATAATGCCGTTGTATCTGATTCAAGATCAGTTTTCTTCTTTCATTTAGAACAGTTTCACTTGTTGGCCTTTGATTCCTCTGAGGTTTTTGACCACAGCTCACTGTCACAATTAACATCTGAAAGATCCCCCGGTGGCCTTCATAAATTACAATCTAGAAAATAATGTGGCTAGAAGCTCAGACACTGAAACTGCTCTCCAAAGAAAAACACAGTGTTTTTTTGCCACACTTCATTTTCATAACCTAACTATTTATCTATAAAGCAAATGCCAAAGAAAGCTTAAGCTGACCCTTTTTCACCCAGTGCCTAGGGATCAGCACTTTATGTTCCATAGTTTTCCAAGCTCTGTCCCTGAGGTTAAGTCTGATTCCAGGTATCATAGCACTGTTTTCATCACTAAGACTGTGTGTGTGTTGGAGAAATTCTCTGTAGGACATCATGTCTCAGAACACGGTCCAGCAAAGCAGATCACAAGTTATGACATCATATTATTGCACGTGGAGAAATTTGCAAGTTCCTGCATAATATATGCCCAAAAGTTTGTAAAGATACCGCCTGGTTTTTAAACTCTCAGTTAAGTAAGTATGGTTTAATGTTAAAACAGGGGTGTGGTAGCTCCATGTTTAGGGTGTTGAGATATCAATTTGAAGGTTGTGGGTTCAAATCCCAGGTCCACTGAAGTTACCAATGTACATCCTTGAGCAAGGCCCTTATCCCTCATTGCTCCAGGGGGGCAATCCCTACCATCAAGAAATTGTAAGTGGCTTTGAATAAAAGCGTATGCTAAATGACCAAATGTAAATGTAATGCTAATATATTAAAAGACAATTCTATGCTGTACCAGTTGTTGAAAGAGTCTGGAAAAGACACACATCCTGTTATAGCATTTGTACCAGGTCCATAAGAAGTTTGTTCTAACAGAAGAGACTGCACTGAACACTAAACCTTAAACATGTCTGGGATAATATGGGAAAACATTTTTTTGCATGATATAAAAGTGTTGCGTTGCGTTAAAAAAATGTTCACATGGAAATAGAGCTGTGAGCATTTAACAAGAAAATGCGAATGTACTTGCAGCCTGGCAATAGAAAACACAAAGGGGTTCTTCTGGGTGGTTGCTAATAATAATAATAATAATAAAAAGATGGGCGGCATGGTGGCTTAGTGGTTAGCACGTTTGCCTCTCAGCACTAGGGATTCCCAGTTTGAATCCCAATCTGGGTGGAGTTTCCATGTTCTCCCCGTGTCCGCGTGGGTTTCCTCCAGGTTCTCCGGTTTCATCCTACAGTCCAAAAACATGGACCAAGTCAATTGAGTTCTCCAAATTGCCCCATATAGAGTGAGTGAGTGTGTGCCCAGTGATAGATTGACGTCCGGTCCTGGGTGTATCTGCCCAGCGCCCGAAACGTTCTCCCCTGGATGTGCATGGGGAACCCCCCCCGCGACCCTAATATAGGATAAAGCAGAAGATCATGGATGGATGGATAATAAAAAGATGAAATTGCATATCAGCAATGGTGCATGTAACAGTTTTAATTTTTTTTTACATGTGCTAAATCAATGGTCAGGTGTTAGGTTCCCAATCTAAAAAATGACCCTTAACCATCATTGCTTATTTCATGCTGTATCATGTCTTGAACCTGCATTTACTTGCAAGTAAACTTAATAAAGAAGTCTGCAAAAATGACATAATGTAATAGTTAAATTCAAACATTTTATCACAATTTTAAACATATATATATTTTTAAATGTATCTTACCACATCTTCTATACATATATATCTTTAAATATGATTGAGGCTTTACTTGTTGCTGTAGAGGTTCACTTAAAGAGTGATGTTCAAACTTGTGTGACAAATGAGTGTCCACATGCTTAAAGTGTAATATATAATATATTGCAAATTAAACCCTGTAACAATGTCTTTTCAGGCTGGTTGTGGAGCACAAAACAATGTTACTTTCTAAACTAAGCTGTCAATACTAATGGAAATGAGAAGGTTCAGGAATCTCGAAGAAACCGCCTCTGGCTGCTTGTACACAGCATTGTTTACTCCACATTTGTTCCCAAGTCAGAAAGAAATACCATGAACCATAATTATAAACACACACGAAGCAGTTAATTCTGTTCTTGATTAAATCACAAGCAGTAGGATTGATGGCCTCAAGAAACTACTGTGGAACTGTGAACCTGAGAGATGAAAAGGAGGTTGCGAGTTTAATCTTTGCAATGAAAATATGGATAATTTATCATGCCTCATGCTTCAAAAGCACATTAAAGGTTGCTGATTAGTATAAATGGGATTACGGTTAGCTTATTATGTAGCTCCTGTCTGCCATTAGCTTCATTCCACAAAAAACACTCAAATGCACATTGAGATGAAAGATGTGAAACAGAGCTCAAAGTCGAGGGTGACAAATCCAAACTGGAAACTATACTGGCACATTATACTGGGATAAGTATGTGGACACTAGACATTTTACCTATATATATATATATATATATATATATATATATATATATATATATATATATATATATATCATATTCTAGAATCAAGAGCATTTATTCAAGAATCAAGAACATTTATTTAATGCATTTTAACAGTTATAACTGTTTTAAAATTAACCTTACAGGTGTATTTAATTGTAAATGAACTGTAAACAACACCCAAAAGTTTTTTTTTCCTATCACACATTATCAACTAACCAAGAAAGAAAAAGACAGTCACCTGCGTCCTTCTAAGCATATAGAGCAAGAAGGCAACATTTTCCTAAGCTGATGCTTATGTAACTCCCTCATCTGTATTCATTTAAATATGCCATTAATTGAATAATGTCACTGTGACTGATGAGGGAAAGGCCACTAATGGCTGTGGAGAACCAACAATCTTCAGACCAACGGGAGAACGCTATTTTATTGCACCACCAGGGCCCTTATGCCAAGACTTCTATAAAGTATGTGGTAGGACATTAAATGCGAAAATAAAAAGACTCATCTCTAAACTGTTGTCTTAATTTGAGATGTTAAAATGCTGTTTTACTCTGTAACATTAACTTCAAAATAATTTAAAAAAGTTTGGATTTGGGAATGCTAGGGTGGGACTCAAAAGTCATACTTTTGAAATACTTCTCAGTGTGTACTTCTGTTAATAATTGGATAGTTGTTGGCGTGAGACACTCGCCGGGACTCAGTTGCCATCTGCTTGTATGGTTTGAATTGATTGCAGTCACTGGTTGTGTTTAAATCTGACAGGAAAGATTTTTAGCTCGTAGCCAGTGAAAAAAGTTTGAGAAGGGGAGAATGCTGGGTTCGGTACAAACAGTCATTGGAAAGTGTAATATTTAATTCCTGCATCCCACAGTTTCAACTCCACTCTGTTTTCTACTTTACAACTGTAATTGTTTCAGATCTTGTTTAGCTGTGAATGACGCCTCTTCCCTGTCCTCTACATCTGCTCTTGATAGAGCTGACAATGATGCAAAACAAACATTTGATCAAAATGACAGTTCTTTCTTTGTTCTGCAGGCCTACCCTTTGAGTTCCCTGACCAAGAAACAACCCACAGTCCTGATCATTTGTGGACCAGAGCAGAATGGTGCAATCGGCCTGGTGTGTGCACGACACCTGCGCATATTTGTAAGTACATACAAACAAGAAGGGTATAAGGTCTATGAAATAAAGATAATCTTTTGAGATAGTGGGAACATAACGTGGTTTTATCATTTATACATTCTCAAAAGTTTTAAAGAGCAGAGAAAATCAAGAAAATATGGTGTGTTAGTGGATGGATTGGAAGTATTATTTGTATATTATATATTAAGTTTATAGTATCCTATATAAATGCTTATCGTGTATATATATATATATATATATATATATATATATATATATATATATATATATATATATATATATATATATATTTCATTCATTCATTCATTATCTCCTGCTTTCTCATTATCTCCGCCCATCCAGGGGAGAACGTTTCGGGCGCTGGGCAGATAGACCCAGGACAGGGCGCCAATCCATCGCTGGGCACACACTCACTCACACAGACATGCACGCATACACACTCTATATGGGGCAATTTGGAGAACCAGAGAACCCAGAGGAAACCCACACGGACACATGGAGAACATGGAAACTCCACCCAGATGGGGATTTGAACTGGGAATCCCTAGCGCTGAGAGGCAAACGTGCTAACCACTAAGCCACCGTGCCGCCTATATATATATATATATATATATATATATATATATATATATATATATATATATATATATATATATATATATATATATATATATATATATATATATATATATATATATATATATATAAAATCCTAAATAATATTGAAAATCTGCTTTTACTTGCCTGTAAATGTCATCATTTTTTTAAAAACCTGTCTGTAACCTCTACAAGAGAAAAGTACTTGGGAAAGAAAAAACAATATTACAATGAAATAATATGCTTTATGCAGTATTGCTTCACCATATGTGTTTAGAGATGGCATATTTGTACAGCATCCGAATCCAGCCCCTGGAAAATATTCATATAATCTGTTAAAGTGATCTTGTAGCACTATGTGAAAGATCCACGGTTTGGTTAGAGACTCTGGAGAGTGGTGTACATTACAGAATTCTTGGAATGCATTAAACACTTTGACATGCTGTTATCCAGCAGAAAGAAAATAGAGCATTATTACTTTGTTTTATGCAATAGTCTCCGGAGCTGCTGTTCCATGTTCACACTGCATTCTATATATATTTATACTTTATCTGTACATTATTTCACAAAAATATAAACTTTGAATCACAATCTGGGTGAAGTTTTCATCTTCTCTGGTTTCCTCAGGGTTCTTGGTTTCTGCCCACAGTCCAAAAACATGGATTCAAGGTAAATTGGCTGCTCTAAATTGTCCTTATCTGAATTGCCCCATATAGTGTGTGTGTCTTTTTGTGTCTGTGTGTTTGCTCAGCGATAGATTGGCACCTTTCATGGGTGTATCTGCCCAGTGCCAAAAACATTCTCCCCTGGATGGGCATGTTGAACCCCCCTGCGAGTCTAGTAGAGGATTGAGTGGAAGATAATAGATGGATGGATTCTTACTTGTATTTTATTATACATTGCCTGTAAAGGGGTCTGTTCGCAGTGCGCTTTTACATTGGAACAGGTTCCAATTTTTCAATGTTTTCTTCAATTTCAACAAAGGATCCCTGGTTTGCTCCGTGTGTGGCCGAGCAGGTCTGATTTTCTGTTCTTACCACCTTTTCTCTGATGAGGCCCAAAGGAGTCTGATCAGTGTTATACTTCACACAGTGTTCTTACAGCTGCGGACATTCTGACTAGCCTTAAAATAAAATCTGTCTGATCTTTCTGTGCAGGAGTATGAGCCCACCATCTTTTACCCCAAACGCTCTCCTGAAAATTTACATCAAGACTTCACTACTCAGTGTGAGAAGATGGACATCCCCTTTCTTTCTTATCTGCCGACTGAGGTAGGCATTTCCAAGCTGCATGTAATAAATGGTGATGAAAGTGAATTGCTATTAGAAGCCGAAGAGAAATGATCTGTCAGCTTTTACTTTGCAGACTCGTTTGTATTTGTCTGTTCATGCTGTTCAGGTCCAACTCATCAACGACGCCTACAATATGGTGATTGATGCCATCGTGGGCCCAGAAAGAGACCTTAAAGATGTGAAGGAACCATACTCTGGAATACTTGTTACCCTCAAACAGGTTAAGATCCCCATCGTCAGTGTGGATGTGCCCTCAGGTATTTTACAACAGATCTTAATACAACACAAATAGCATCAGGAAGAGTATTTACATAACTCTGTTAAGTTATGCCACAGTATAGTATTCTCTGTGCTGGAAAAAACTCTAAATGCATGATCTAGTTGGTAAAATGGCTAAATAATAATAAAATAATAATGTTGTTATTATTGTTATGGTTGTGTATGTGAGAGAGAGAGAGAGAGAGAGAGAGAGAGAGAGAGAGAGAGAGAGAGAGAGAATTAATATTATTCATGTTATTATTATTACTAATGTATTATTATTATTGGTAGTAGCAGCAGTAGTAGTAAAATCGTATGTAGTAATAACAGTGTTGGTGTTATTAGTGGTAGTACCTGTTGTAAAAAAAAAAAATGGGGGGGGGGGGGGGGGGGGGGGGGGGGGGGGTGCAGGATCAGATAGTTTTCTTCATAGCTACTGACTTGTGATGTTCTCATTTGTAAGTCGCTTTAGATAAAAGCATCTGCTAAATGAATAAATGTAAATGTAAATGTAGTAGAAGCAGTTTTGCATTTAGATATAATGTACTTTAACATACAGAATTGTCACAGAGCAGCTTTACAAAGATACAAGTAGAGTATAACCAGACAACACACAAGAACACATAGAAGGATATAAAAACAACAAATGTGACAAATCAATTATAGAATTTCAGTCTAACAGAAAACAAAATCTAGCATGTGTAGTATTTCTGATTCCTGAACTAAGTCTCTATATTTCCCAGCCATAACCTTTATTGTTCTTGGTCCTAAAACCTGTACTTTCTAATAAAACTCAGTTAGGTTATTTACATATCACTCAGGGATCTGGTGCTAGATACCGGTCTACTTGAATTCATCTGTTCATAGGAGAACTTTGTAATGAGTGTAAAATTCAATCAGGGCAAATCTGTTATCAGATGTTGTTAAACCCTTATTGCTCTAGTTAATACCTTAATTTCTGCACTTTAAACCAACTGAAGTGATTCACAGTAAACTGATCTTATAATCATATAATCCTGAATTAATTTTAAAAGAACAGTTTATTTCTCATTTTATTGAAATTGTGCTATGAAAGAACTCAATGATACTGTATATGAATATCATTCCCACAGTCTGCTCCTCATGTATAAAGATTATTTGGTTAAATTTTTGTATACGCCAACAATTATTAAGTGTCTCGTGTCTTGTAGGATAAAAAATTTAAGGAAACAGCAAATGACAGCTTTTAAAGCCAGATAAGTTGTTTTTGAGAAGTTGTGTAGTCAGCAAATACAAAGTTAACAAGGGCACAAAAAAAACTTGTGAGAGAAGCTTCACTATAAGGCTGGAGAAAGAACACACCTCTTGGAAGACCAACTACAGATGTGGATTGAAATTCCCTACAAATAGCTTCGTAAACTAACCGCAACAAAGCAAAACCCTGCAAAGCTGAACCTGCTGTTGCATTAACAGGTTCTCTGGTGAATATTGGCTTCACTGTACAGAACTATGGGAACTACTAAATGATATGAAATTAATACTTGCTGATCAAAATAATGCCGCATTTAAAGTTTTGAATGTATTAGTTGTTATATAAATGATAAAACTATTAAATACTCAATAAGTATATATCAGACTCCTAATCACTGTAAAAGCCTTTGTAGTATTGATTAGAATTTTCTTCTGTGTAGGTTGGGACGTAGATGAAGCCAGCAAGGATGGAATAAATCCAGATGTTCTCATCTCCCTGACTGTTCCCAAAAAGTGTGCCACTGGGTTCTCAGGGAAACATTTTCTAGCTGGGCGCTTTCTTCCATATGACATGCAGAAAAAATACGAACTTAATTTGCCCGAATTTCCAGGCACTGACTGTTTTATAGAATTGTAAAACTAGCACTTCATATTTTGGATTTTGAAAGTGAGAATTCTATATATGCATACACAACACTGAGAAAATGATGTAGACACCTCTGTCAAAACTGGGTTTTATTTCAATTTGATAGCTAGTTACAGATATCAGTTAGACAACATCGTATGTACGACACACAGATTCCAAAAAGATATATATAGTGTATCATTTTAACAGTTTTGAGTAGGTACTTCTGGGATTTCAGTAAGTTTTCTGTTACAGATTGACTTTACCATAAGGACATGAGTTGACAAGGTACAAGTGTATGTCCTGCAGACAGTTCAGACCTCAACCCCACTGACAAACTTTTGGATAAATGAAACTGTCTAGATCTCAATGCCAAAACTTCTGTTTGAATGCCCAAAAATCCAAATAGGCAGACTTAATAAAAGTGAAGGCTGTAACTGTGGCAAAGCCACTAACATGGTTCTGTAAGGACAGGTCTGAATTGCTCATGTAGGTGTTATGATCAGGTGTCTACATATTTTGGCTATATAGTGTATTTACATTTTGTATTTTATAGAATGTGGTAAATTGATGTCTAGCAATTTGTGCCAGAAGATGGTTGTGACTGCTGAATTTGATGCTTAGGTATGAGCTTCACTAATTTCTTAAAAATTACAAACAAATAAATAAATATCACTTTTTGTGTTGATATGCAATTTAACCTAAGAAAGTTCTGTTGCACTTTCCCCTTAATTTTTGCCTTTAGAATTCAGTGGCTTTTTATTTAGAAACATTCCCAATGCATTGAAATGGTAACAGGTATTTAATGTTTTAGCAAAAGTAATTAATGTAGCTACCTAATTTAATTGTATATTTTATTGTAAATTTAATGTGCCTAATACATTTTTTCAATCATTATATTACCTCCTGAGACCCAACACAAAATGTTAATTAATTTAGATTTTTTTTGTGTTGAAATGTGATTTCATCTTAAACCACGGATTGTCATATTTAAGTATGAATATGACTTTATTGAGCAAAAGGTATTGTATCAGCCATAAGAACATAAACATAATGTCCACTAATTGACTTTAAATAAATTGATGGGTCTCGGGAGGATAAGGTTGAAATGATTAAGAGAGTACATTTAAACATGCGGTGGCTCAATATGGGCCATTTTTATTGTTCCACAGTAACAAATGCATAGGTAGGTTGCTAGTTTGGATAGGCTGTTCGTATGTTAGATCTTGAATAAACCATTGATGAAACTGGTAACCTGGTGTATACTTTGCCTCAATGCACAAATAAGATAGTAGTTTGATCTTTCAATTCAAATGAGTTCATATTTGACTAAAATTGTTGTTTTGAGCCAGATACAAGGTACGACTATTTCTGAGCTTTAATCAAAATTTTAACATCTTTGAATACAAATGAATATTTGCACAAAATTTGAAGAAAGCCTTCTGAAAACATTGCTTTCACATCGAATTACCAGGAATGGATGCACAGCAACGTTAACGATTGATTATGGAATCCAACTCAATCCAAATCCAACTTTTGTGTCAAGTACCTTTTGAAAATTTAATCTGTGAGAACAAAATATATTTAAGCTGCCTGTATGGTTCCAGCAGTACTGACTATCTCTGTTCAAAATTTAGAGAAAGTAACTCCTGAGTGTTCCTGAGATATCACATTTGCCACTATGGGACAAATAGATGCACAATCTGAAAATATAATGACCAGTTGTTTTGGTTAGATGTGGATTGTTCAGTTCTGAAGACTGTGTAGGTGTGTGATTCTGAATATACACTTACCTTTGCCTTATTTAAACTATGAAATACTGCTGACACTTTAAAGCACTAACACTGGTTTAGAGGTGAGAGGAAACTGTGAGGAAATACCAAAGTAAATCATCTTCAGTCACACTATACCTAAACTACAAAGAATGGAGACTCTGGAGCAACATTCTCACTCGCACTACATTATCAAAACACACTCGCTCAGAACTAAACTCATCAGCAAAGAACAATAAATATTACAGCACTCTGTCAGGACACATATATAAACAATCATTAGGACATTGTCCTGTACATTAAATATCCTCATATGTAGCTGTTATGCACTGCTTGTTGTTCTTTGTATTGCATTAAACATATCTAAAATTTTGCCTAAAACACATGCTTACTCATTACGTTCACCCTAACACGCCACATGCAGCTGATTACCTCTCAAGGTGTAATGGGATATACTGGTCATTTGTTTCTCCTTCCGAATGACTAAAACCTGTTTTCTACTGGTCAATGTATACAGAAATCTGGATCGTTGGCACCAAAGGCTGTGTTCTAAACTTACACCCGCATAGGTTTATAGTTTTGCTTTTATTAAAAGTCAATGCCACAGTGCTTCCTTTAAAACCGTGTCATTATAAATGCAGCCTAATGGTCACTCTCACCTCTTCTTGAGGGTGAGACTACCTAACCTCAAATATTTAGAAACAAGTTGTAGTTAGTAACATCTTTAAACCATAAAGTATATTATTTTACTCAGAGATTTATTCGAAGTCAGGAAAAAGACATGGGTGAAAGAATGAACCTCTGTTCTCCAACAACAGTTCCAGTGCAAATTACCCAGAAATGGGGAACACCCAGGACATCTGTGTAGCAAACTCACAAACAAAAATCCACAAGAGGTGATCAAAAAGTTCAGAATTTAGGTTCTTAATTTAAATGTCTCAATGAGTCTATCCGATTCCTTACAGTCGGATAAATCTGCTTGCTAAAGACCAGAACATGAAAACTTCTCAAGTGTCCAGACACACAAGTGGAATGTAGATGACCAAAAAGCAGAGGCATGTGCTCTCAATATGAAAGGGAAAATCTGAAAATGTGTTTAGACTGAGGCTGAGGTTCAGAACATATCTTGGTTTGTGCTTTGGCAGGAAATTTGGCATTTTGGTGCTGAACAGACATTTTAATTCACATCCAGGTTATATTTTTAAAACTATACTTAAAGGTGCCATTTATGACATGACATATATGTTAGCTCTCCATAACAGCCAACACAAACAGACTTGAGGAAGGGCACATCCGAACAAAACATAATAAATATAAAACATAAATACTCGAGTTCAAACTGACAACCTTAATTAAAGTCTTTTATAATTTTACATTTATACAAATTCCATTAACTCACAGTTGCTCTGAATTTGTCCAATAATTTTAACGGCAGAACCGATGTAAGAAAAATGATTTTATTGAAAAATGTTTATTTTGACTTTTGAATGCTAACATGTTGAAATTGATCAGAAATATTTGGACACCAGACAGATTTTTTAAGAGCTTAGAGGAACCAAAATGAAATCTACTTTTCCACCCCTTTAACAACCTATAACAGTTTTAATAAGCGTTCTGTCAAGAAGGGGATTAGGTTTTATTTTTTGTGTGTGTCCTAGACACACATTAAGTAGATGTGTTTAGGTTGTGTACTGTAAACAGTCATTGATGTCATGATAGAGGTAATGGAGAATGTGGAAGTGCATACTGGGGTTAAGACTTGACTATTGCCCATGTTGTTATCCTTCTATTTCTGAATATTTAGTTCTTTGTCTTTAGCCCATAAACATCTTTAAGCATACTCCAAACAGACATTTGGAATGAGGCAGCACCGTAAACTGTAAATGCATTGAAATCTTCTTGCCAGAAGTTTTAGCGCAGCAAATCCTTATTTAAAACATCATTACCACTGTAGATGAGGCATGAGCTGCAACTCAGGAGTTCTGTTCCACAAGCACGTTGGGCTGCAGTTCAAATGTTTTTAAACAGCAGGAAACGGGACACCACTTCCTCTTTTGGCAATGGAGAGTCATGAATTAGTTGGTTATTAAAATTGGAGAACTGAACTCTAAAAGTACAGGATCTGTTAGCATGTCTGCCTCTCAGCACTTGGGATCCAGGTTTAAATCCCAATCATTGTTTCCGCATGGGTTTCCTCTGGGTTCTCTGGTGTTCTCCCACAGTCCAAAAACCATACGTTCAAGGTAAATTGAGTACTCTAAATTGCCTCTATATTGAGTCTGTGTGTAAGTGAGTGTGTGCACAGAGATTGGCATCTGAAACATTCTTACCCTGGATGAGCATGTGGAGCACCACCCACGACCCTAATATAGGACAAAGCGGAATGGATGGACGGAAGTTGCCAGTGAAACTGATTCATATACACTGCTTGAACAAAAACAGGTGCGCACAGTAGTGTTTTGTTTTATTTTTACCTTTGATCATTTGCCATCACATTACTTTGACAACATCACAATATTTATTTCCATTTAAAGTTGTGTTAATTTGGATCATTGTATTCTTGTGTTTGGGAACATTCCTTAAAGTCTTCTTCAGCACATCCTAAAAGGCTCAGACTATGTGGTAGCCAGATCATGAGTGATTCTTCATGCTCCTCAACTATAATTTATACTTCAAGAATCTTGGCATTTCCGTACTGCAAAATGTTGTTAAAAATACAAACTTGTTTCTCAGGTGCCCAGCTACCCTTAATTAATTTACATAAATTATTATTTTTTCTTGCTGAGCCTTAAACTAAGCCAGACTCAGATCTTCAAAAAGTGATTTTTTTTTGGCCAGACACTAACAGTGTACCTTCAATGCCCTTAGGACATGTGGGTACATTTTATTTTAAATAATAGACATCTATTTTATATATTTAAAACATGATGGTGTTCAAAAGTTTGCTTTTTTTGCTCCCTTTTTATGTTTTGTATGCTTATTACTGAGTTTCATTTTAACACTATTCATACATTTTAAAAAAACATAATTAATTTTCATTCATTATGCATTATGCATGTTTCATTTATCCATGAAATTGATTCATTTACCTTAATATGATTCCTTTGACCTTTACTAATAAGGATTCATTTAAATCTAATGAATATGACTAGGCATCAACTAATTGTAGCCTCTACATATTCGTGTGTGTGTGTATATATATATATGTATATGTATATGAATGTATATGTATACTCTCAATGAGAACTAACATCCTCGAGATGTAACATTTAGTATAAAATACATCTATTTTAATAATGCTACACTTCTCTCCATCCTCTTCACTGTTTATCTCTTTTTTTTTCTCCCCAAAAGCTTTCAGATGTGCTTTGGCCAATAGCAGACAGGAGGGGGTTGGACTGGACCATGCTCCACACTGCCTGTGTTTTAAAACTCTGTACTTTGGGAAATGTGCAACAGTCATCAGTCTTGATTTGAACTTTTAAAAAGGTTGACTGAACCCTCGAGTCTCTTTACAGACTCGATCCATTTTTTTTTTTTTGCTTTTGATTTTTGAATAGACAGACTGCTGGGTTTAAGACTGGCACCATGTGGAATTGGACACGGGTGGCACTGGTACTGTGCGCCCTTGTTGCTCTGGCCATGGCACAAGGTATGTCAATGATATGCCTATGGTTGGAGGGATTTGCTTCTTTTGGAAGCATTTATATAGAATTAAAGTTGGCTTCTTTCGTTATTAATTTTGTGATTGATGATGTTAATGCATGAATTTGTTTCAAATTTGTTATCAATTGCATTTGAATTGAACTGAAATGAAACATAAAACATTTAAGTGCTGTTTACAAATGTTCTGTTAGAATCTACCTAACTTTACTTTATATTAGACTCTAAAGGTATTAAGTAAAATAATGTTAACATGAAAAAAAATTGACAGTTTTTTTTGCCAATTTCTCTGTATTATTGATTTCAGCCTGATGGAATATATGAGAACCAACTTTCCATCAACCTTTTTGCCCATCCACCTTCTCTCACTCTCATCTCTGTTGCACCTCAGCCTCTCCAAATTTATTACCTGCTTCCTAAAGTGAGGCGACAGCTGCTCCACAAGTAAAATGGAAAATAGCAGACAGCATAGAGGCTTAAATCAACTGGTTTTTAAATAACCATATGTCGATCAGTCATTGGCTAATTAACTCCCAGCCCGTATGCCCAAGCTAAGCTCACCCGGGGTGAGGGAAGCCCATTTTCAGGACTCCAAAGTAAATATCAACACTCGCTTATCTGCTCATCTTATTTGAACGATTAATTCTCCAGATGCTCCCCATCAGCTCAGCTGTGTATATTTTCTGGACATCTGTGAGAAAAGAAGAGAGCTGGAAATCAAAGTGTATGTGTGACAGGTTAAGTGGTGCATCTCAGCAGGGTCATACAGGATACATGTGCTTAATCAATGAATGACAAAAACAGAAGGAAATGGCGTAGCCACTTTAAATTTCCATTATTGTGTCTGGATTTCTGTCATTATTTAGTATCGTCAGACGGGTTAATTCGAGATAATACGGAGCAGATGCTCAAAAAACGTATATCAGCAGCCTCTAATCTCATCCTGAAGCTAATCCGACAGATCGGACAGACTTCAATGCCTAAACCTTCCGTTCTCGCAGCCAAGGCACATGCCCGACAGGCAAAAGTACTTCCACATGTGTATGGAGCCAGTAAACACACACACACACAAACAGACAGACACACACACCTTTTTCTGGCCATTATTGGAATTCAGTAATATTTGATGGTTTATGGAATTCAAACTGCCAGACCAGTAGCTGACCATTTGAAGAATGTCTGCTTCTTACCGACCTGCTGAATTACACCAGGGAAACTGCTTAATGCTTAGCCATGGCCTAACAGACCTGTAATTAGATGTAATGCCAAAGACATAATGCTGCTTCACAATCACTGCAGTATTAATACATTCTTATTAAAGGTAACTGAACTTTTATGTCATTCATGTACAAAGAAATGCGTTAAACTAACTATTTGTAGGTTCACTGTAATGTAGTAAAGTGTTATCACTTTATTGGTAGATGGATTACACAGCTGAAAAATCCTTGATGTATCGGTTCTAACCCTATACAGGTTACTTGAATGTTAAATCCAGCAGACCATTAAAACCCGCTTATACTGTCAATTAAATCTGTACATTTAACTCACATTATTACTTTATCGTACATCATAGTAATAATAATTACTTATCATTTTTAGTACTGATAATGAATAATAGCAATAATAGTAAATGCTTTTAAAACGCAGTTAGAGCGTTTCTCGGTATTATGAGAAAATAAATAAACATAATTGGACTAAAAACCTACAATTAACTGCTGAACACTGAGGTTCAAATCATGCTGGGAGAATTGTTGGCAGCAAATGCTTCTCCCATTAACAGTTTCAACATTTTTATGTCAGAAAATGAGGTTAGGTATACAGTATATTTAAAAATTGATATAAATAAATTACATTAAGCTTTAATATATCTCAGAAAAAACTATTTGAACAATTTCTCGGAGTTAGGATTTCACCCTTTACACAACAGAAAGGGCATTTCAGTGGCATGCACATCTATTTCCGTGCAGATATTTGTTGAAGAAGAATGCATTTTATTAGTTTCTGGTTATAGCAGCATAGTTCCGCAGGGTCTGGAAAAGCACAAAACTTTTAACTCACATTCTGACTGGCTTCTGCTTTAGCTCGCAAATACATGTGACCTAGAAATCCTTATTATATCAGTTCTACTTCAAATGCTAATCACGTCCAAACTGCTTATTTTAAATGTATCAAAGACAATTATGTAATTTTTAACAATTATTTTCTTTTTGAATTTAAGATATTAAAAAAGTGCTGTTTCTTATTAGATGTTTTATTGTTTGTTCAATATGATAGAGCTTTCTTTTCAAAACACTGTAAACTCATTTTAACTTAGAAAGTCAGTAAAACATGGAATGTGATCAGATTGCATCCATCTGTGTATATATAAAGATAGGTTTAAAATTTTACAGTTTGTTTGCGACAACGGTAGACCACCTCCCATCATGTCAGAATTAGGTTTGGTACGATATACCAGTATAGCAACATTCAGGCTTCATGATTTAGAATTTTCCTCTAAATCCTCCAATGCAGCCCTCCCATTTGTCTCAGACTGCAGACCATAATGCCTTCCTTCTTTCATGCACTTATGTACTTGATCTTTTCCCTCGTCCTTTTAGATGCTTGTATTCACCTTTGTATGAATCTTCAATTGCTGGCAATCTGACACATGGGCTGGTCTTTATTTGATGGAACAAAATCAGTCTGACGTGTTCCTTAAGAAAGCTGTTTTATTTTGTCCATCTTAAACCCAGACTTGAACTTTAGACATGCCAGGACACTACTAAGCTTACAAGCCAAGACTGGAGAGACAGACTAACAAGTTTCAGGTGCACTGACACCATTACAAAAGCTGCTTTAATATCCAATTATTTTTATATGGAGCCATTGAAGTATTAGCTACTTAATATTACCAAAAGTATGCGGACAAACTAGTCATCTCATTGGATGTCCTATTTCCAGACTAATGATATGAACCTGGTCCTCACTTTTTCACAACCATCTCTCCACTCGCCAATGATTAGACTGTAATATGTTGTGTTCATATGTCTTTAGATTATTGTTTGAATGACGTTCTCAATTCCTCTCAAATCTGTGCAGTGGAAATGGGTTTAGGTATTTGTGGAGTCCTGAAAACCAATCTCAGTGCTGGCTGAATTGGCAAAAGATAATATAAGTAATTTAATACTATTAGGAAATGGTACATGTCATGTCAAGTGACATATTGAAAAGCTAAAAAAGACTATCAGAGGCTAAGAATACAATGATATTACATGTAGTTTACACACCATGATGCATTAAAACCTAAAAACAAATCAGAACTAATTATGCTTAATGCAATTTAATATGCAGCTGGTTAGGGTTTTTGTTTCTGATGATGATTTTCATAAAGTGCTATCAAAGTATTACAGAAATAGGGTTAAGTTCTGGTTGGAAGTAGTGAGTTTAGCCAAAACCCTGGTGCATTTACTTACATCTAGCCATATACCGTATATGTGCATTTGATGTGAAAATAGGTTGATTTCTAAATAGATAGAACAACAGAAAATAAATTCATAAAAAAAAAACTAAACAAATGAATATCTAAGGAACAAAGTGTTAGGAATTAAAAAGCATGAATAGACATCTTGTACTTCAGGCTCCTCTCATGGTGACGTGGGATAAACCTGGAAACAGTGCCACAACTAAACTCTCACTCCCTCCCCTGAGCTCCTACTTCCCAGAATAAATGCACTAGAAGCCTCTTTGTTATTATAGATCAGCATGTGAGGCTATGTTAGGAGCTCACAGATGCATTCAAGGATGCTTGCATATTTTTTGGCTGTCGTTAACCTATTGTTTCCACCCCATCATAAATTTTAGCACAACTAATCCCTGATTACACATAGTGAAGAAGAATCTTATTGCACAGCTATTATGGATGGAAGGAAAAGTAATAATAATGTACATCACTGTATATGGCCAAAATATGTCAATACTGTATTAAATATTAATTATACACATATTAAATTGAGCAATATTAAACCATTCAAACTACTTTAGTATTATTTGCTGCTAGATTTCATTTTCTTTTTTTGTACCTGAGTGGTAAGCCTAATTAAATATGTTTATGAGGGAGTGAAACATTAACGCTGAGCCATGATATCTACCTTCTGTCACCTTATAAATTCTATTTTGTTGACACACGTCATTTATATGGTTAACAGGCAACTGTAAAACTCACGTCAAATTTATTGCCCTATTCGCCTTATATATTTGAATTATTTTTGTTTTGCCTTTAATTTTTTTTTCAATATTCTTTGCATGGGGGGGGGGGGGGGGGGGGCTGTACTTTTATATACTATTTCATTGTTCACGTGTACAAGTACAGTGTGTGCAATGACAACAAAAGATTCATATGGTTAACATTCCTTATAAAAACGAGAGAGTCAACAATCATAATGGAATGTGTTCATTTTGTGTCAATAGACCTAATACAATATATAGAGCTACAGAAATGTGTATAAAGGCAAAGCAGATCTAATGAGTGGAAAAAGGTAGCACAGACTGATCAGTACAACATAAAATCATTTTAAATCAATATAGAAGATAGCATGCAGTGCTAAAATGATCTTGTTTGTGGTTGTGTTGATATTTAATCCTAATAGAAATGGCAACTTCACTCCATGCCATCCGTTATGTAAGGAAAGGTCAGAGCAGGGTCACAGATGAACCTGTGAGAGAAACTTGCCTTACAAGAAGATGTGTGTTATCACAGCAAGACTCTTGCGGGAGTGCATCAGACCAGCAGGGCTTCCGCAGAGCCCGACACGTCTGCTGGAGATAAGCACTTCAGCGTATGTGCTGAAAATAGAGCCAGTAACGATCCGCTGTCACGACATCACTCTATTTCTAGTGGGGGAAGTACAAATTGGCTGGAAAGCTTGCTCCTAAAAGAATGGACTCTGTGCACATATTCACATTATGACCTACTACAGAGTAATCACTTATCCATTTATAACACTTTTCCACTGGAGGGTAGCTAGAAGGTTTTGAGCAGATGGATCTGCCCAGGAACACTAAAATCTGTGGAGTGGAGAATATACTATATCAGCAAAAGTATATGGACAGTGAACCATCACATCCAATTTTAATTTGATGAAATCAGTGTTGATATGTAATAGTATGTAAATTACACCTGAAATATACAGTACTTTTCACATTTCTTTCTCCCACTAGTGTTTGGAATTGTAATGTAGATAATATGTCACCTGTTATCCATGAATACTGTTACCTTGGAATTCCTTTGTGGTCTGAGATGCAAAATGTTAACCATCAAAAAAAAACAGGTATCTAGATTGACACACATCTGCATGGAGCTCATCCAGATGTGCTACTGACACCTCTGCAGAAGGAGCAGACATAGCCCAGAGTTAGAATTTTACTGCACTGAGACAAATAACACTAAAAAGTCAGACACCCAAGGGGCAAATTCTGAAGATCGAGTGTCTTCATGAGAGAACCTTGAACCCACATTCATAGACGCTCATGCAACCAGAGGAACGTGCAGTGAAGACATTTGTTTCAGGTGTTGTCAAGAATATGTATATGGTTACTAAACTGCCCTCAATGGTTTGAAAGTCGTAATTCTTTGGAATGCTAATATTTAAAGAGGGACTATTTCTTCTTGAAGGATCTTCTCATAAATAAGGACCGTTGAGTTCTAGCAGTTATGGACATTACAGCGCTGCGCCACACAAGTGCATAAATCAGAACCATAATGATACATTTGAACACGAGTGAGAGTTATGTTATGACTAACAGTTATTCACTTTAGCTGTATTTTAGGAAATCGCTACTATCTCATATTATGAGAGGTAGAACATGGTCAGCAACGATAATTACGTATGAGGTGTGTGTCAAAATAATAAGATCACCAGCTTGCCTGCTTTCCATTCTGAATTCCAATGTCAGTTCATTCTTAGTTTGTCAATGAATATGCAAAAGAAAATCTAATGCATCGAGTCGGTCTCCTCATTTGCATTGCTCCATTCACTAGTTTTGACACTAATGTGCCAACAGGTGCTACAAATCATACTGTATGAATATAAACCATTAAAGTGCTCTACAGCTGTTTTAACACAACAAACTATTGTTAAAGGCTCCAAATAAATGTAAAGTTATGTGGATGAGCTGTAACTCCATAAATAATAACCACCTCCAAATATGTGAGTGGTGTTAGAACTGAATGAATCCTGACCAAAAAAAAATCGATCTGTGTACATTTCAAATTAGGCAGAAACAATGATATTCAACAGTACAATGTTCTGCATACATTTAGAGAAATAAAATGTATCAAACAAATGTATAAGAGCACTAGACATTTTTATTGTGTGTTTAGAGAGTGTTCATGAAGGAGCTGACATAATGAGCAATAGCAAAAACTTGATTCAGGTTTGTTGTATAGTAAGTTTTGTGTGCTCTTTCTGCCTGCAGGAGCTCGCTGGGGAAATTCACAGCAGCAAAAATTCAGCCAAAGTACAAGAAAGACGAAGTTGGCCTACAACAGCATCTTCGACCCACAAACCACAGGTCTGACTGATTTACTGCTATACTGGTACTGTGGTTAGTTCATCGTTCTGTTATAAAGCTGTTATAAAACATCTGTTAGTAATGATTCATCACCTCTAGTAAATAATGACCATGTACCATTCTGTTACTGCTCCATATTACGTGCTCTAAGTATTTTTTAAATAGTGCAACCACAACAAAGAATGACAGTGTATATGTTATAATTTGGAATATAAATGACCATAATAAATGAAAAACCTATTCAAAATGGAAGCTTTTATAGCTGCATATAAAATGGGGAGGGACTAAGTACAATACAATGCCACTAAAGTGCCTGTAAGTGCAATACTTGGGTGTCCCAAGACTTTGGTCCATGTCTTTGGAAAGAGGTCACTTTTATATGATTTGTTTGCACTTTTAGGGCTGACAGAGTGGACCTCGTGGTTTAACATTGACCATCCAGGAGGAAATGGGGACTATGAAAGACTAGAGGCAATTCGATTTTACTACAGGGAGAGAGTGTGCGCACGACCTGTAGCCATGGAGGTCCGTACCACTGATTGGGTGCCTGCGGCAGACACTGGAGAAGTCGTACATTCCAGTCTTGATAAAGGCTTCTGGTGCGTCAATAAGGAACAGCCATACGGACGCATCTGCTCCAACTACCACGTGCGCTTCCAGTGTCCACCAGGTACGATTACTTACACTGCAAATCAGTCAAAGCCTTGAAAAACCAAAATAAATCTCTGTGAATGATTGCTTTTTAAAACTGAGGGTCTGAAATTTCTGAACTGAACTTTCAGTTCAAGCATACTGGACAGACTGGAGTGTGTGGGGTCCCTGTTCCACCACGGTCTGTGACGATGTAGGCATTCAGGTGCGCCGGCGGAAATGCATGAGCACACATCCTCTGCCCATGCTGGAAACACCGGCCTGCCCTGGTTCTCATGCTGAGCGGAGGGAGTGCTCCAACCCTCCATGCCGAGGTAATGACCTAAAAAAATCGATATTCTGTGTTGTTTAATTTTTACTGATCAAACTTTTTATATTATTAAACTGTAAAAGAAAATTCCAGAATTTATCTCAATGTTTTGTTTTGTCTATATTTTCTAACCAAAAGTATGTAATGTACAGAGATGTTACAGCATAAGTAGATAGACCTTCTAATGGTTGCAACAATTTAGTAAGTGACATGACTGTGACCTGCACCTAAAGAGAGTTATTAAGAAGTAAACGATTTTAGATCTGACCACATTGCCAGTTAACACCTTTGGGGTTAAATGTAATGTTTATTCAAATCCTGTAATAATGTGAGAAAATTGCAATAATTAGTTGTGTGACATATTTGATGTTCTAAAACATCTGAAGTCACTGGGGGCCAGTCACACCCAGTCCGTTTCAGAATTACAATCAGAATCCGAATAAGAACAGTTTATTAATCCCCAGGGGAAATTGGGGAAAAGTCATAGATGCCCCATTTACAGTGTTATAATTTACAAAAAGTACTAACAATAATAGTAAGCACATTAAATATTATTGCATTTTTTTCACATAGTGCAAAGACAAAGTATAATTGTCTTAAATGACATTATTTTATAATTGCAGTTCAAATGAACTTTATTCTCTATAAATAGAGTCTTCAGATTTGAATGTGCACATGTTCTCAACTAAGACTCAAAGACATTTTTTTAAAGGTCAGAGCTGTCTATACAATACATTTGCTTTTTTTTAAGCAGCTACTTGGAGCCAATGGGGGACGTGGAGTATTTGCTCTGTGACCTGTGGGAAAGGTCGGAAAAGCAGACGGAGAACATGTATCAGATCTTCCGATGTGCTCCAGTGCACTGGACGACCGGTTGAAATCCAGAAGTGTGGAAGTGCCCCATGTCCAGGTACAGCAGATGCAAAAACACCCACCCACCCACACTTATGCTCTCAGTTAGGAGTGTCCGTTGTTGTCTTACATGAAAAATCATATTTTTATGCTGCAGCAAGAATAAAAATGAACGATTATGAAAATAATTGGTGAAAGCTGCTGCCACCATCACTGCATTCGATAACAGTGCAGTAGTAAATAATTTTTTGGCATAGTGACTGTAGGATTCTTTAGATTTTATTCCATCAGATAAAGTTTTAGTTCTAATGGGAACAGTTCTGTTGTGATTACGGCTGATAAACTGCTGCAGGTGCAAGATCTGGGAAAGCTATTTTCCTTGGCAACATCTTGTCAATCCAAATCCTTTGTTAAATAAATGTTTGTTTAAATTAATACAAGCAAATGTTTCTTTATTCAGCTGCACTTACCTTTTAAATGCATTTTGTGGTTTTATATTAATAGACTGTTGCTTCAACATTCTTTAGTATTCCCTTTTACTGGTAAAGCAGGTAAAAATACAAAGCAGGTATTTTTAAAGTGGTGGAGGATTCTCAGCACACTGGTGGTAGTGATGGTGTTTTGTTGTGTTTTGCGCTTGTTGCAATGAATTAGACACAGCAGTGCTGCTGAATTTTTAACAACCCAGTGATGTCACTGCTGGACTGAGTATAGTCCACCAACCAGAACTGTCCATCCAACAGCATCCTGTTGGCAGCATTCTGTGCGCAGTAGTGAAGGATGACGTTTTAGAAACTGTGCCTCTGTGTCTGATAGTCTCACTGCAGTGCTGAGAATTTTCCACTGAAATAAAGTAGAGTGTAAAGGAAACTGAGAAATTATTCAGAACAATATGTATATAATCTCTAATTGCTGAACTTAAAATTGCAGTTAGTATGTAAAATGGGTGTAAAATAGGAGGAATATCTACTAAAATGTCTGGTGATTTTATACATTGTATTGTGTGTGTTTGTGTGTGTCTGTGTGTTAAATTCAGCACTGTGTAAACTACTTTGCCCCGAGGGCCACCCCAATGATGACTGCAACCACTGCGTATGTGAGGGACAGACACTACAGGGAGAGGTTCTTAGTGTAAGTGGAGTGCCAGTGTCTGGTGCCAGCGTGGCTGTGGCAGACCAGCCCAACCTTATACGTGCCAAGACAGACACTAAGGGTCTATTCAGAATTCCTGGCTTCTGCTCAGGCTCCGAGACCCGGCTACTCATCAGCAAGGAAAAATTTGCCCCTACAACTGTCCCAGTTTTCAGAAACAGCAGCACAAGTCTGTGGGGACGAGCTTTCCTCAGGTCCTCTGGTAAGATCATATTTTAATATTTTAGTCTACAATTAAAGCGTACTCTTTATATACATAACTACAAAACCCCTTTGTACCAAAACCATATAGAATTGCCCCAATAAGTGCAAATTTATTCTCATTCAGGTGAAGGGAAAATCTGATTACATTAATGAGACACTGAAGTTAGACATGAAGGTCTGGTTCACATTCATGGTAAGGTGCAACTGGAGCTTCTTTAAAAAATGTCACCTACCAATGTGTTTAGAAAGCTTTCTTGGTGCACAGGGGGAGAGGGGATCAAAGTGTCTTCTTTAAATAATTGCCAAAATGTTGGAAGCGTGTGCAAATCCTAAATGTTCAAATATTGTGTAGTGTGAAAAAAGGTTATATATGAACAAGGAAATTCAATACTATTTTTACCGCACTCAGTGGTAATGGTCATAAAGCTAACCGTTTAAACTCTTGACACTTGACATAACACAAAATAAACATTAATAAACATTTATTTGCATGTAAATCAATTATAATCATTTTAACTTTAATGTAAAACTAAATAAACTTTTGAGTTGTTTAACAGACTTTCATCAATGTAAGCCTTTGCTGTGACATTTCCTGGGCTGGAGTCTTGTAAAATAAATCATCATTACTAATGACTGTAGCTCTGTGAACTCCTGAAGTATGGAAATTAAGTTAAGCACATCTAAAGTACTTAGGCATATTTTCTCCTGCTTTTAAGCAAGGTATCATTTTACTTCTAGTATTTTTTTATTTGACATGACACCATAATGATAAAGTTACACCTAATTGCCTACATTATGTAGACCCTCCTCCTAATTACTGAGTTCAGGTCCAGGACATCTAGTTCGAGAGAGGGGTATTCAGGTTATTCAACAATATACAAAACCATTTTAGATCATTATATGTTTCTATAAGTTTGTAATTTCATAATTCTGAAGTTGGGATGTGACATGAACAAAGCCCTGACCTCAACCTCTCTGGAGACCAAAAGTTATAATTAAAAAAAATAATAATTGTGAGCCAATAATATGCACACATAAACTATATGGACAAAAATATGACTAAATCAGTTATTTCATTTATCTTCATTGGCACAGATGCAAGTCAAGCACATATTCATGCGTTTTGCTCATAGAACACCTTTGGGATGAGTTAACATTCAGTCACTCAACATCAGTGTCTGACCTCTCAGACCTTTTCCAAACATTTGTATCAGCTTTCCCAGACCAGTGATGGCTATTATAAGAAGGAAAAATATTTTATTTATTATAAGAAGGCACAAAACCTTTTACATAGAGGTCTTTGTAGTATCTGTTCAAGAATATATGAATTACACACACACATACAGACATACTTTATAACCTTTATAGTACCTATTACAGTCATTCCATCTTTAAAAAAAAAGTCATTTTTAATTACAACCATCTGTCTTTTTATTTATTAATTTTGAAGAATTGTTTGAGTTCAGTTAAAATCTTTGGTAAATGCTAATGTACTGCTATTTCCAGACTCTCTAGTGAATTTAGGTCAGGGTTCTGACTTGGCAACTCGAGTACATTCACCCCCCACCCCTAATCGTTAAGCTACTGCCTTTTTGCATGGTGAAATGAACACTTTGTCATAGTGGAAGATAACTCAGAGATGCATCTTTAACATATTTTCTTAATGATCTTTGATTCATTATTTATTTCCCTAATTATTCCTTATTTATTTCCCCTTTGATTCTGACCGACTACACAGTCACTACTCAAACAAGTTTTTAATCACCACACTTTGATGTAATTTTGACTGTATTTTGAACAGTGTGCTATGTATGTTTTTTACACCCAACCTAGGAAATATAATTCTAAATCGTTAACACAATGTAAAAATTATAGAGACACAATGGGGCCCTTTTTACAGAAAAAGGTATTTTCACATGAAACACATTGATCCTTCAGCCAAAAAGAATTGTCAGGCCTTTAAGGTTGGATTATAGCCACTTTTCTGTTTCAATATCCTCCTGTCTCTGTCCTCCTGTATGGATAAAGCCTGATCCATGCAAGGTGTTGGTGATGCCATAGACTTTCCACTTTTTAATAATGCTCTGTACACTAAGAACTCAGAGGAATAGTAAAGTCTCTTTAATCATTTTGTGTCCTCTCAAATGGGGCAGTTTTACAGCTTTATCCTGGACCTTTTCAAAAGTACATTTCCAGCCATGATGAACAAGTAGTTATAGAAACAGTCAGATTCAAACGGTGTATAATCTTATTAGATCGTTCAAACTTTTCACACTTCTGTTGCTGTTTTTTTTAACTCAACATAAGTCAGTATAAAATATTATAATTTTTTTTGTTACAGAAACTGTCCCTTTTTTTCTTTATGTTGGAAAACTTGGCTGTCAGGGAGGTTTACATGTTACTCTAAGATGTCTAAAGGCAAGCTGCAGCAATGGAAACAGTGTTCACAGTATTCCATCCATTATCACACACCAATATTATTCCATGCATGCTTCTCCAAAACAAACCAATGCAGTTACAATTCTGTCACATGAATGATTGGGACCTTTCTGAAAATGGGCACACATGGACTCAAAATTTCCAGTCAACAAAAGTCCTATTAAGAGTCTGTCTCATTTAAAACGCTTTTAGGATTACTGGCACCATTAAACAGCTTACTTATTTGTCCGTTTTACATAATACTAAATGCTAAAAGTCTTTAGGGTTATTAAAAAGCTTTAATACTAGAAGTTTATGTTTCCAGTGTCTGGGATGTTGTTTGCTCCAGGACCAATGATTTTGATAAAGTACTAATTCACTAACAGAAACTTAAAGATTTGCTAAAATTTATTTACACAAGGTTTATTTTCTTTATCAGAATGTGTCATAATGATATGTAGAGAAAATGAAGCTTTGTATCAGGTGATCATTATACTTGTAACTTACAGAGATACCATACATCATAAAACATCCTGAAGATAAAGTGCGCTATGAAGGTCAACGTGTAACTCTTTGCTGCAAAGCAACAGGAATACCAGACCCCGACAAATATTACTGGTAAGGAAGAAAAGACCAGATTCTCAATGACTTTTCTTAATAAGATTCCTATTCTGACATTAATACTGTTTCTGGCCTCCAGGTATCACAATGGAACTTTGCTGGATCAGAAAATACACAAGTATGATGGAGATTTGGTAATGCGAGATCTGAAACCAGAACAGTCAGGGGAGTATTACTGCAAAGCCAGTAGTCTAACAGGAGCCATTAAATCCAACCCTGCTGTCCTAACAGTTTATGGTAGGTAAAAAAAAAAAATCACATGATTTATCAGAACTGGTTTAACTGTTAGAATTAAATCAGTGCAATCATTTGAATTTATTAATTTTTTTATTTTGATTCATTAGTTTAATTTGAATAATATTAATTCTACAGTGACAAAGCAATTTAACACCATTATAAGCTTACAAGTTTGTGGAACAGTAAAAAATGGGTCCACTTCTGCCCATAAATTAATCATTCTGCCTTGGTGTGGAGGAGAACCTTCACTCTACTACAATTACAAAGACAGCATCTCCTTAATAATGATAACACTTAATAATAATATAACACAGTGAACTCATAAAGATGCTATGAAGAGATTTTCACAATGTTTTGCTTATTTTGGGTATCAGAATACTTTATTAATACCCAGGGGAAATTGCAGTATACAATTGTATCTCTAAATTCAAAAACCCTTAACAGATAAAATATAAAACGTCTATTGATGCCACCATGATATGAGCACAGATATGGATGCTGGTACTGACTCTTGACCATATCTTTTAATCTTACAGTCATCTCAGGACTTTTAATAAATTGCATTTATTCACTTTCATTAGCATGCATATTCACATCTGTGCACGTAACAACACGTTGCACAATAATGCTTGTTAGCCAAGATATAGATTTACAAAAGAGCCCGGTGCATGTGTGCTAAAACAATCAGCCACTGTTTTCTTTTGAAAGCTTCCTCCATTTTTGACTCGATGCAATGATGTACAATGAATCACTGCTCGAGTGAATAAACAGTGAACTCCAGGATACTGCATGCACAATGCTCAACATGTGCGCAAGTTTCATTTTAATTAATTACAGCAGGAAAGCACTTGTTTTATTCCCACAAACTGTTCACTTAAACCCAACGACAGCTTCTACTAGATTAATGAGGAGCTTTTATATTACTTCTGCTATAATGCGATAATTCCGTCTCCCCAGTCATTCATTTGCAGGATCTGGATTGTAAACTCATCATGAGCTCATAAGCAGTGTGCCAGCATTTGGGTAAATCATTGCTCATTCTTTTTCCCATCTGGTTTTTCAAAAGAACCAATTACTGAGCTCCTGGGTTTAAATAAAATCATGGTAGATTTACTGTAACTGTCCAATAAGACATGCTTGTGACAATAGGTTATTACATAAAGTAATAAATCCTGCTGTATTATGTGCTATATTTTATTCAAATCGAAATATGCATACCCATGATTGAGTCTGACCAAATTCACAATTGGTTTGGATAGAGTTATTTCAGTCCTTACCAACAAAAATATTGAAATGGCTGCCTTTAACAGCAAATCATTAAATATTGTATAATAATATAGTATGTCATTTCACAGCGGCTAAATATTGAATTATGGCATTGGCAACTTACAATCATTTTTCAATTTAACTATTATATGGGAAAAACAGGTGAGTCTTGTCCTACATTATGTTAGTCGTGTGAGGAAAGTTACACCTGTCTGTGTTGTATGATCTTATCACATCCATTCCACCTAGTTTTCTTAACATGACTGATAAATAAATCCATTTCAATTTGTCATTAACTGGACTCATCTCATCCACATCAAAACTGATGTTTACTAAAAAGAGTAACTAAATGTTATAAGAAAATATCTTCTTATCTTTTCATCTTCTGCTTAATCCTATACTAGATATTAGGGTCACAAGTGGGTTCCCCATGCCCATCCAGTGGAGAGCATTTTGGGCACTGGGCAGATACACCCAGGTCAGGGCACCAATCCATCTTTGGGCACACACTCACTCACACAGACACACACAAATTATATAGGGGTAATTTGGAGCAGTTAATTCCCCATGAATCCGACTGTGGGAGTACCCAAAGAAAACCCACTCAGACACAGGGAGAACTTGAAGAGAGCTCAGTTTAAACACTAGGCCATTAATATGTGTGTGTGTGTGTGTGTATATATATAAACACAACACAGTAAATAAAGAAAAGAAGCAAGTTTTCCTCTCTACATCTGCTTTACGGCCTCATTATACCTTTTGTGTACCTTGTCTCAGCACACCATACAACATTAATAAGGAGAAAACCCAGCAGCAAGCATTTTGCAAAGGCAGAGTTTGATAAACTCTACAACACCAGTACAATTCATCTCTCTAAAATATAAAAATACCAAAAGTTCATGTCTGTATCAATAATTCAGATCAGTAAAAGTTACTCTCCTCGACCTTGGCTTGTTCCCACATACAGCCTGCATCTTCATTCTTTTATCTTTATAAGCATAACACAAGCAACTCTTTGTCTTCTTGTTCAAGTATTTGTTTATAGCATTGCAGTATCTCCTTGGTTGCTGTAATTGTTTAAATGTTGTTGGCACTTTGCACCATGTGAATGATCAAACTAAACTGCAGAATATGAGCTTCAAACCTTCTGTCGGTGGTTTCAAAATCATGCATCCCTGGAAAATTTTGCATAGCTCAAGGCATATCAAGGCCTTTAGACTCAATGTACCAAGCAATTGTCTTGTTTTTGTGGAAAACATTGCCTGTTATTTGTGTTTATACTCTTGTTTGAATGATTTGACTTATTAGCTACATATTTGTATGTTTGAATATAACAAACTAACTTTGGTCTTTCATCATTCGCAGCTAAAGGAACTCCAGCATGCAATTCCACACCTGAAAGCCATTTAATTAAACTGCCCCAGGACTGTAAGCAGCCTGGCACAAAATCAAAGTGGTATAATGCCGGGGGCTGTCCTCACAACAAATGCCCTGGTGTGCTGGATTTTGACCTGCGTTGCCGAGACTCATCTGCTTTCTGCTGTGGGGTCAAGCAAATGGAAACTAAAGAGATCAACTGTGGCAGCTACATCCTTCCCATTAAAGTTATCAATGAGTGCGGTTGCCAGAAATGTGTCCAGCCTAAAATTCTGGTGAGGGGTAGAGTGTCTGCTGCAGACAATAATGAGCCTTTGCGTTTTGGACATATTTTCATGGGAAAGGAGAGAATAGGAATAACAGGATATCTGGGAGGCTTTACAATTCAGGTGCCTTTGGACACACAGCGACTGATTGTTAACTTTGTAGATCCATCGCAAAAGTTCCTGGATACTCTAAAGGTCTTTATTTTTGATAGGAAGGGTGGTACTGTGTACCATGATGTAAAAATTATGAGAAAGCAAGAACCAATAGACATCAGTTCTTCAGAGAGCAATACTATATATCTGGGTGAAATGGAAGATGAAGACCCCATTGGTCAGCTGGTGATACCCCCCAATTCTTTTCACAAAAACACAGGGGAAATGTATGAAGGCACAGTTAAAGCAAGTGTCACCTTCTTTGATCCACGCAATATTACAACTGCCGCTGCTATACCCGGAGATTTGAACTTTGTTGGCACTGAGGGTGATGTTCTTCCTCTTAGAACATATGGGATGTTTTCTGTTGATTTCAGAGATGAAGCCAACCAGGAAATACTTGGAGCCGGTGAAGTCCAAGTACTCTTTGACACAGAACATGTCCAAATGCAAGAACATATTCCTGCAATGAAACTGTGGTCTCTTAATCCAGAAACAGGCATTTGGGAGGAAGAAAGTGACTTCAAACCTACTCAACGTACCACTGGTGGCAATGGAAGGAAAAAGAGAGAGGAGCGTACTTTCCTAATTGGAAATATGGAAATTCGGGAGCGTCGTCTGTTTAATTTGGACGTACCCGAAGATCGGCGCTGCTATGTGAAAGTGAGGGCATATATGAGCGACAAATTTCTGCCTTCTGAGCAAATAGAAGGGGTGGTAATTAATCTGATTAACCTGGAGCCCAGACCTGGATACACATCCAATCCTAGAGCTTGGGGACGCTTTGACAGTGTGATAACCGGCCCTAATGGGGCTTGTCTGCCAGCTTTCTGTGATGCTCAGAGACCCGATGCATACACAGCATATGTCACAGCCACAATGGGAGGGGAAGAACTTGAAGCTGCCCCATCTACCCCAAAAATGAATCCAAACATCATTGGTGTGTCACAGCCATACTTAGATAAAATAGATTATCAGCGCTCAGATCACGATGACCCAGCACTTAAGAAAACAGCATTCAGAATGAACTTGGCCAAGCCGAATTCTAATAATCTTGATGAAACCAATGGACCGATATATCCCTATCAGGGTTTAATTGCTTGTGAAAATGCACCTGTTGATGCTAATCATTTCCGTTTCTTCCGTGTGGAGAAAGACAAATACGAGTACAATGTGGTACCTTTTGAAGAGGGTGACCTTACAACATGGACTGGGGACTATCTCTCTTGGTGGCCAAACCCACAGGAGTTCAGGGCTTGCTATATTAAAGTTAAGATCCATGGAGAAAATGAAGTTATGGTCAGATCGAGAAATAATGGAGGTACCCATCCACAAACCAGGGGACAGCTCTATGGTATTAGAGATGTCCGTAGTACTCGTGACTTGAACCACCCAAATACTTCGGCTGCCTGCCTTGAGTTTAAATGCAGTGGTATGCTTTTTGACCAGGGTGCTGTAGACCGGTCCATCATTAACATAATACCACAAGGCAATTGTAGGAGAACAGGCATCAATAATCTTCTACAGGAGTACCTCATTAAGCACCCTCCTCTACTACAAAACAACGAGTCCCATGCATTTAGCATGTTTGCACCTGTTGACCCTCTGGGTCATAATTATGGAATTTACACTGTCACAGATCAAAATCCACGAAGTGCCAAGGAGATTGCAATAGGACGCTGCTTCGATGGTACCTCTGATGGTTTCTCCAGGGAGATGAAGTCAAATACTGGAGTGGCTTTAACCTTCAGTTGCCCAAAAAGAACGGTGAGCCGAGAGAGCCTTTTCCAACGCTTGCAAACCAATCCTGGACAAACCTTGTCACAAATGGCCCGGGAAATGAGGGAATCACAAGGCATGCAAGTCCAAAGAGGGGCAGCTCAGGTGATACAATATCCTTCTGGACAACAAGGCAGGCTTCCAAATCGTAGAATCAGTGGAAACAACAACAGGAGGAGGACTGCTAGACGGACTCAGCCAAGGCAGTAGGCCTTCCTAAAGGTAAGTCTTAGGAATTTTACACATTTTCTATATACACAAATGTTATGAAATATGTAAATATATAAATATGTTATGATGTTTCCATGCTTTTACCTTTATAACAACTGTGTGGAGAAAACACTGTAATATAAAATAACAAAAAAGAATTGTGCCTTTTTGTTTAATTCTACCACTTCTTTCTAAAAAAGCCAAATGTGGCGACATTGCATATTGCAATAGGAAACTTTATAATAGAATAAAATATAGAATTTAATTTAAACATAATGAAGACCTTTTGGATGAATTAGATCAATGATTTTGAGTCAGACCTCACACTCCATGGGCAATTTTCATTTGCAGGTATACTCCAAAATCCGTATACTCCAAAAAAACTGCAAAGGGGAGCTACTTTAATTAAAAAGAATAAAAGCTCCTGTATTTGTAATATGTGTGTTATCCAATACTTGTATCCATATAAAGTATGTAAGTGAGTGATGTACTCTGTTTCTCTTATTGATTTGTATGCCTTTAAATATGAACTGAAATATGTCTTTATTTTGTTTAGGAGATTGGAAAGGTGCAGGATGAAAATAATGGACAACGCAAACTTGGTCAGTCTGTGTGTTAGTGTTATCTGAGCCAAGTCACATTTTTATGCAAAGAACCCACCTGTTTCAACCAAAGAACATGTTGTCTGAATAGGACTATTATTAACTGTACATGCCTTTCCAGTGCCAATAAGTGAGTTTATTTAGTAAGACATTATTTAATGTTTAGGTTAACAATTCAACATTCAGGACTGATATTTATTTATTACAGTCATCAAAATATTTAATCAAAGCACCGGATTTGAACAGTTTGGCACTTTCTTCTAAACCATGCTCTTTTTAATTCTGAATAGGCCAAAAAAATCAATTACAGGCTGCTTTCATGCATCCCGTTAATTACAAGTCCATAAAGAGCTTAGATGAGATGAAAAATGGTTTCTGCTATTCTGCCAAAGATATTATTGTAGAACAGGAATGTGTGGTAAAGTACAAAGGTTGCTACTTTCTCCCCACTTTAATAAATTACCACAACAATATCCCAGATGTTATCCAGCCATTCTTGAGTTTAACCAAAAGCACAGTTTACTTTAGCCAAAAAAAGCCAATTTCATCAGTAGACTAAACACAACCTGTGGCGTGACTTTGGCCATTAATTATAATATTATTTCAAGCTACCCCACAAAACGCCAACAATCAATTTAAAATTATTTAGGTTCAAATTAAAGCATCCTACATGTCAGTAAGAAAACAAGTTAAATAAAATTGTTTGTATATAGAATTTATGTTGTTCTTTATGGTTGTCTATATGTTTTTTATGGTGCAATAATTCTGACTATGACTTGAGAGCCCTTAAATACGGTCTGTTAGGACCATTAATTGTTAAGCAATCATTTGTAAGTTTAAGTTTGTTGTATTAGCTATGCACTGCCTGCTTGCTTTCTATTGCTATGGAATGTCATCCTGCAAGGCTTAAGCATAATAACATTTGCTGAACTTTAGCAACATTGTTAATTATATGGTTTCTGCAAATCCATTTATTACAATGACAATCTTGAAATATATTTATCAGTATACAATTGCATCTTGTGGTAAATCAGCAGGTTTATGTGAGACTTAAGAATTTTATGCATACTTTTAGGAACATTTGAGGGTTGAGTGCCTACTTCCCAATTCAAATCCACATTTATAGTGTCAATCCTTTACTGTTTTCATATGAAAAATAAATATTGCATGCATTTAATGACAAACTTTGACAACTAAGAGGTTTAACATTGAGTATTAACATGATGAATGCGGAATTAAAGAAAATTTCTACAAGTGTATAACAGTGGTGGTGCTCACAGAGTGGGAATCTAATCACAGACGTTTTAGGTAATTTATAAAAAATGCTGCCGTTAGTTTTCTGTTTCAAGCATGTACAGCTGCACTATGAGCAGCAGCATAAAAATGTTTTAAAAATGAAATGGGGTGACTGATTAATATCCATGACGCTTGGCTTGCTAGTTGCAAATGACACTACCAGAGCAAAGCAGACCACAACACAGTGTCTGTTTTCATCAGACACATGCAAAATAAACAATGAGATACTCGTGTCATGACTATAAATTCCAGGTAATAATAATTTTATATAGTGCCTGTGATAAATCTTGACAGTGTGATCAGTTCTCACTAACGTTAAAGATCTGTTTCTAAAAGTGAACGCAAGTCCAATTAAAATGATATCTTGCACAAAATAAAATTGTGTAATCGGTTTGTTTTCCTGGCCACTGTTAAAGTTAATGTTAACAAGTCACAATAAATGATGAAGTGAGTTTTCAGTAAATCTTTTGAAATGTGTGAGTAAAATCTAACATGTCAATACCAAAAACTATACACACATATATACATACATGGGACCAGCCACTTAAAAACTAATCTGAAGGGAAATTTGTGTATTATATTTAGATTTGTTTTAAATCATAAAGCTGATTGTGAGTGCTAATAATGAACACAAGGAAACTAAATAATGAAATAATTAATTACAACTTTAATTCGACAAAATGTCTGCAGGCTGTCTGCAAACCAGACTGTTGACAGGATGAGCCGTTAATATTTCCCACTGGTCCAATTACTTTGACAGACATTGTAAAACTTAGGGAAGGTATTCAGGACATTTGTTCATTTCCAAAGATTTAAGGAGGTCTGTGTTTATTTTAAACCCACTATTAGCAACATATGTTTTTTTGTATTGACTTAAACACTAGGGATCATTTAATACACAGATTGTTCAGAAGATTTCTTGTCTGTAATGGTGTATAAACATGTCAGCAATTATTAATATCAATACGATTAATTATAACCAGAAGGCTAAGCTACCTAATTCGACCTATGGTCAGTTTTCCACTTTAAAAAATGCATTAACATTAAGCAAAACCAATAATAACCAATTAGGCTGATTTAACACAGGAACAGTGAACAGTACTGCAGTTCCTTTTCAGAATACATTGAGTGTAAGCATCTGTCCCTCTTTAAGTGTCTGGCTGTTGTCTTAGAGACCAAATGCATTCTAAATGATTTCTCTGCTGATCTGTTTCATAATTTAGAAATATGGCTGAAATTTTCCACATGATTTCTAGTTGTAGTAAATGCATTTTTAATCACACAATTGTAATGCAAAACTTTAACTTGTACTGCATGGCATTCCCAGTCTTTTGATCTCATTAGAAATGTATGTATAAACTCCACCATGCAATGTCTGTTTGCAGAACTGTAAATAAAGGTCAATTAAAAACATATTTTTTTTGATTTGTTGATATACAGATGTACCCAAATAAGTATATTCAAAGTGGCAAGTATATTTTACTTAATGTCATTTCTTTTTTTACATTACTATTTAATATAATTTAATTATCAGAGTTAAACTTAAACAAATACACAGACTCATGCACCTGTATTTTCCAGTTTTTCCCCATTTAATTATAATGCATGTAATTTCAGTATACAAATAATAAAGTTCTAACTGAAATTTCTACTACATCTTAAAGACAAATGTTTTGTATAGTCCCTAAAAGATTTGATTTTAATGATATTTTTTATAGGATAGGCTTTCTGATTATATAAATATGTAGGTTAATTGTCCGTTTAAAATAATGCAGTTTTTCAAGAAATACCTGAGTCTATTGTTCTTTTATAAAACTTATTCTGAAAAGAGAATTTGTAAAGTAATTAAAGATTTAAAGTAATTTAAAGATGTAAAGTAAAATATTAACTTAAAAGTCATGTGACTAACCTTACCTAGTTGACATGAATTTAGGCTGTGTTGGTTCAGGGATGATTGTTAAAGGTCCTCTGAGAGTCTCTGTTATTACACTACATCACGTTGCATTCTATTATCAGTGCCTTGGAGAGCAGTGGTATACATCTCTGCAACACAGGTTAATTAGCTGCACAAAGACTAATTAAGCTAGCAAAATCATTACTCTAATGAAATAATTAGGTGATGATGATCAGGCTTAGCAGCTACATGTTGGAAATGGGATTTTATAATTAACGGTGGAATATGAGGATATACTCTTAGTAATAAAGGCGATTGTTCTGATAGTTGTCTTATTGAACATTTACAAAGCTTCAGAAAAGAAAGCACGTTCTTGATGTCCTTCTGTAAATAGATGGCTTAATTTATTTATTTTTTTATTTTTTTTATTTAATATATATAATGCAATACTTTATTTCTTTATTCATTTTAAAATAGCACTTGTATTTTCAAATCTTGTAAAACATCCAGATGGTTGCCAATGCTTTCGGACCAGTAGTTTTCAATTTATTGTTTAATTAATTATAATAAGTTAAATGTCATGTGTTGAGGTTAAAGGTACACACATAATATACACGTTTACAGCAATTTTTACAGAAAGTGATGACATTCATCTAGAATAGTATAATGGAAGGGCACAAGTGAGATAAAAATACATAAATTTAAAACTAAATAAACAACAGGGGCGGCACGGTGGCTTAGTGGTTAGCACGTTCGCCTCTCAGCGCTAGTTCGAATTCCCGGTTCGAATCCCCATCTGGGTGGAGTTTCCATGTTCTCCCCGTGTCTGCGTGGGTTTCCTCCGGGTTCTCCGGTTTTCTCCCACAGTCCAAAAACATGGAGCAAGTTAATTGAGTTCTCTAAATTGCCCCATATAGAGTGTGATTGTGTGAGTGAGTGTGTGCCCAGCGATAGATTGGCGCCCTGTCCTGGGTGTATCTGCCCAGCGCCTGAAACGTTCTCCCCTGGATGGGCATGGGGAACCCAACCGCGACCCTAATAGAGGATAAAGCGGGAGATAATGAATGAATGATGAATGAATGAATAAACAACAGTCAATCCTTCATCTAAACCTATTTGTGTCTGCCTATTGTTATATCCTGTAACTTTATACCTGATTATTTCATTAAGCACTCTGAAGAATGTAGAGATGCTGACAGCCCACCCTTTTCTCTCATCCACTATTTAACCCCACTCAGACTTTCTGCAGATGGAAAATAAACTAGCTGTGAATTAGCCGTCATGTGTGGCTTGAAATAAGGAAGCATGTCCTGCCAAGTGTGCTCACCCAAAGGAAAACCTCAATCTGGATGTTTTGGCATAGACTCATGCTGAGGTGTCTGTTATTGGTGTTCTTTTTTATTTTTTACACACATTTTGTGGGTCTGGATACAGTCCGGCTCCTCAATAGAGACAAAGAGGCACATTGAGTTGAACTAAAGTACATTTGAGTTGCAGGATGTAATGCAGTTAAGTGAAAAGTAAATATTACAGCCATCCTTCAGCCATTCATCCCAACCGACTATTTACATTTATTCACTGTGTTCAATGGATACAAAGTAACTTCCAGCTAAAGCAGACTGCACTTCAGTCAAAATCAAGCAACAAAATTCTGACACTCTTGCTCAAACCTAGAAATGCCAAACCATTAACTGGCATGTGAGGGGAAGTCTGAGCAGACAATATCAGCAAGCCAAATACCACACAGTACGCTGGATAAGATCAAACCAGGGACACTGAAACTGTGAACCACCAACATTTTGCTGTGCCACTAACCTGATTTAGAGTTACACAGTAACTATTTACTTTGAAGGAGAATGATTTTGAATATTTATTTATTAAATCAACAAATTTAGTGTTAGAATTAGTTTGAAACGGTTGATTCATTTAGCATTACTGGTAAAGTTTTGGTATATATAATTGGTATTTAGCTTAGTTTAAAACATTTTATTTTTGCTACAATTAGTATTTTAGCCATTACTGATCACATTACCATTACATAAAATGAATAAAGGTTTTATTATATGACCCTAATAAGCTTAACCTTCACTGACCATAAGGATAATTATATGCAGGTATGACCACCTAGTAGCCAAAATAAATTTGTTTTAGCCTTTTAGGATATCGATGAGCCTTCACCTCTGGATAGTGTCAAGTCTACTACATTTATGAATAACTATGCTATACTGCACAAATCAATTTTAACAATCACATAATTTCATATTTGTTAAAGTGAGTACTATTGACAAAAACTCTGAAGGTTCAAGTCGCTCTCATGTTTCCACTTTTGTGCCCTTGACTAATGACCTGATAGCCCTTAGTTGCTCACATGGCACCGTATCTATTTTTTTTGAACAGGAAATAGTTGACTTGTCCTGTCTGAGAATGAGTTAGTAACTCGTTTACCACAGTCTGTCTAAGGAAGAAATATTCAATTCACTTCACTGTTCTTTATGCGTGTTTAAGGTGGACTGGAAGACATGGTTCTAACTTGAAACTGACATTAGATTTAGTGATTTATTTATTGAGCTGTGACTGGCAACAGCAATAATAATAAATGCAGCTAAAGGGTTCACAAACTTTAAAATACCATTGTTGATGTATTTATACCTGCATTTGGCTGGCTTAAAGACTAATATTCCACAAATTATTTAAAAAGAGCTTGTCGGAGATGGAGGCTGAGCTGCTTTTACTCTGATTTGTTTTTAAGCAAGTAGTGATGATGCTGTCTGGACACCCTCCATCAAAGGTGTTTCCAGCATGACCAACTTGGAGGAGACCCCTGGTTAGACCCTGTACACATTTTGACCAGCCTGGGAATGTCCTGAGGTCCCCCAGGAATATCTGGTGGATGTGTATATGGAAAGAAACAGCTGGCCTGTTTTCCCCAGCAACTTAGCAGAGCAACCTGGTTCTGGAGAAGAAGCAAATGATATGAGCAGAGACTCTGCATATGTGTGTCTGTTAAATGCTATAAAAGTAATCTCACAATCAAATGCAAAGTCCCTCTTGCTATTACATAATGTCTGTGCCCCTGTGAATGACGTTAACCTCATAAATTCATGGTTAGATGAGTTTGGAGTGCAGAATCTCCAGCCAATAAACCACTTATTACAGTAATTATCCTAAACAAAAGAGTGTATAAGCTTTTTTCAAAGTTTTATGCCAACATGTTGTTTCTATTTAAAACAAAATAAGCCACACAGCCAATAAAATATCATCATATTTAGAAACTTTTTCCAGACTCTAAGAATAGCATCCCAGGTGGCTCCCTTATGAAGCTGGATAAAAGAAGCCAAGAGTGTGTAAAGCTGTCATCATGGATTCAGTGTTTGTTGAATACTTTGCTCTCTATTTGAGTCCATATGGGTTCTTTTATTTTTCTGATTTGGGGTTATACAGACATGCGGAAAATTTAACAAATCTTTACAAAAGTCTTTTAGTAGGTGTGTCCAGTTTTGTATTCTTCATTGGTACACTGTCGGTAAATAATTTAAAAGCTGTCTGGTTTTCATACACAATTTGTCTACACTGCTCAGCCTTCAAAGGACCATATTGAAGTTTTGTTTCCGAGGGGATGGTGTCTTTGAGCTGGCCTTGTACCGTTGTTCATTAGATCTTGTTTTCACTCTGTTTGTTTATTAGTGGAGTCATTTGTCATGCACCTGTTCTGAGTTCCTTTTGTAAGTATCACTTCCATTATATTCTTTGCTTTAATCATCACTGTTCTCTAAATATGTTGGTATCCCTGTTTATGCCCAAGATTTTATCCTAGTCCATGTATTTTTCCACTAATGGGTTCATAAGTTTAAAGTATTTAGTTTTCATTGCATGTTGTCAATTAAACTGCAATAATTTTCTGCAGGTGTCCTGCTTTTTCTTTTATATACACTATATGGGCAGGAGTATTGGGACAGCTACTTGTACATACAGGATGGTTTTTCACAGGATCTTGAAGTGTGTCTGTGGGAATGTTTTTCAATTCATCCAGAAGAGCTTTTGTCAGGAGGGTCAGGTAATAAGGTTCACAATCTCCATTCCAGTTCATACCGAAGGTGATTTCTTTTAAACCATTTATACTTTTTTTGAAACAAAAGTAGAAGTTGGTTTAGTAATCGGATAGTAAATTTGATCCCAAAAATGTGTTGTGCTTAAAGTCCAAACTTACTGACTTGGTAATAACAATCATATCAGTGATAAAAACAATATTTATTTTGCACTTGTCTTTTGAATGCCTTCATAATAAAATAACTTCTTAGTTCATGTGATCAAATTAGAACTGCACCTAAAAAAGGCAAATGCTAGCATATACTTAGCAACTCAAGTGATTTTGGTATACCATCTCAAACAAAAAACAATGGCTTGCATCATTTGATGCCTTCATATTACTGCTCTATTTATTATCAACACTGGTGCCTTAGATTGGCTGGAGAAATTCAGAGGCATGCCAAATGTGAGTGTCAGTCCTGATTTAGCCAGTGGGCTGATGAAGTGTATTTGTGAACTTCACCTTCTCTATAAAAAGTTGTTTTCATGCCAAAAATGACTCAATAGGCATATCATGCGATTAACAACTCAGCAAGCTACTTAAATCTTGAATGATAAATTGTTCAGCTAATAAAAGCCAAAAACAATTTACTAGATTTTTTTTGCCATCACCAATGACAAAACATATGCCAATTCATTGAAATAACAGTTGAATTGTAAATTGTTTGAAACAAACCAGCCAAGACCTCCATTATCTCAATGGCCAAGGAACAGTCAGCGCCTCACGGTCCACACCTCTGGTTATTAAGAGAACTCTGACTTTACAGACTACATAATTAGTTACTAGTTAGAAACTATAGACTCAAAAATGCTGAACATCACACTTACCTGAGCTTGCTGAAAATCCCATATTAAACCATTTGACAGTAATGACTTGCCTTAAGCAGTATCCGGCTCCACTTTTCTAAAAAAATAAAATAAAACAAAAAAAAGGCTTTGCCTACTCTGCCAGAAACCAATGGACATGGCTACTGGATAAGAACTAGTTCACAATTTAAGTTTCTATTTGTTCTTTGGGATTAGCATCACCGTTCTTTGCAGCTCAGTGGATTTCCTAATTGCCAAAATTTCTAAGTTTAAATCTTACCTTGAGTCAATATTGTAGTCCAATTTTTGACTTTGATGACTTTCTAGTTCTTTTGAATTTTGGCCTGTAGCCTGTAATAAAAAGCAGTATATTGGCATCTTTTTAGTTATGTACTTGATTATAATTATTAAGTCTCTTACTTTAGTAAAGCTTATGCTGAGATCAATGAGCAGCCTTGTACATGGCACATGTGAAGCAATTGTGGTTGGGTGCTTTGTTTAAGGGCACTCCAGCCATAGCACTTGGTGTAACTGAGAATCTTCTAAAGGCTGGTTCCTTAACCACAAGTCTATGACTGCCCTAGATTTTGGAGATGCCTTTATTTTCTTAAAAATTGTAGATGCCTAAAAGAGGGTCTACATTGGGGTTTAAAAGATTTTGTGCAGGTTCTCAAACTTTGGGATGGGTTTGAGAATTTTTTTATAATTATTTTTTTTATTTATGCACATCTGTGTATTTCTTTCCATATCTGTGTGTGTATGTGTGTGTCTGTGTCTGTGGGTGGGTGTGTGTGTGTGTGTGTTACCACTTAGTTATGAGTAAAGACATGGCTGCAATATTTCAACAGTTCTCATTCTAGGAAACACAAACTGGTACAGAGTGAGTAATAAAAGCATGGAAAGTTGCTATTACTGCTGTGGTTCTGTGAAAAAAATGAAAAGAGGTGTTGCATCAAATGACTTAGACAGAAATACCAATAAGTCACTTGGCATGCTCCACTGCACAGCCAGTAGGGTGCAGTGGCAGTTGATTTGGAGCTTGCTCCTGGCAGTACACAGTAAAAATGAAGCCACACTGAGCTTTCCTATTACTATTTCCATTAGCCACTATAGAAATGTTCAGCATACACAGAAATCTTGAACCATGGAGAAAATTGCTTTGTCATGCTCTATATTATATCTTAAGTTACTCAAATGTATAAATCAAAATAAAACTAAATTAAATGCAACATTATAATAAGCAACAGATTCATAATTCATAATGTAGATCTTAAGTTATCAATAGAATACCACAGTCGCTTATAACTTTGACATTTTGTTGACCTTAGCATAACAAAATTAAATAAATTCATAATGGAAAACAACAGGAAAAATCACTTAACAGTGCTCTGGGAGCTACAAGTGCCATTTGTACACTTATGTACTTTTAATGCATAATCTAAATCTGAATATGTTGCCAATAAGTTTATGATTCTATGGGTTTTTTCCATTGACAAGTTTAGTGTTACAAATGTCTAATAACATGAATAGGATCTTGTGTGATTAACTAAGTAACTGTAGAGGAATTGTACAACATGGCTGTTTCTGTAGTCACTCTCTTATGTTTCTCTTCTTCGTGTTTCAGACATAGAAATCCATCCAGTTCACGTTTTCAGACACTTAGAATAACATCAGGAGTTTCTCAAAGGCAAAAACAAGGAGGTAAGACATTAAGTCATTATTACTCTTAAAACAGACTTCCCTCTCCCTTGTCATTGTTGAGAAAGTCCATTAAACCCTCCTTCTCCACCCCACATGAGCATCACAGGCTAGATCTACAGCAGTAGTATGTCATTATAGTTCATTATACAAAGTGAACATGAGATGTCATTGCACAATAACAAGCAAAAGTATCATCATTGCTGCATTATGAATGCCAAAAGCAGAACAAAGAGATGACAAATTCTCTTAGGCAGTTTCACACTGTGGTACATGCAAAAGAATACAGAAATTGGAAGTGTGTGTGCACTGTATGAATTTAAATTAAGGATATAAAGTAAAAAAAACAATCTAGGACGTGTTTTTAGAATAATACCATCTCAGTTGCAGTCACTTACACCATATGCCCAATTGTACACAGACATGAATAAAGTTCAGTTTATACTAAAAGCAATTCCTTTGCATTAATTATTTATTATTTAATACAGCTATCCTGAAATGACTCCGTAATGCCCTAGGCAAATTTTTCAGGTGTGGTTACTTCACAGAGCACTAATTAAAATTCCAAAGTGTAACATAAAGTGTAAAAATATAAATATTTCCATTCACTTATTAAGTGCTTACATATTTTTTATTTTAGCTTTTATAATTATAGCAAAGAATATAAATAAAGGCATCCCTAAAACAGTGAAGGCTGTTAAAACTAGTAAATAAGTTCATATAAATTGCATCGTTTTAAAAAGAGGCATCAACAAGCTGATATAGCTATGAAAGGCAGCTATTTACATGAATTTTACCATATAGTAAAAAAAAAATGGATGTCATGACTGGACTTCCTTCATATTCCAATTAGTAATCCCTGTCATGATAGTTGGCATTTAGCTTGATACTCTGACAGTATACATTATAACTCGCTGGGGAAGCTGTCTCTTCATTTTAATTTCAGTCTATTGATGGACTGTCACATTTAATTTCATGATTTGCTAACATGTAGTGGAATCTATTACACTGCCACTTACAGTAGCACATGTCACATGTACAGTATTTTAGATTTGTCCTTATTTTTAGCAGCTGGCAAGCTGTCCTTTTAATCAAATTCTGTCTTTTGTCTCCAAACCTTTAGTGATTAAGCTAAATAAATATAAGTACGTGCTGCAACATTGACTGTTTTTTCATTTATTAGACTATTAGTGCAGGTTCCCGTTTAGCATTGAAATGGCTTTGGGAAAGAAGCTGTATATGTATAGCATACATATATGAGAGTTGCAGTTACTGTAGTGGCAAAAGTGACCAAAGTTTTTACATCAGTTGTCAGGTAAATCAGGTGTGAATACAATCTAACATATAGTAAATAGTATAAATTTACTAAGTGTGTTGGTGGAGACAGTTAGGGGAAGGGCCATTTTGGTTTCAGTATGACTGTGCACCAAGAGCATAAAGCAAGATCCATAAAGACATGGTTAAATGAGTGTAGAACATGACTGGCCCACACAAATTCCGCTGAATACTTTCAAGATGAATTAGAATGAAAATTGTGAGCCAGGACCTCATCCGTCCCACCCCACACCAGTGCCTTAACCCACAAATGTTACATTCGAAGAATAGACAGAAATTGGTCCTGTAGGTGTATTAATGTGTAAGTGTCTAAATATTTTTTTTTTACCTATAGCATTTGTAATTCAACAATATCTTACTAAATTACACGCACATCTGTCCATCACACCTGTAGGAGCTTTGATTGTAACTTTACTTCTAAAATGTTAAGTTTGAAGTGTCTCGTTTTATACATTTAAATGTTTGTAAAGTCAAACACTGGCATTGTAATACATACAATAGGTGTTTAGATATAAGGTCAGAGTTCCATTCAGGCTTCTTCAATTGTTGGCTGTAAAGCATACAGTATTTCTGATTAATTTGTATTGGTATGATTTTGTATTAACTTTAACCTTTATTGTGAATTACAGTAATAATACAACACAATAATACTTATAGATAAAAGAAAAATCTATAAGCACTATAAGAGTGTGACAGTGATTATTATGGTTACTTGTAGTAACTACTGCATATAACTATGAAATAAGCAATGCTCATTATCATTGTTACAACCCAAAATAAATGTAATGTCAAGATCTTATGAGCATCACAGGATACATAGCATGGTAAAAAGAAAAACCCACAGATGTTTTGCTAGAAGACAATATTCTGAAGATAAACCCACTTCCTTCTCAACATGCTCCGACAGGTTTTGGTCATGGTTTCTGCAATAATTTTATGTCTGCTTACACATATGTTCCTGTTGATGCCATTCAAGTGTGGTTCCTGGGAACGGTAACATGCCAAGATCACAGGACTTGATCAAATATAGGCATTCAGAAAAATTCAAAAGAAAATGTTTTTTTTCTGAGACCAGAAGTCAATCTTAAACTTGGTCATGAGCCGTTATTTTTCTTCAGGTTTTTGACCTTCCATGGAACCAGTGCTGTTAATGACTTTAACAAATGCAAGTGTGAAATCTGGATTTCCTTTTCAGTGGTCTAATTTCATTTTCTGGGCTAGCTTCGCTGGTCTGTACCTGCTGGTATAAATAATGTTCATCAGCACTTTCCCGCTGAGAAAAGGCAATTACACTACACTGCCATATTGTTTCTGTATAGAACCATGCCATGCTCTATTTGAATTTGTCTACACCATTGATACTAGTTATGTGATTGGATGGAACTAAAGCTGTCCACTTGTACAATGGAAATTATCTCCTGCATTTTTTTTTTATTTAAAGGAAATACAGTGAGGTCCAGATGTTTAACTTTTGCCACAATATTAATCTTTTTATGAAACCTGTAGTGGGTGAATTATTAAGTAATTGTTATTTTTATACACTGTTGTCTACACGACAAATAAATAGATAGATAGATGGATAGACTAGATTATAGACTATAGTAGATTATAGAAGATTGAGTCGAATAGATTGATTGAGTGATTGATACATTTTATTTTTTTTAGCCCGGAGGAATTTTAGCAACCAGTAGCACCAAGAAAAAATAGTAATAATAAAATATAAAATATTAGAAAGTCGCAGAAAAAAATAGTTCAAGTGATAATAAGAATAAAAAGAGTATAAATGCAATTAAACCTATTTAAATGTATGGCATTGCAGTAATTTAAACTGTTAAGCATAAATGAAAAATGTGTAATGTATTATATTTTACATTTAGTATTATATTCAATGTGATTAAAATGTAGGTGAAGCATCTCTGCAGTGGTGTTACATCAGCCTCAGGGTTGCTGTATTATGTGCATCAACCCCAACCATCAAGTTAAAATACTTTTCCTAAGTTGCTTCTGTGATGCAATGTAATATGAAAAGCGGCACTGTAGTAAATATTAACACAGAATAAACATAGGCAGAAGAATATTGGATGTCATGAATAAGCTGAATAATAAATGATTCAAATGTAATTAAAATACCCTTGTAAATCATGGAGCTTTGCAATAACGTAAAAATAATCCAAACATAACTATTTTTTGATCTTTACACCGACTGAAAGCAGAAACAGATGTAGATACAAACGCAAAATGTTAAATGAAATTCAATATGCTATAATGTCAAAAATTATCTCACTGCTTAAACATGAAGAGTAGGGCATATTGTGGCTCCATGTGTGGTCACTATGTGGTCACACACAGCAGTAAAGGTACATTATTTATTACAAGCCTCTAATTACAGATCTGGCATATTACAATAAAAAGCTTCAATGGCCACCGAGTTGCCTTCACTTTAGTCATTATACACATTCCACACACCACTTAACTTACCAATCTGTCTCTGCTGTACCTCAGTCTCCACTAGATCACTGGTTCCTACATCAGGGGCTGATTTGAATTACCGCTGTCTACAATAGGAATATCATATTTAAGTACAGTTCAGAAATCCAAAAATCTGCCACATAAATAATTATGAGGACCAAAACATTATGGTCATGTTGTGAGAAAGTATGAAAATACAAAACTACAACAATCCAGTGACTAAGGATCAGTTATTTCACTAGTAACTTTTTTGTGGTTCAGTTTATTAAAGGCAGTGTAACTCTGCAGTAAAAAGGTTCTCCACTGACCACTTACTTGTATAAATATAGCTATTTTAGTTAGAGGTTTAGGTCCTCCATTCAGTGAGTCCTGAATGGCAACCCATGAATCAAAACCATTCAGATGAAATTGAATATTGAGTCTGGTGATGAATTCTCAGGCCAATGTCTAGCCACAGAAATGACATCACTGCAGTAAACCTTATGCTTACTATACCTGACCAGAGAGTTCGTGTTTTTAGTGTAGAGCTAAATGTTATCTAACCTTATAAATATGGGGTTTAAATTTTTTTGTCTCAGTAGCTTTTCAGTTATTTGTCTGAGCCTGAGTTGTAAGACAAAATGTTGCAAATCAACATGTGATTTTGCTAACAAACTGCAACCTAAATTAAACAATTAATGAATAATTTTTTTAACTGCTTCAGTCTAAGAATATAAGAATAAAAAATAACTTTAGTTATACGAACTCAGCTGTAAGCAAAATTCACAAAAAAATCGTCTGCATTGAATCTTATATTTAGGTGATGTAGAAATTTTTTTGGGTGTTTTTTTTTTACCTCAGTTAGTTCAATAAAGTTTCTTCTTCCAAAAAAGTGACCAAGCACATAAACATGTAAATTAACATTTTCACTGTTTGCAGGAAACATCATCACAAGACGACCTAGGTTGAGAGGTGGACAGTAATACAATAAAATTTAAATCTGTAATTTATTTAGTCACATGGATCTTTTTTTTTTAATGACAAAGAAAAGTTTTTTAATGATTAATATAATTACTGTAAAAAGTGACATCTGCAACAAACTCAGAAAATAGTTTATATATTGCATTGCTGACTTAAACACAGAGGAGCCTGACAGCAACATATTCATTCATTCATTTATTCATTCATTCATTATCTTCCACTTAATCCTCTTTTAGGGTCACAGGGTGGGGTTCTCCATGCCCATCCAATGGAGAACAGTTTGGGCGTTGGGCAGATGACATCAACATGTCTCTCCAAATTCCATACATACCTCTGCATCAATAGTACTTGTACGTTGATGCAGATGCAGCCGTATGTCATTACTGATGAAGTACACTTTTCATTGGTAACATTCTGTGTAGTCATTTTCATATTTAGTATGTAGAATCTAACATCTATCTTTTCAAAAAAACAAGTGTGTACTTTGGGCCCCAAAAACTTGTTGCTATTTCTGCAAAACATTTAGATAGATCTTCCTTTTTGCATTAAGTTTCCGGTTGTGTGTCTTAAAACAGTGAGAAACACTCTTAAGTTTGATGACCTTACCAATTAAACTGCTAATTGTGGAAATTTCCAAAACAATGCAACTAAAACCTTTTTCTGTCTTATTTTGTTTTATTTTTACTCATGATTAAAGTTGGATTGGGCATTGATCTGTAAATGAATCTTTTTTTGTCAGATTTATATACAGTGTTCACTGGCCACTTATGACAACTTATTGTTTCTGTCCTCATTATCCATTTTATCAGCTCCACTTACAATAGAAAGATTGTAGAAAGATAATTGGATAATTTCAACCAGCAAATACCTGTTGCAATAAGCTTAATATGCTGTACCCTCTTTACTTCAGTTGGCCCCCAGCTGAGGGGTGTAACTAGATTTACACCCACAGACACTATGATATTGATAAAGGTTATTCTAAAGGGGTTCACTGGACAGATGCATGAATGCAAGAAGCATTAGAAAGAATGTGAAACAGATAGGGTAAATGGAAAAAGCTGAGTGAAAGCTGATTTTTGATGAAGAGCAGAAGGACACAGCATTCTTCCAATCTCTGCTATTTTAAATCTTTTCTTCTAAAAGCCTGGTTTCTCCATCCTCTTCATCCTCTAATGAATGATACAGACTGTCTGCTCCACTTTTCCCCTGAACAGTAACCTGATCTGCAGATGCATTTTTTTTTGTTTCACTCATTCCTTCTTCCCTAAATTCAACTCCCAAAAAACAAAAAAAAAAAAAAAAAAAAAAAAAAAAAAGAACAACAGTTCACCAAAGTCCTGAAGAAACATTCAAATTAAACGTTTAGGTAGGATACCATAATAACAAAAACCCAGAGATACTAAATTGAGAATTTGAGAAAGAATTTGGTCACTCATTTCTCTAACAGGCTTGTTTTCTTCTGTCTTCCATAATAGTGAAGTAATGGAGACCCCAGCAGTACAGTTTTTGTCCTATTGTTTTCTGTGTCATGATGTTTTCAGATCCTACTGGAGCTGCTTTTAAGTGGTTTTTGGCTCTTAAGCTACATATTTCACTCACCTTTACACTGCCCAATTGCAAATGACAGGCTTATAGTTGCAAAAGAGCCATCATTTTACACTGTTCTTGGTAACTGAACATGTTTGTCTGAGGCAAAGACACACTTTGATTTATTGTAAAATAAAAATCAGATGGTAATTCTGTCTGAAGAATTGACTTCAATGCAGAAAATTAGATATACTGAAGTTACAAATACCAACATAATTCAACATGATTATTAAATATTACTTTGTAATCTAATGTTTTGCATAAAAAAATTATAATAACTTTGATTGGTGTAGGTGTAGCCTTTCTATTATAACCACATACTACAGGTGAGCATGCAGCCTTTAAAGTTCAAGAAAAAAGTTTTCAATGAGGTACAAAGGTTTATTTAAATATGAGCAGAATAGTCGAACTACAAAAGCAAAATAATCGTCAAGGTATCTGTGAGTAAAACAACAAACACTAAGTAATAATAAATACAAAAAAATATATAAATAATAATAATAATAATAATAATAAGACAAGGGGCACGGTGGCTTAGTGGTTAGCACGTTCGCCTCTCAGCACTAGGGATTCCCAGTTCGATTCCCCATCTGGGTGGAGTTTCCATGTTCTCCCCGTGTCCGCGTGGGTTTCCTCCGGGTTCTCCGGTTTCCTCCCACAGTCCAAAAACATGGATCAAGTCAATTGAGTTCTCCAATTTGCCCCATATAGTGTGTGTATGTGTGGGGGTCTGTGTGAGTGTGTGCCCAGCAATAGATTGGCGCCCTGTCCTGGGTGTGTCTGCCCAGCGCCCGGTGGATGGGCATGGGGAACCCCCCCGCGACCCTAATATAGGACAAAGTGGAAGATAATGAATGAATGAATTCATTCATTATAATAAGAATAATAAGACAAGATGAATAATAAGACAAGATTAAAAAATATATATTAACTGCTTATTATATGTTGAGTCAGTTTTGTTTTAAAGCATATTTGGAAACACTTAAGCTAACCAAAGTAAGATTCTTCTGAAACAAAACAAAACAGCAGGTGTGAGAGCACAGCAAAAATAAAGATTAGACAAACCACAGTCATGCTTACTACAAGTCACCAAAAAGTCATTCTGAAAGAGGGTGGTAGGTGTGAGTTGTTAGGTGGGGAATATAAGTTGAGTTTATTTGTATGACCTTCAAAAAAGATTTAACTTTTGACCTTGCTGTAAAAAAAATTCAATAAAAGGAACGTCCAATGCAATCTATTCCTGATTCCATAGGATGAAATAAAAAAATGTGTAATAATGTAAAATAATCTAATCATGTTAAACAGATATTAAAATAGTCATTGTTCATTTTCACATGTAGAAAAAAATCAAAAACAAAAATGCTGATCTTTTGCATCAGAAACTTCAAGCATCCTGTCGTTACCACATAAACCACTACAGCTAATTTCACTGGTGGAGGATTAACCATAAGGCAATTATGAAACAGAAAATGCCAGTACCTGTCTCTATTTTCCAATAAACAACAATTTCTCATGCTATTTTCACATTAACAAGAAATTCTAATAAAGTACAGAAATAAGTAGATGGATAAAGTGCAGCCAGTAAATCAGAGAAATTTAAAGTGTCTGGAAATTTGTTCATCCTTGTGATGTTGGACAAGAAGAGTTAGTATGCAGTTCACATTCTTGTCAATCAGTCTTTATTAAACTTGCTATGGGGAATAGGAGCCCCTGCCATATAAATGTTTCAATACATTTGTAGTAGCATTAACATTTATTTGAACCAATCGTCCTAGCTAAGGAAGGGGTGTCATACTGGGTCTTTGTTTTTAGCTTCCTGTTTATTATAGGGCAACACATGGTGGAAATTTTGCATGATCATCCTCATATTTCACATCTTATTTCATTCTGCTTTCATTCTGCTTCTGCTTAATCTTCTACTAGGGTCGAATAGGGGTTCCCCATGCCCTTCCAGAGTAGAACCTTTGGGCAGATACAAACAAGACAGAGCGCCAATTGATCGATGGGCATAACCTCAGTTATAAAGCATGAGTTTATTGTTCAGGTGTATTGAAGTTATAGGGACATATCATTATTTCTTTAATTTCAGCTCAGATTTAGCTGATTGTAAAGTGTGAGTTTAAGCCATGATATGTGTTATTATAACCTTATTCTTCACACTAAGCAGAAATGGCAGGAATATTGGAGCAGAGTGTATCTTACAGATGTTCTTAACAAGTTAGATGACGTTAAAAAGCATGAAAATTCTTGTCTGCTTACTTGTGTTAATACTTTTTTGAATTCTTCTTTATTATTTAAAACACTCCTTAATGGCTATGAGAAGCAGACACTAATCAGTTTACAGACTGATGAACACATGGGAAGGATTTGCAGTGAGTCCTGAAGGCTATAAGAAATAAGTTGAAGAAAAAAAAAGGGGGTTGGTGCTGGATCCTAATGAGGAGAATGACAGAAAAGAATCCAGATAGGTTCGTAATCCGTAATCATTGGTGTTTACAGTTTTACTGCGCAGTAATCGAACAGATTTTAAGTTTCCATGGCTCTTTCTGTCATTGGCATTTCCTTGGCCAGAATATGTAAGCCAGCCATTTGGCTTGTGTTCCAATTCCCTTATTTGAGAGTCCTACCTATAAATCCTTTTCCAATTAAATTCATTTCGGCTAGACCACATCTGCACAGGCAATTACCCTTCTTCAAACAATGATGACATAACTGTCTAAAAATATGTATAGCCTTACATTACCAGATAATAGGCTGTGACTGCTTTTCTTGCCGACGCGCTAAAAATACAATACTGGCTTCTGCTTACAAGCCCTGAGCTACCGTCACTTTGTGCTGTGCACAAAGAACCTTGCATGAACCTGATCCAGACGTTCTCTGAGTGGTTTACAGTCTAGCCTGGTCTCAGCGAGACACCCCACAGATCTGGAGAGGTACTCAGTTCACGTGTGTGCCGCACTGGGCCTATAATCTACTGATGTGAGCTGACTTTAAAGCTCCCATGAAAATGTCATTTTAAACCACTGAAAATAATCCACGTCAGATAATAAATGGTTTCATGTGTGTTAATACCCAAGGAACTATATAAAATAGCATTACGGCTGCTTTTACCTCATTGCAAATAACAGGACGTACAAATATCAACAGCATTGTCCAGCCAAAATCTTATTTGGTTACATGCTGCACAGCCAAAAAACACGTCAGGGCAACTAGGCCTTGATTCATCAGGATTATAATGGTGCAGAAAGCATGAAGAATTATTTAAATATATGCAAAGATCATCACGTAGTCCTAACCTTAACCCTATTGAGGTCTTTGGGATGTGCTGGAAGGAACTATGGAATGGTTGGCAATAATAAAAAAATAAGTGCATTTTTATATTTATTAGGCAATATTATTATTTATTTCTGACCAAAGTTGAATTTATTTTGGCCGGGATCTTGTTATTGACAAAAAGAGAGTCTACCACTTCAAAAAATTGTAAATTGCTGCACCTTTTATGGAAATACCATCCTTTTTAAGATTTTGAAGTAAGTGATGCACTTATGTGATCAGGCTTGTGACAAGCAAGTGACATCCAGAAAGTATTAATGTTAAGATCATGGCTCTATACACGCCTGGAGTTACTCCAAACCAAAGTGATAAAGTAATAAAGTGATCTATTTTGCCTACGGTGCTTGCACACAGAGGAATTTATCTTTCTATATGGGCATTCAACCCATCCATGCAGCGAAACACACACATATACACACACTGATAAAGTGAGCTCATGTGCCCAGAGCGATGTGCAGCCCTGTAGACACCTAGGGAGCAATGTGGTTAGGTGCCTTGTCCAAGGGCACTTCAGCCATAGCACTTGGTAATACTGGGAATCAAACCTGGGACCTTCAGTTTTCAAATCTGGTTTCTGAACCACAAGCCTACAATTGCCCCATGGATGGATAAGTTATTTACAAAATCTTTGCTAACATTAACTCTGTTTTCTTTATTTGGTAAAGTTAATGCAATAACTTATAAAATAAAGAATATAAAGTGACTGAGTTGCAAGTCTATAAAAGTCTACGTTTTGACCTAAACATTACATAACGAGAATGATGCAAGAATGTCACCTTTACAAAATGTGCTTTTAAACTTAAAATATTTATCTCTTTCTAGCTGTGTGTAGATTCCATACACTAAGATTACAGGACAATTAGTGTTAGTTTCACAGCTCACCTCTTCCTTTCCGTGTATGCTTTCTGGGGTTTTTGCAAGGTTGAAGATGAGTGGTACTTTTAAATCTTGCTTATTCAGCCTTTTCTTGGCCTTTGGAAATTTACCATTGCACAGTTCCCACCACTGTCTTATTATTCGCATTATTTGAGCCTCAAATATGATGGTCCTGTTTGAAGACACCATATGGGTTTGCAATCAAAACCAGGGGCCAGTGAATCATTGTCTACCTAATTTATGCCCTTAAAGTTCCAGGCATGTTTGGTAGTTTCTGTTCTTTGTCGAATTGCTCGTTATGTATTGATATTTCTTATTTTGCACCATTACTTTAATCTCTTTAGAACCAGATCATACAGCCAGTTTTACAGTCAGTTCTGAGACTCGTCAGACGTTACACGGCACGGCTATTACAAATCTTCTAGAACCATATGAAAAGAGAAATAAACAGACCATCGTTCAAAACCTCAGCACTCTATCAAACAGTGCTCTTTTGGGAACTAGGAGAAACAGGTTTCCTCTTGCTGGCTGCAGAATGAGAATGAGATCATGGACTACTTCTTATTCATTTTCTGCCAGCATTAATGAAACATAGACTCATGTCTTTTCAGTAACATCAGAGTTGGAACCATTGTCACAGATGTCAGCTTGCATAAAGGAAGTGGTCAAAAGAAGTGCAGAAACATCTAGTCATCCATCAAAGAGTCTTAACTCACCTCATAATAAAAATTTTGGCTTAATATCATGAACACATTCAATCTATTAAAAGTTAGTATTGACCATTATAATTTAAGGCAATGGATGGCATGATAATGAAATGCCTTTCTGTTTGCCAATTGAGTTTATGGGGGACCAATTTTACCCTAGGGTCAAAGGGCAACACGGTCTGTTCTTGAAATTCAATAACTAGTGACCAAAAAATATCCATGCAATGTAATACTACAATTCTATAGACCCTGAATGTTGGCATCGTTCCACCTTGACTGAAAAATTTGATTTAACTAGCATTTAATATATGTTATTGTTTACCATACATTGTAAACTTTTCATATTTTCTAATTTCACAAATAGAACAATCTGACAGTTGGGAAAAACTCATTTTTTCAAAATTTCATTTTGTGAAGGTAATTTTTTAATCAGGTATAAATAGGATATTTGTACGTTAGCAAAATATTTTTAAATAAATGTTGTTGTTCGATTCCAGGAAGTTCACCACAATGCTTGTGAAAAGTCTTGTAAAAAAAATGTTTGTAATTTGAATGATCTAAAATAAAAGTTTCTTTTCTTTTTGAGTTCATTGCATAGCCAGTTCCCTAATCACCAGACATCTTTTATCTCATGACAGCAACCAGCTACAGAGAAAGACAGCTTTCACTGACATTCTTCAAGGTATGTGATTACAGCTAGTTGTTTTTTTACAGACTGCTTTTTTAAAGTGTTATGGAAATGTTTATTTCACTTCTTTCTATATGCATGAGCTCACTGACATCTAGGATTGGCAATTAATACTTCTCCCTGTTACAGAACATGAAAATAAGTGATTTTTTTATAAGGTAATATATTATTTATTTTTGACCAAAGTGATAAAGTAATAAAGTGATCTATTTTGCCTACAGTGCATGCACACAGAGGAATTTATTTCCCATTTAACCCATCCATGCAGTGATACACACACTGATAAAGTGAGCTCATGAACCCAGAGCGATGTGCAGCCCTGTAGAAAACACCTAGGGAGCAATTGTGGTTAGGTGCCTTACCCAAGGGCACTTCAGCCATAGCATTTGGTGGTATTGGGAATCACCTGGGTTCAGTTTTTTTTTGGTTTCTGAACCACAAGCCTACAACTGCCCCATGGATGGATAAGTCAATTATAAAATATTTGCTAACATACATATTTTTAGTCCTGACATTTAAGCGAATTGGTGGCATCTTTCTGGATCAGAAGTTTCGATTTCAGCGAGTTCACCACAATACTTTTGAAAAGTCTTGTAAAAAATGTTTGTAATTTGAATGATCTAAAATAAAAGTTCCTTTTGGCCAATGGACAATTTTCCATTGTTTTGAACTCAGGATATAAATGAATAATCACTAGATGACAGGGCAAATGTGTTATTGTTGTGCCACTCAGGAAATGTGAATCACAAATAAGAAGTTATCATTTCGATATCAATATCAAGTTATAATTTCTTTGGTACAAATGCAAGTGGACTTTCTAAGCTATTTGAAGTAAATTGAAAGAATGTTTGATTATAGTAGCTTCCTAGGCTCAAATTAATACACAAATAATAAAAGCAAAGCTTTTGTAGTAACATCAGGAAGTGTGTACTCTCTCTATATTCAGATGTGCATATCTACAACAGAGATGATTTTGTGTGTCAGTCAAGCTTAAACTAGTCATCCAAGTTATCTGTGTTCTTGAGTGTGATTTTAATTAAAGTTGCTATATCTACAAATTATTATTATATAAATATAAATATATAACTATACATATTTTATGCCAAAATGCATGAATAAAATGCACCTCTTAGCATCAGTGCTCAACCGCATACAACACATAATTTCAAGTTTGTATGGGATGCACCACGGACCACTTTTTTTGCTGTCATACTCCACTAAAGAGTTAAATGCTATGTAGCTGCATTTTCTGTGTCTTTCAAACCTATCACTCTTTCAGCTGTTTATTTCTAGATCACTGACATGCTGTGACCCAGTCTTTAACACTTCAAGGGTATCATTAAGAGCTACTGTCTGGTTAGCATTCTCTCTCTCTCTCTCTCTCTCTCTATCTATCTCTCTCTCTTTCTCTTTCTTCTGGAATTACAAGTTTGATGTGATGGACCTCCATTTATGACTTCACCGAACATCACTGGAGTTAGTCAGAATGCTGGCCAGGTCAGGTTGATGTCAGATATTTCCACTTCATACTGAGCAATTTTCTTCTGCTTTCTAAAACAAAACATACTACAATACACTTCAATACACATAACATTTCAGTGCAATTCCTAATTTTTCTCTTAAAACATCAATCCATCGTGACGCAGCATTCATTTGAGGGCCTGGTCTTCTGTGACATGATCGCATCACAGAATTTTCAAGTGAAACTTCATATTTTGTTCCATGGCATGTCATTGGTCTTATACTAGAACAAGATCTGGCTACTGGAAAGAATAATGAACACAGTCATATTCTTTAAACAATTTCCAATTACCTTTGCTTGGTATTTTTTTGTTATATCTATTTAAATAGGCTGCTATATTCAGGCAATAATTTGTACAAACAGGTTTAAACTGCATTGAATATTTTCTTTTTGCTGTAACACTAAATGGTAACAACCTACCAACCTGAATGTTTGACAAAATGCAATCAGGGTTTAAGAACTTATGTAGTTAGTGTCCAGTGCTTACCCTAGTATTCATGTGCTTCAAATTTACATATCAAGCTTTGTTTTTCAAGTATTCATGTTCGCAATATTGGTAAGCTGTAGCCCACTGAAGTTGCAGCTTGTTGCTAGTGGTTGACAGAAATGAAACAGGATGTGGTGTTTTGCTGTTGTAGCACATTATGTGTGAATTTTAAAGACTAAATGGTATAAAAATACCTGGAAGCCAGCAGTTAAGGTAACATTTGAATAGTCCTGACAGCAATGACATTCATATCATAGTCAACAACATTCCCCGTTTTGGTGGGTATTCATTACCTGTAAATTTATAATGTAATGCAGTGCACTGCAGCAACACTATAGAATAACTAAATGATTGCATAGGTGAGTGCATGTCCAGGTGTTTTAGGTTTCAAGTGCTGGCAAGATACCAAACAGCTTTAGTTCAGGTTAGCTTTCGTCATTTCACATTTTAGAATTTTACTATCTGACTGAATCTATCATCCGTGGCCAATGTGTTAATCATATTAATCAGAAAATTAAGGATTCGGTGACAGATTAAAACTTTTTGACACTTTTTGACATCTTAATGTGGCTTTGACATTGTGGTTACAACCTTTGTGCTTATAACACTTTCTATTTATAACATTTGGAAAAATCAAACAATAACATATATTTGAATCTTGGTTTGCAGGTCCAGAATATTTAAAGATTCAGAAACAAAATTTGACTCCACATTAATATTTTATGAGCATAGAAGCTAAATTATCCCCCAAATCTTCCTAATAAAATTTAAATTCAATACGTTCTCATTAATGTAAAGTGAAGTATTATTATCAAACCACAGATGTTTGCCTTCTGTAACAGATCTTTGACCTCATTGCTCAATACACAGTATCTGGGACCATTTAAACCTTATGTATGTACGGCCCTTATAATAACAAAGTTGAGTTCAAAGAAGCTCCATTAGTTTCAGTAAAGAGTATTTTGCTTCAGCATGAAATAATATATCTCTAAAAACTTTATCAGATTCATCATGATAGTATCACAATTTATGTCAGCTCCATAAACTACACTAGTCTTTACAGAGTTGTGACCTCAACCCCAATGAACCCATTACAGATTGTTTTCCAGCTTTGTGCCTGGCATTTGCATCTTTTTAAACAAATGACTTTTTAAAAATAAATTTCTATAGGCTTACTGCTTGCACAAAATAAATACTGTATATCTAATTATTTACCCTGTACATATTGTTTATACCAACTATAAAATATATAGGCATATTCTCAAATATTTCTCCTGTTTATAATGCTCAGATTTTGTAATTATTTATGTTAATCCCATATTCATCACTGCACATTATTTACTGTACATAATAATGGTAGTTAACACTTTATTTTTGCCCTTCTGGTTAGACACTAACTGCATTTTATTGACATAGCACTTGGAATTGGATGTTTGTCATTAAGCTCATAGAAGTATTTCGTAGCTAAGCGTCCACATAATTTTGTTTCCTCGCAATAAAAGATGCACAAAGCTCAGACACACTGTAATCTGAATTTTATAAAGAGCACATGTTGGTAAGGAATACAGAATGACTGTCAGTGACCAGTTGTGACACAGTTCATTCAAGGGAAAAGCAGTTGATTCATATGGTTACCGGTTTCATTTGTTATTTCTAATCATAAAACCAATTCATAGTCAACCCCCTGGTTCTAATAAAGCAACTCGTCTGCCGGTAAATGTTCACCTTAACACCTCACTCCCCCAGTCTTGCCTGTTTAAGCGTCTTCTGTGATTCCCATTACTGTTCAAACCCCAGCATCCGAATTCACTGTGTCTGTCTCTTACGAAACCCTCTGTGATTTTGTACTAAAAACAAATGCTAGTGGTTCAGGTATGAGAGGAACATACTTTAGTCTAGACACAGGAAGGTAGTCTACTTAATGGGCATTGCTGGACTGATGCTCAACGTATTTACACGTAGAAGCAGAACAACAACCAAAAATAGTCAATACTAATTAGAGAGGATTTGCAGTAGTTGCAGTTTAACGGCACATGATTCAGCTTAAAAATACCACAAGGTACGCTGGTGCAATTGTGTATCTAAAAGGAAAAAACTTTTCTACTGGTTTAAATATTATATTTAATGTATTTAGCATATTTAGGGCATTAACTAAGAGGACACCTGATCATTACACTATTAATTGAAACTCATTAAACAGTGGGTATACCACCTGATAGGTGTATTACAAGAAATCAACAGAATGATTTGGGCACTGGGCAAATACACCCAGGAAAGGGTGCCAATCCATCGGACACACACACACACACACACACACACACACACACACACACACACACACACACACACACACTATATAGGAAGAATTTAGAGTAGCCAATCCATATTGTTTCCAATCCACTCCATATTTTTGGAAATATGGGAGGAAACCGGAGACAACCCACATGGACATTATATTTGTTATTTCTAAAAACATTCATGCATGTAACACACTCAAAATCCTGGGACTGATTACATTTTTAAAAAATGTTCCTAGAAATTCGTGCCATTTTTTCTTGTTATACAGCATGTGCATTGCTATTATTACTGTTCAAGTAAATATTTTAATTAAGAGACAGTCCTGTGAGCTCAAATAAGGGTCACAAAATCTTTGTACTTGTGAAATGATGTTCTAAAATAAATGCGTGGGTTGTATGTTAGAATATGTGTGAAAATGTAAAAATATTAATGTTGTAGTCATATCTCTATGATGTCATCTATGATGGAGTCATCTCATCTATTATAAAATACTTCACTGTACTTGTAGGGATTCCATGTGATTTTATACAGTGTATATGTTAAAATAATTCAGGTTAAAAAGAATTTATAAAGTACTGGACAAGATCTTTAGGTGCTAAGTGGGATTAGAGTCAGGACTTGTCACACTGCATCTGTTGAGCGCTTGCATTTTGTGCAAATTCACTTTGGACAAGGTCCTTTCCTAATGTGCTGTCACAAATCTGAGCACGTAAATGTCGAAAATGTCTTTGCTCGGTGTAGTATTAGTGATTCCTGTCAAGTTTAATAATAAAACATTAGCTAGCTAACTGCAGGAGATGTGCTAGTGTAATTTATCATATTAAAAATTTTAACAGAGTGTATTGGAAGCGATTTACATTTCCAAAAATTTGCAGTACCAGATCTTGGCGTTTCTCATCTGTCACATAAATTTGAGAAGTATTTCTGGTCTGTGCTCTGTATTTAAGTGCTGTAAATCAGCATATATTGTTTAACATTGTCATTTCAGCCTCGGTTAACAGTTTCAAGTCTAAGGCAAAGTCACAACTCAGGTTAGGTTACATGAATTTGCATGGTTACCTGTAGGTTTAAGAAACATTAAGGCCTGGTTATTTGATCAAAAATGAAATTTGTTGATTTGAGTTATGTCTGGTCTTCCTGGTTTGATGTGGTGAAGACTATAAAAAGCAACAGTAGCTTACACTTGTTGGTGGTTTCTTCACAGACTGCGACTAAACAGCTTCAACCATGCACATTCAACTTTGTTTGTTCACTCTACTGCATATTTTAATGCCAGGTAATCTCCATTTCTACACTTTTATACTAAACATACATCAGTATTGTTACATTTGAACAGCAAGAACTATAATTCTGTTGTAGAAAAACATTAGTCTGTTATATTCTAAATATTACCAAGGCCATAGCAAACAGACATACCAAGCAAAACTTGTAATTCATAATATAATATAATATAATATAATATAATATAATATAATAACATAATATCAGCAACTACTTTCACATTGTGATTGCATCATTTATTGTCATTATACTGGACATTTAATGAAGTATCTCTATCAGCCTCTAGTATTAAAGGTTTAGTGTAATAGGGTACTGTAAAAAATTTAAGCAGTAAAAAAAAAGAAAAATAGATTGTATATTGATTTATCTTGATATATTTAACATCTCTTTTTTTTTTGCTGTTAAACTACCAAGCATTTTCTTTATTTATGTCACACCTTGTATATATTATTTGTGTAGTACTTTGTGTTTCTTAGTGTATTTAGTAGCATTCCTTATTTTCTAACAATCATATCCTAACAAGTATCTATGTTTTTATTATTATTAGGTAGGGAAATGACAGACATCTTTAGCTTATTACCCTTGGTTACATTTATGAAATAATAATAGTGTAATAATAATAATTATAGGAATAACATGGGAATTGGCGATAATGGAATCCATATTGATTCAAACAACCATAGTGTACTGACACTACATAAAATGTATTTTCTGTACTTTATTTTGAAACATTTTACAAATATAAAAAACAAGATGAGCAAAGACCGGAACAAGTATATAACAGTAAATCCACCCGCTTAAAAAAAATACAACATATTTTTTACTAATAAAACATATTTAATAGTATCTTTAGCCTTCTCCCATAAACAAAAGGGAAGTATGTTTCAGTCGCAAACTGTCTCGACAAACAACCCCTGTGTTTTTCTAATAAAGCTCCTCATTTAGGGGTGTTAATGATCCATAATGACACATTTCATTTTCCTCATAATTAGTTAAGTAATGCAATTAGAAACTTTATTTTTCCACTAAGCTTTAGTACATTCTGAGCCATAACAATTTAAATTTTTAGTTGTATAGCGTTAATGTTGCACATTATCATTATAAGTTTATTTTTGGTTGATTTAAAAATCTCTTTTAATAAAAAGGAATGTGGAAATGCACATCATTACAATACATTTGTATGACCTGTAATTACATGTTTCAACATTTTTAGGGATTCAAAGTGATTGCTTTAGAGGTACACTACACAGAACTTATGCTTACAGAATAAAAGTGGCAGTAGTTTGTAAAAGCTCTCTTATTTCAATATATAGAACTTAATTAATTTCCATAATGACAATTAAATGAATACCAATGACCTGCTTTGAAACCTAAACTCAAATCCACTGTGCAGCTTGATTACACGTCAGACAATTTAGTTCCTACCTTCCAAAATCCTCTTTAGACCATTAAGCCTTTAGACAAGTTTTGAGCTTACTTAGGATTGTTTAGAGATTTCCATAATAAATAAATGAATTATTCCTGCATACAATTTGTTTACAGAGGGCTTCTTCTGCCACAACATTGTTGGAGGGCGAGTGTCAACTCCTTATAGTCGTCCGTACATGGTCTACTTAGTGAATCCGTATAACAAATTCTCATGTGGTGGTTTCCTGGTAAGCAGAGAATTTGTATTGACGGCAGCTCACTGTAACTCAAAGTAAGACATTTTCATTACTATTAAAAGAAAATGTGTAATCATTCATAATGGTTATGATAAAAATTTTAAAAAGTTCCCCGGTTTCCTCCCACAGTCCAAAAACATGGATCAAGTCAATTGATTTCTCCAAATTGCCCCATATAGAGTGTGTTTGTGTGCGTGTCTGTGTGTGTGTGTGCCCAGCGATAGATTGGCACCCTGTCCTGGGTGTATCTGCCCAGCGCCCGAAACGTTCTCCCCTGGATGGGCATGGGGAACCCCCCCACGACCCTAATATAGGATAAAGCGGAAGATAATGAATGAATGAATAAAATTGTCTAAATGCAATTTCATAACCAAGTCATAGTCCTAACAGAAAATATGTAGCTAAATGCCATAACACATAATAAAATTGAACTGATTCTACATGAAGGATTAAATATAATTTCCCAGCCAATGTGGGAAAAGTCAGAACTTAACATGATTCTAGGGTTTCTCAACAAACACACTACTTTTCCGGGACAATATGGTCATATTAATAGCATGATCTTGTAGTTTTTTTCTTTGTGTATTAGAAAATATGTTTAAACAAACCTAAAAAAAGTAGAGATAAGAAATAATTATTACCATGCAGTTATATTCAAAGATGCAGGACCATAGTCAAAGTCTGATTATTCTCTATTGGTTCAATTTTCAAGTGAAACATTTTTACTCATTCTCTACAATGATCCAACTCCATACATTTTCACTTAAACATGTAATAAAAGTTTTTTGTTTTTTTTGTTAAATGCATCACAATTACAAAACAACAGATAACATACAAATCTACTCAATGCGCTGACATTTTTCTTTAGAATTTGCTGGTGTAATTCAGAATTCACTTGTTACACAATGTAGATGTCACAGACCAGGCCCAAAACATAACACCATCACCAATGTTTGACAGATAAGATGTTTTAATGTCTAAATGTTTCTTTTTGTTCTAATGCTTCTCATTTAAATCAAAAAGATTAAGTTCAGGAATATCTGTCCACAAAACAGCCTTCTAACTTGTCCATACGGGGCAGTCATGGGCTTGTGGTTAAGGAACCAGGCCTTGTGACCTGAGGGTCCCCGATTTGATTCCCGATCCCACCAATTACCATGGCTGAAGTGCCCTTGGGCAAGGCACCTAACCCCAATGGCTGCCCACCGCTCCAGGCACATGTGCTCACTTCACCGTGTGTGTGTTTCACTGCACGGATGGGTTTAATGTGGAGGACAAATTCCTCTATGTGTATGCACAGTAGGCAAATTAATCACTTTATCACTTAAATGATCTGGAATGTTTAAATAAATAAGCACATGGCATTTTAAGGGTTCACAGAAATGGTTGCAGAGTGTTATCTTGATGTGTTTTTTTTGCAGGGTTATGGCGTTTTTTGGTGTCAATGACACAAGCACCATAAAAGCAATCAATGGATTATTTGTGAAACCTTTTGTCCATCCAAAGTACGACAACAAAACCTTTGAAAATGACATCATGCTTTTGAAGGTAACACATAATTAACAATTATATATTATATAAATGTAGTCGTTTTTTATTATTAGTGTTTACGTTTTAACATATCACATCTGCTCTTTATTTAGTTAGAAAAACCAGTCAACTTTAGCAAAACTGTGCAGAACATTGCCCTACCTAAGCTGAAGCAGGAGAACTTTACGCGTCAGTGCCTGGTGATGGGTTGGGGAAGCAGGGCTCATGAATTTTCCTGTCCATCAAAAGTCCTGCTAGAAGCCGAAGTCAATGTCACAAAAGTCAAAGGGTGTTTAGGACGAGACATGATGTGCTCCAGGGGCTGTATAGGACCAAGCAGAGTCAGTGCTTTAACATTTTTTTTCATAATCCTCTGTAGTTAATCGCGTTTCATTAAGTGTTTTTTGTGTGTCATTGTTGCAGGGTGATTCTGGGGGTCCATTGGTTTGTGGAAATGTCGCTCAAGGGATTGTGTCTAATTCTTTAAGACATACAAATGGCTACAAGACCAGATATGTTCGCATTTCCTTTCATCTCGAGTGGATTCAGCAAGTCATGAACAAGACTTCCAATCCCAATTTGCTGCAAAAATCACTGCGTGATGCAGCAAACCATATTTGATCAGATTAAAAACTTTAAACAAGCTTGTGAGGTGACAGGAATCATACTAATTATAATTTCATTAATTACATAATTGCCTTTAAGTCCAAACACACTTTATGGACATTTTTAAAATACAGTTTTAAATTTCAGTCACAATAAAGATGCACGATGTACAGCTTTTCATTTTCAAACTTTACTGCCTCCTGGTGGTCTTTTAAGCTCAAACATGTTGCAGGCATTTTTTTTTCCCTTGAAACCATTTAGTCAAATATTGAAACATTTAAGTAACCAATACTTACTCTTACTGTAAAGATGGACTTTGTAGTTCTTTAATTCAAGACTGTAGTTCCTCTGTTTGTGGAGTACTTTACAGTGTTCTCTAAAGTAGGGAACCACAATAGTACCACAGTATTATTTGATTGATGCATTATTTCTATCCCAGCATTGTCACTGACGTAGAGACATAAAAACTACAGCTCGCCACATCAGTGTCACTGCAAAACTGACAATCCCCCACCCAAATGATACCTGTTCTGTGATAGTGACCAATAGAGAACAAAGAACCAACAAAGGACTAAAAAAAGCATTGTTGTACAGAAAACAGGTTGACTACAGTCTGTAATTGTAACACTACACTATCCATCTATATGGCAAGTAAAGGAAATGGACAATGGAGCAAGAACCGGGCATGTCCAAACATGCATGTCTGGCACTCTACAGCTTTTCTGGATGGTACGTTATGGTTCAGTAAAACAGCAATTTCACCTTTACATTAGCTGCTGAGCCTTTCAATGTCGTATGAAATTAAAGTTAAGCATTAAAAACTAAAGATTGTTGTACTGTCATCATTTCCTTGTTAGTTTTTCCTGAAACAAACCACAAATGGAAACAAATGTCCAAATGAACAAAGAAGGAATCAAGTTACTTTACAAGCCTCTGTCTGCTCTCATGATTATAAAACCCTAAAACCTTAGGACACCTTAACGTAAGATTTGCTGTCACTGATAACTTTGTTTCATTACATTTTTGGAGGTTGAACAGAAACATAAAATCCCTTTCTCAAGGGAATCACAACAGTAAATGAAAATGAAAAAAAAAATAATAATAATAATTCTATAAGGGCTATATATATCAGTCATCAAGATTCTTTTACAGTCGTGTCCAGCCACAATTTATGGCACATTATAGTTACAATACCATGTGCCATCATAATAGTAATTCAGAAAACTTACGAGTAAACATCGGTACTATTCACGTTAAGAACTTTGAGGAAACCTCGAACCAAGTCAGAAAGGATAGTCAATAAAACCAAGCAGCTGCCGCCATCTAGTGGACAAAACACCAAACTGCGGACCAAGCCATTTACTATTAGCTGTACAAAGCTAAGCGAGTAAAGTAAAAGACTTTTCAAATACCCGATTCTTTCTAGATGAAACTAGTTATTCACACCAGATGCAACTACATGTAAATCATTGGAATAACTTGCACACAAATTGAGTAGCTGTAGGACTACAGTGCAGCAGACAGAAAAACGAGGCATGGAACTTCCACCGAGTGGCATTTATTAAAAAAAAATATATATATATATACAAAAAAAATAAAATATATATAAAAAAATTTAAAAAGTACATCATGTTTTCAGTTGAAAGACTAAATATGAAGACAGAATTATTTAAGCTTGACAGCACATAAGACCTTCATGCTGTTAAACACGCTGCTTTGCAGGAGCCTCCAATAAGGGTGTAAAAAAAAAAAATTCCCTATGTGCAGGGAACATCCCCTAAAAAGAAAGTAAGTCATGTTAAAAATGTAATCCAATTCCAGAATGAAAAACTCATTTCCAACAGCAAATCAATTATTGGCTAGATATTGATACTACTAAAATAATCTTTTCAGGCACAGCCTCCAGGAACAATCACCCACAAGGAACACCAACTGCCTTACCATGTGGCTTCCTGAGAAAGGCAGTAGCCTCTGAAGTCGGATCGGATCCTCAAGTGCCAATTCCAGCCTTTACACTTAATCTGAAACAAAAGTACATCAACTTTAATCTACATGCACCACCAGCTGCAAGTCAACACCATATATCAGTTACAGGTTTACAGCTGTTGAAGTATGTTAACTAGTAGCCAAATATCCAAGCACAAATTTACATTTCAGGTTTTAGAAATTAGATTCTGCAGTGCAAGAATTTTTCAAATCCATACTAGGCCTCATTTCAGAACTCAAGATTAATGAGTCAGCTCTTAGCTCAGCTTTAGAGGACAGAACATTGGCTTGAGAGCATTTTGCAGGAAATGTGATGGACAATAATGAAACTATTGGAAGGATGCGTACAGATCAAAAGTTACCTTCGGACATCTTCACAATTGCTCGAGTCAAGAGAGCTGCTTTCATCTTAGAGGACTCGAGTTGGAAGGCACGAACACTTCATTCTCCAAGGATATAGTTGATTTTCCAAAATTGCTAGCAAAGAACTCTGGATTAAGCATTACACACTGCTGGCTGGAGCCATTTCTTTTAATTAACTAGAAGTCTGTTCATGATGCACAGCAAGCTCCCAAAGATAAAACCAGTAATTTGTGGTAGTGATACAGCGGGGTGAACAAATCAGAAGCTCACACTTAGCACTAGGTTCAGCCCATTAATGGAGGTGAGGTCACATGAGCTAAAAATAAATTAAAAAAAGGGAACACCTCCAACTGCATCAATATAAAAATACTACATTGGCTTTTAAGATAAGCACATCGTTCCATCTTCAGGTTGGGGTTGCACAAAAAAAGGATTAGGGGCAACAAATTTAGGGATGCATTAGTGCATGAAATGCCAGAAATCAAAACGTACATTTAGTTACTGCAACAGCCAATCACAATTTAGTTTTGCTTTTAATTAGAGACCAAGGCTCAAAATAAGTCCTGTGTTCAACTAGAATATCAAAATCTTGAATTTAAATCTCAGACCATTGCAAAAGAAAAAAGGTGCATATACCACAGATATTAGGGCTTTACTGATCCTGTGCGAAATTCACTTTGGATTTGTAACCATGTGATTTATCCACCCATGTTTAGGAGAACTCATTGATGGTGAAGTCGTGAAAGGCCAAGGCAAAGCATGTTCAGAAACTTGTTTAATGGGCTTCATGAAGCCATTTTCATAACAAAATGAAAAAGTATTAATACACAGAACAGAGCACATTTTATCCGCAGGAACAAAGATTTGACAGGTTGAAGTCCATAAACAGTACTTTTCACTTAAATGTGGCAAAGAGCAAAGTATCTTGGGCAACCTTGAGAAATTCCTCCTCTGAGGCTTTACCCGACAGAAGTTCACTCTTTGTACTGAATATTTACAGGTCTTTAGCAAACCCAAGGCAGCACATCCACAAATACACCAGAAGCAAGGAGCCCCAGTGACCTGCCTTGCTTTGCTAAAGGAACACAATACAAGCACCTCAAGCCACCAGGAGCACATCACAGCCTAGCAAAATCCATTAAAAAATTGGATGTTCAATTTGCAGCAATAAAGCCACATAAGTTTGCTTTGCCAACCGTTTAGGATATGATTCTTTTAAAATGGTCCAGACTTGTTAAATCTGTGAGAACCCTAAGCCATTAGACTGTGCTGAAGTGGTCAGAGATTTCACGCATGGATCAAACAGGTAGTACAAAGGAAAAATCATGAGTAACTGAGGATACAGATAAATTAAAAAAAATGGGCATGAGTGACTAAATGCCCAAAATAATGACAGCGTCTTAGGAAAGCACAGATCACTCTTAAAACTGATAACATCTCACTTCACGTAGAAAAGTGACCCGAGTAAAACTAAAATTAAAGTGGAAAAAAAAACAAGTCTTCGAGGAGCACATCTAATGAAGCCAGCGGGGGGGATGATCTCGGAATCAGGACTTTATTTACTCGTGTGTAGCTGAGGACAAGAAGCAGGCAAGAGTAAAGGCACTGGAGAACTTTGACATCCCTCCCATATAATTAACTACCAAGACTTTCCAAAGTTTTTAATTGAAGGATGGTCAAATGTTTTAGTTTGTCAAAGTTGCAATTAGGATTATTAGGACTTATGTTCTGCATTCTGACTGAATTCAGATCCTAACATGTCGTGACATTTTCCCAGGGCATGTTTGGTAAAAACTGTTTCAGTGACAACTAAAAGAATACTGAATGCTTATAAACTAACAAAGAATCAATTCCTGTACATACCATAGCTGTCGTAACTGTCTCTGTATGAGCCGTAACCACCTTGACTCCTACAAGAAATATTGTGTTGTTAATAAACCTTAACAAGTAAAAGATGCAATAACTCCAGACAAACACCAACCTGCTCTCCCTGTAGCCGCTGCCGCCACCTCCACCAGAGTATCCGCCACTTCTGCTGGAATAACCACCGCCTCCATAACTCCTGTCTCCACTGCCATAGCTTCGATCCCGGCTCCCATAACTACGATCGCCACCGTATCCCCCTCTTCCACCTCCATAGCTCCTGTCACCACCATAGCTTCTGTCCCCTCCATATCCACCACCCCCTAAAAAAAAAAAAAAAAAAAAAAAGGAACGCATAAAATGTACCTTAGCAAAACCAGTTATTTTGCTTTTAGTAACACTGACCTAAGTACTAAAAAAGTACTACCTCTGCCTCCTCTGTAGAAACCTCTGCCGCCACCTGAACCTCTGAATCCACCAGATCTCCCACTTGACTTTCCAGCTTCATCAACACGGATCGTACGTCCATCAACAGTCTAAAAGTGAAAACAAAGTTGCTTTAGCAGACAATCAGATGAGGGCACAATAATGAAAGTCTCAGTGACATGCCTACCTTTCCATTCATGGCATTCATAGCATCTTTAGCATCATCTGGATTCTCAAATGTAACAAAGCCAAATCCTCTGGATCGGTCTGTTTCACGATCTCTGATTACATCGACTAAAAGTGACAGACTACATGTTAACAACTTGTCCAAGTACAGAGAGGAATTTGTCACAGGAAGCAGGTATTTACCTTTGGCAATGGAGCCATATTTGGAAAAGGCATCTTCTAGAGACTGTTCTGTGGTCTCATAGCTGAGGCCTCCAATAAACAGTTTCCCCTCATCAGACATCTAGAAATATAAAATGTTAAGTGGTAGTTAGTTGCATGATAATCAATGCACCTTCTCACAATCCTAAGCACACAACACAAATGATAGGGATCAATGTTGTTTTTACTGGATTAAACTTTACTGTGCATTTACATTATATCAATCAAACGACTAATTGGTCTTTCTTTTGCATACTTTAAAACATGGGTGTCACTCAAAGCCTACCAACCATATCCGAGACGACTTTACATTGATCTATTATTACCTAAAGTATGCTTTGAGTTTTGGCCATCGGTGCAATTATTTGACACCCCGCTTTAAAACAAGAACCATGTTAAACTTACTCAGACTTAAGCACACAGACAGTACCGAACGGCAACGATAAACCTGCGTTTCTTGATCAACTCCGTCGATGTAACGATTAAACCGACTCCTTAATCCAACATGGCGCAGCTCGACTCATAAAATGGAGGCCGGCCGGTTTAGAACGACGTGACCACGAGTTAGCGCGTTCGTTGCTAAAGCTAAAATACTACATTTTAACAACCGATTTCTAATATGTAGTAAAAGCTAAAAATTCGTACTTCCAATGCAATAACGCACGTATTTTACAACAAGTATAAATAATACAAAGTACCACACACGGTCTTAAATAAACACGTCGGTATTTAAGTCTGGTCCCCGAACAGCTGACCTACATTTCAAGACAAACACATTACGCAGTGTCCACTCAAAGTTAAGTTTAACTTAAAATACTAAACTACAGAAATTAACACAATATATATATAATGGAATCGTTTATTAGTTGCGTTTTAAGACGCGGAAGACGCAGCAGGCCTTGTTATCGGTCGCGCCAATTAGCTTTCCTTCCAGAACAAACGCTAAAGCTAAACACTGTAGTATATAATAACCATAACAATTTAATTATCAATCGCTTAACTGTGCATGTGTGTATGTATATAGAGAGAGAGAGAAAGAAAGAGAGAATCTTGCAAACAGTGTTATTTATAGTGTTGCAAACAAGATAGCAACATAACGAATTTGCGCTTATACGTTCATACGATGTCAATTTCATCACTTATCTACGCGTTCTAAACAAAGACGTTAGGTGCAAAGTTATTAATTCGTGTTTCTTTTATTGAAACCAGTTACCTTGTAGCTATTCCTCGACACACAGGAGAGAAATGAGGAAGCGTTGAACAATGGCGCTGTATTTATACACGTCAAGGTATTAATATGCATGAGTGGGCGTGGCGATCGAAACCACGCCTTTTAATGCCTCGCTCCTTTCACAACTAGTTTAAATTAATTATTTTTGGTTTTAATCAATGTCATTAGTACATTTAAACTTATTTCTCCTTCATTATTGTAAGCTGTGCTTTAAAAATATGTAGCGTGTCATTTGAATTTAACTACAAACCATAATTCATTATTCATTATCTCCCGCTTTATCCTCTATTAGGGTCGCGGGGGTGGGGTTCCCCATGCCCATCCAGGGGAGAACGTCTCGGACGACAATCCATCACTGGGCACACACTCACTCACACAGACACACTCTATATGGGGCAATTTGGAGAATTCAAGTGACTTGCTCCATGTTTTTGGACTGTGGGAGGAAACCGGAGAACCCGGAGGAAACCGACGCGGACACGGGGAGAACATGGAAACTCCACCCAGATGGGGATTCGAACTTGGAATCCCCATAGCGCTGAGACGCGAACGTGCTAACCACTAAGCCACCACTAAGCCACATATATATATATATATATATATATATATATATTTACCCGAATGGGAGAATATATATATATATATATATATATATATATATATATATATATATATATATATATATATATATATACATACAAACATAGTTAAAACTTCATGAAATATATCGAGAAGTTCTATAATATACATAGAATCTTTTTTAGAACTTGTCCGCTCTTCTAAATTTCTAAATGTATATAATTCATAAAGGCAGTACTGATTAAGAGTTGTAATTTAAAATTAGTATGTCATCACAGTAAAAAAGGAATACTGTCTTTAGCAAAGCGAAAAAAAAAAAAAAAAAACTTTATTTCACCTGACCCAAACTACAATGTTAGACTAATCAGTATTTAATATAAATGAACTGATGTCTTGATCTTGAAGCAGTGTGTAAAACAGGTTTTTGTACAACAGGTAGTTGTGTGGACACGCCTTGTAATTGTAAAATAGAGACTGGTTGTTATACTGCAGAAACATGTATTTCAGGTTGTCCACTTGGACAATCCAGTGTTTAGCATTCAGTTAGTAAAACTTTGCTAATAGATCCATGTTTTTCCTCTCAAGCCCACTGCATACATTTTGTTTCACGCTTTGGCTGAAGTACGAAATACGAACTACCAGCCTCTATTTCACAATTACAAGGCGTATCCACACAACTTCCATTTATACCACCACCTGCTTTACGCACTACTTCAAGATGAAGACATCAGTTCTTTTAAATTTAATACTTACTATTCTAATATTTGTATTATTTCTAATAATGACCTACAATAAAATGTTTCAACAAATGCTTCAGTAGCCCCTCCACAGGGCTGTTTATAGTGAAGATTTATTCTTTAAACATTTATTTCTGACTCTTCACATTAGGCTTAAACTTGATCCAAGCTCACTGTGGACAATTTAAACTAGATATGCATTTCTTTTTAATTTCAAAAATACATTGTGCAAATGTAATACTGTAAAGCAGTGGATCAAACTCTCACTGCAAAGTATAAAGATCCAGGGTGCAATTCCAGGTTGAGGTAATGATGGGTCCTCCCCTGACCTGAACACACTCCCTCAGGAGCTTTCACATGGAAGAAAGGAAAGAAGGGAAAGAGCTAATAGGTAAACTAGAGATGCCAACTACTACATCAACTTAAGATGCATCTTTAATAACACTGATCAGTGTACATCCAAAATGCTACCAGCAAAATATTACTGTGGATTTTTTGACAAGGATCGACTCAGGTAGGTACATATTCATTTTAAAGCCATACTCGCTATAAACACAGCTAGTCATACAAGGTTTCAAAGCTACCCTTTCACCATTAAAGCCATTTTAATAACCATTGAAAGGTAAATCAAATGGTGAATAAAACCCCTAGACACCAAAATCAGTTCCTCAACCACGCCCAGTTAGTCCAAAAAAAAAAAAAAAAAAAAAAAAGCAAACTCTTAACAGACAATTAAGTGCAAAAATGTCCTTATACTTGCACTCAGTTGCTTTAGAATTTAAGCCTAAAAACCATTTAAGTGAATGATTTAAAAAAAAAAAAAAACTAATATTTTGCAAAACCCCATTATGCTAGGCTTACTTAAGGTTCAACTCCACAAATTGCTTCTTGTTGATTACTAATAATTTTGATTGTTAGACTAGGATTTAGTGAAATCTGAACAGCTTCAAGTCAATTAAAATTGGTTTTCATGTTTAAATAACTCCATCCCTCCCCTTTCAACAGTCAACAAGCACCAACATTGTCATGGATTTGGAGTCATATAAAGTTCTTTAGACACTTTAATGAGGGGGAAAAAGAAGGGAAAAAAAAAATGGAATAAACATTGAAATCTCACAGTCATACGTTCAGACACTTGTTTAATGGGCTTCATGAAGCCAGTTTTATAACAAAATGGAATGTATTGTACAAACAGCACAATTTCTTCAAAGAAAAGTAAGATTTTGAATGTCATAAAGGTAACAAATACCGCAAGCCACAATTGCATCACTTGTATTTACACAGGTTTAGCAAATAAAAGGAAGCTAACTGGATTCAAGAGGCTCCGGGTAAGCAGAAGTCCGTAATTCACTAAATGAATGTATGACAAAGACCTCAAGGCAAAAAGATCACAGCCAAACATTTTGCACCTGATGTTCAATTTGTGACAAATAAGGCCTGGACATGGCCGAAACCAATCAGGCTGTGATGGTCAAATTTTACATTTTCAATTTTCAAACTTTATTATACAAATTGAACAATAACTATGGGGACAAGCAAAATTTAAAATGCGAATCACAATTGTAAGAGAAGGTCCATAACACAGACACTGTCTCAAAAGTAGAAATTTGTTAAAACTGGTCTGTCATGTAGGACACTAAAGAACACAACTGAGAAAGAAAAGTGAAACCAAGTCTTCGAGCAGCACATCTAGCGAGGGGATGATCTTGTCAGGACTTTATTCATGTGTAGCTGAGGAAGAGAAGAGCAAGCAAGAGTAAATACACTGAAAAATTGACAAGTCATGCATACTTACAAATCATGAAATACTGTACATCATGTATTTTTTGTATTACTATGGGTAATACATTAAAATTACCCAAAGGGGGGTTTTAAAGCACAATAGCAAAATGTATGACCCTTACCAGCACTGGCCAACAAACTGCAGAAGGCTAAACTAAAAGGCTGCACTTCATTTAGAATGCAATCTATTAGAAATAATGTAGCTTTACTGTGTGCATGGCATACAGCAAATCATGTATGCAATACAACTACATAACCTTTATTATGAAGGTGACTACACACTGTATACTTTATAATTTATTTATATACATGGTCAAAGGAGCGGATGGCTATAAGGGCTGTCACAGGCCTATAAAAATGCACAGATCCCATTTGTACTAAACAAGTTGCAATAAGAGTATTTATTCAAATACACTTCATGCTAACATAACTAAAATTCTGCATGCTGGATGTTGAAGCACATAAAACAAAAAAAAGAGTTAAAATCAAGAGAAGTGAAATACTGCAAATTTTCAACATTTACGGGATAGGGAATATCAGTCCTCTCCTCACATTTCAGTACAAGTATTACTGTTTTACATTTATAAGCACAAACCTCACCTTGGTGAAAAATAAGATGGTCGCAGAACATCTGACTGACATGTTAATTTCTCCAGTTGGCCTCATGTCAATGTTTCTCAGCTTTTTAAATGTTATTAAAATATTCTACCAGTTGGTTGTTAACATGTGTAATAATGTAAATATCTAGAGACTAGACTAATCCTTCCACATAATACCCTTTTGCTTTTAAAATCCATTGTACCATTCATTTAAATTAATTTGCCTCTAGAAGACACTGGTATTAATTTAAGCTTTAGTGTTCGTGCAGGCACAAAGTAGCTAAGTACTTCATCAACCCGCTATTCCATGCCAAGTGCAGCTACTAGACATTTACATCGATTTTCCCACTATGCAAACTACATATACATGCAGATGTGCCATAAAACCAAATTGTTAACTAAAACACAGTTCACAACCCTGCTGTAAACTGGGTGTGTTCATACTAGTATAGGAATGACCAACTTGCACATGTAAGCAAAAGTACAACATGGCAAATATAAATGGGTTGATATCACAGATTCACATTACAGTCTGGGCTTCTCATTTCAGCTAAAACAGAATCAGAAAGGCTTCAATTCTGGAGCACTGAGTGGCAAGCTTAAGTAATAAAACTGATAAATTTTTAAAATAAATGCATCACTTGACAAATTTATTAAATAGTGACTGATCTTCACTAAAATTTTCAAACTCTACACCCACTGTGGTTCCTCAAAGCACATGTTAGGTAGTGATGCACTATTTAAATACAACAAGCTCGTGCATGTGTTCACCTACTGACTATTTACAGTTAGATGCTTGTCAACCCTCATGTACCCTCAAACTGAAATCAGACCCTTTTGCACGACTATGGTCCTACCTCACTACATTAAATCAGTTTATGTACATACCATAGCTGTCATAGCCATCTCTATATGAGCTATAACCCCCTGGTTCCTGCAATGAATATACTTTACATGGAAGAGGGGGAAGAGGAGAGAAAAAAAAAAAAAAAAAAACCTTACAAGTCAAGAGTAAGGAATTACTCCAAGTGTGTACAAACCTGTTCTCCCTGTATCCACTGCCGCCACCACCAGAATATCCTCCACTTCGGCTGGAGTAACCACTACCGCCATAGCTTCTGTCTCCGTTGCCAAAGCTACGATCCCGGTTCCCATAACTGCGATCGCCACCATATCCTCCCCGTCCACCTCCATAGCTTCTATCCCCACCATAGCCTCTGTCTCCTCCAAATCCACCACCACCTAGAAAAGATTTTACTTGTTACAGCATTAAACATGGACAGGCCTGCACATTTCTAAAAAATTAGCATACCTCTACCTCTGCCTCCCCTGGAGAATCCACCACCAGAACCCCTGAATCCACCAGATCTTCCAGACTTTCCAGCCTCATCAACACGGATTGTACGTCCATCGACACTCTAATAGAAAAACAGAACTTGGTCTGAAAATCTGCCCATTTGGTACTGTTCATATAACTACACAGAAACTGTGCCCCTTACCATCCCGTTCATGGCATTCATGGCATCCTTGGCATCTTCAGGATTCTCAAATGTAACAAAGCCAAAACCTCTGGAACGATCGGTATCACGATCTCTAATTACATCAACTAAAAAAAAATAAATATAGATTAACAGTCAAACTTAGATTCATTGCAGGAAAATAACCATGAACACAAACAACCCTTTACCTTTGGTGATGGTCCCATATTTGGAAAAGGCTTCTTCCAGGGACTGTTCTGTGGTGTCATAGCTGAGACCACCAATGAACAGTTTTCCCTCATCAGACATCTAAAAAATAAAAACAAAAAAGATGAGCATCATAACACTACATGACTAACTGAATAGACTTGGGTGGTAAAATAGTTTTTACTTCAACAGGATTGGATGCAGGGTTAAGTTCTCCAAACATTTAAAACATGACTATCCGAATTATTTAGTAAAAAAAAAATAAAACAAGGGACTTATTTTTCTAAAAAAAAATACTTAAAAAAAAAAAAAAAAAAAAATTTAGAGCAAAACTGAATGTTGGAGCAACTTGGTTACACAGCACTTTGTAACAAGAGAACATGATTAAAAATATTAATAGTGCGCATATTTTGCTCGTTTTCACTATATGCACCATTTATAACCAATTTTAACTTTAAAAATAACCTGATATTAAAAAATTAATAATACTGAATTATCATAATGCATATATAGCGCCAATATTTTAAGAAACGTGGGCTGAATAAGTAGCCAAACGCTATACTTTATAAAGTTGGGTGTGAATACGCAGCAGGAATAAAGGCGGTGGAAATTCCGCACACTACAGAAGCCATTTTGAAGTAAGCACCCCGCACACTCTGCGCTCCCATGATTCAACTGGAGCGGCATCACGTGACCGGGCTGAGAAAGAAACGTCGGGAAATCTGGATTCGGTCGTTTATTAAAATAAAAAACTACAAAACCGAAATAAATCACGATCGTGCAGAACATTAAACCCCGTTACGGTTTACGAAAAGCGGTACTTTTAAGGTGGCGTGACCTCTTGCGTCAAGTGACGTGTGGAATATGGCGGACGCATCGCGGCCGAGGCTGCGTGGTTGCTACATAATCGCTACATCGAAATCCTGCCGTTCTGATTCAGCGCGTTTATTACATTAAAACCGACAGCATTCAGATCAGCGCACTGCAGCCGTGCGTCTTACACAGAGGAACGTTGCTATTGTTCGTCCTCCTGCTTTTATTCGCGATTAAACGTTGATTTTCTCCCCGGGATCAATTGTTTCATAAGCTCGACTGACTCCATGCGTCCAAAATGTCGCACACACCGCGTTCAGCCGCTTGCTAGGCCTCGAAAACGTGTTCCTGTCGCGGCTTAAGCTTCCAGCACAAATCACCCACACTACTGTGATTTAAAACATTAAATCCACAATCACGACTGTATATCCGCGTGTTTAATAAAATCCGCACGAGATTCCCGCTAAAAAAAATTTACCTTTAAAAAATCGTTTTAGCAAAAAAAAAAAAAAAAATCTTAAAATTTAATCCAAACGTTTACATTTATTATTAAAAACAGACGGTACGCTCGAACTTTTGGTTTAGAAAACGTGGATTTAGCTTCACGGACCGAGCGAGCGGTTTGGGTCTCGGCCTGAGCTTTTAAAAAAGGAACAAAGCGTGTGTGGACGTAACTACTTCTAAGAGTACGTTTAAGCATTTTGGAGGCGCTTTTAGCCACAAAACGGTTTCACTAAAACACATGGGTCAGAACACCGGTATTCGAGGGACTCATTTTTGAACAGATTTGTAAATAATAACCCGCTAAAACACGACGCTATAGTTTCTTTGCGTTCCTGTAAAGCACTCGCTTCGAAACGCGGCCATGATTTTAGTCACGTTTCCGACATATAATGAACGTACACTTTGTTAAAAGCACTCAAATTTTAAACATTTGTATTTTTCCCGCTTTCCACGTCTTACCTTGATGATTTTCTGAAAGTTCCGGTCGTTCCCAAAGCTGCTGCAGCGTGGTAAGAAGTGTCTCAAACGATGACTACGCTTTTTATGGTCCGCTAACAGAGCTCATTAAATATTAATGAGGGGCGTGTCATGTGAGGGCAACGCCTTCTAGCTAAACGCATTGTCGCATAAGCTGGAAAGCTGTGGATCTATGACAAGAAATATGAACATAAGGTATATTAGATATACATATTAGGAATGGATCCTATCTCAGTTTTAAGTTAATTCATGTGCTGTAACCCAAAAAAAGAGTTCAAGATATAAGATTTTAAGATTCTGAAGTGTGTCTGTAGGGTCCACTTAGGAACATTTACACAAATATTTATTGGACTATGGGACTAAAATGTCTTTTATATTTGCTTTTATGCATAATAATGAAATGCTTACATATATGAAAAAATAATATACAATAAAATGTAAATTATAACAAAATAAGGCGCGGTGGCTTAGTGGTTAGCACGTTCGCCTCTCAGCGCTAGGGATTCCCAGTTTGAATCCCCATCGGGGTGGAGTTTCCATGTTCTCCCCGTGTCCACGTGGGTTTCCTCCAGGTTCTCCAGTTTCCTCCCACAGTCCAAAAGCATGGATCAAGTCAATTGAGTTCTCCAAATTGCCCCATATAGTGTGTGTATGTGTGAGTGAGTGTGTGCCCAGCGATAGATTGGCGCCCTGTCCTGGGTGTGTCTGCCCAGCGCCCGAAACGTTCTCCCCTGGATGGGCATGGAGAACCTCCATGGTGACGCTAATAGAGAATAAAGCGAAACATAATGGATGGATGGATAACAAAATAAACACTAACATTGAAAAAAATGTCATAAACCACCAAACAATGCCTCCCGAAGACAACCTCAGTAAGTTGATTATGTGTAATCAGTTTGACACAAAATTCATAAAATCTGTTTAGAGATAAATGTTTGAATCATGTATTTTATTAAATGCATATATGGCAGTCTCTGGATCTGCTCCCTATCTATCTGCAATTTCCCCCCTGAGGTTTAATGAAGTATTCTGATTCTTGTTTACCTATTATTTTATTTTCCATTGATAAAAAACTACCATGTTTAACGTGATCTTCTAATAAGTAATCTTACTATCCTATATTGTTGAAAGATGTTGAGAAACAACTCAAGAAGCACATTTGTGGAAAAAAAAAAGACATAAATGTAGAGGGGACATCTAGGTATTGAAACTAGATCAGCAAATGATCATGATTACAGCTGTTTGTGCTGGTTACCTCTTGAACTTACTTTTGGGTTGTTCTCTCGGTTATGAATCACTTTTAATAAAAGCATCTTCTAAATGACTAAATGTATTTTCAAAACTTTAATTGTGCACATCTTTTAACCATATAGTCACTGTGTTTGAAAACAGAATCAGAATTTCTTTATTGTCTTTTTACAGGTATAACCAAATTAAGGTGCACTACTCTCTTGTATTACAAACAATACATTTAAAAATATAAATATAAATGACATAAAAATGACAATAGTGTGAATAAAAATTGTAATAATAATGATAAAGAATAGCAAATATTTCGAAATTACAAACAACACAAATAAATCTTATTTAAGTTGCAACATAATGTTTTTTGTTTTTTTTTTTTTTTTTACAAAAAAAATGTCATTTTTACATTTTCATTGCTTCTTATTTTATTTTTATAATAAAATAAAAAGTATTGTACGAATAAATAAATTTAAAACAAAGAAAGTGGATGTAAGAAAGGGACAGACACCATGCAGTTTCAGCTGAACGATGATCGTTAAGTTCAGTCATTCAGCTTAGTATTGCTCCTATTCAGAAGCACTAATCAACATCTGAATAGGCAGGAACTAGACGAGTAGTTCACTTGGTTTTAGTCTGAAGGCCATCAGCTTAATCATAATATCAATAAACAGCAATCAGCTGATAACTGCTGTTCAAGAACATCACTGCTGTATATATTTAAATTTGCCTTATTTTTAAACCATTGTAAAAAAGAAAAAAAACTTGAATGCCCTAAATATTTAATGCACTCTACAATCTTAGAATTCTAAAGAAATAAAAACTATTTAGCTCAAAGCAAGTCAACATCCAGAGCAGAAAAACTACTGTATGTGTGTTAACCCTGATATGAAGTCATGGGGTCTTGCACTAAAATAACACTCTGTATCACAATGACACAAATTTATGTTATTCAGTAAAATAGGCAAAATAGGGATCATGTTATCAAAACAGCCCGTTCCTGTAGATTCCTTCTTTACAACATAAGGAAGATCAGACCCTTTTTGACTGAACATGCTACCCAACTGCTTGTTCAAGCCCTAGTCCTATCCCGGCTTGATTATTGTAATGCGCTACTTGCCGGTATCCCAGCTTCCACAATCAGACCTCTTCAACTAATTCAAAACTCTGCAGCCCGGCTTGTGTTTAACCAGCCCAAGCGAACTCATGTCACTCCATTACTCATTTCCCTCCATTGGCTTCCTGTAGCTGCTCGCATTCATTACAAGTCACTGACTCTGGCCTACAGAACCATTTCTGGATCTTCCCCCTCCTACCTTCACTCTATCTTTTCAAAATATACTCTGACTTGTTCACTTCACTCCAGTGATGATCGCCGCCTGGTGATTCCACCTCACCGAGGAGCTAATTCTCACTCCGTGGCGTTCACCACTGCAAAATGATGGAACGATCTTCCCAACTCTGTCCGTAAGGCAGAATCACTAAACAGTTTTAAGAAACTACTTAAGACGCATCTCTTTAACAAATACCTGTTGTAGAAAAAAAAATAAAAAATGGGGAGGGGCCGCAGCATCGAATAACAATCAGGTTTGATTAATTTACAGTATAGTTGGTTTTCTCCATAATTCTGACTTGTAATGTTCTCATTTGAAGTCGCTTTGGATAAAAGCGTCTGCTAAATGACTAAATGTAAATGTAGGGACAAAACCTACCTGTACACCATCCACGCCTCTATGATTATTTAAATAGCTTAAAACATGTAAAATTGATTGCTTTGTTAAAGGATGCATATTTTTTTAAATGTGTCTGAGAAAATTTGTGCCCATTAATATAATGACTCAGTCACTTTTCTAACATAACATATCATATCTGGTAAATTTGTGATCAGACCTTTGAAGTTAGTGTACACTGTGTCTTTACAGGGAGCACACACAGGCGACAATCGAGTTAAACAAAAAATTAAATTTGTCATAAAGTTAAATACATTATTTATTTATTTTGAACTATCAATCTAAAGGTTGGGGGTTAAAATCCTGAGCACAGTAAGCCTGACCTGTGTGGTTCCCTAAACTTCCCAGTGTTGTTGTATCATGATTGACCCTGTATTCTGGCCCCAACCATCAGCTAAATGGATAATAGCGTCAGCAAAATTACCTTATGTAATGTTTGTAATGTAATAGAATTTATTCAAGTTATGTTTTATTTAAAGCTTAGCTCTATTTCATTTAATAATGTAATCTTTTACAAATTTGTGTCAGGAATGCTCTGTATAAAATTATTCAGATGTCAATTAATGTCTACATTGTCTTTTACAAATTGGGGAATATGTGATTTCAGTGATTACAATTGTGGCAGAATTGTTGGTGCAGGGCAGACTTGTTTCAGCATCTCTGTAACTGTTCATCTACCATGATTTTTACAAGAAGGCAAGAAAAATTCACTAAACTTTTACACATCATTGAAGAAAGACTGAGTGGCTCAGTGGAATCTTACACCCCACAAATGGTCTATTTTCACATCTTCTGCTTTCAGATTTAAATAATAACATAAAGTGATTTATTTTGCTTACTGTGCTTACACGCAGAGGAATTAGTCCTACACATTTAACCCATGCAGTGAATCTATGCAGTGAGACACACACACATATACACACACTGAGTGAAGTGAGAACACCCATTCCCATTCATTTGATGGACTGTTAATTCACTGATTCAGGTAACACGACTCTTGCTCATGAGATTCTCAACTTTACTGTGAATGGAGAACACACAGTGTACTGTAGACTATATGTATATGCATTCTCTGTAGAAATGCAGTGAGATTTAGTAGTGTTCGGTGGTGGTGGTGGACCATTGCCACAATAGTAATGAACGTCTAACTGTCTGTCTAGGTTGTTTTCAGTTTCAGATGCATCTGTGTTTTCTATTTCCAAGATTGCAATGAGCATCGCAACATACATCACAAATTAATGTGAGTTGTCTGCTGGGACGTTACAATTATTAGTGTTTAATCTCATCTCATCTTTATTATCTCACCTCATTATTATCGTCCACTTAATCCTATACTAGGAACTAGAGTCATGAGGGCGTTTCCTCTGACCATCCAGGGGAGAATGCTTTGGGCGCAGGGCAGATGCACCCTGCACTGGGCACACACTCCGTCACCAACACACACACAGACTATACAGGGGCAATTTAGAGCAGGCAATTCACATTAAATTCACCCTCTTGGACTGTGGGAGGAAACTGAAGATCCTGGAGGAAACCTACACGGACACAGGGAGAACATGGAAACTCCACCCAAATCTGGATTCAAATCTGCCTCCTGAGTGCTGAGAGGCAGACATGCTAACCACATTGTCACTAGTGTTTCATTAATATTTTTAAATTGCAGTTGTTGTTTTTTATATATAAAATATAAAAATATACATAATATCCATCCTTTATCTTTCGCTAGGGTCGCATTGGGGTTCCCCATGCCCATCCAGAAGAGAACGTTTCGGGTGCTGGGCAGATACACCCAGGACAGGGCACTAATCTATCGCTGGAAACTCACACGAACACTCTATATATGGGGCAATTTGGAGAATTCAATTGACCTTGATCCATGTTTTTGGACTGTGGGAGGAACCCAGAGGCAACCCACACGGACACGGGGAAACTCCAGCCAGATTGGGATTCGAACCGGGAATCCCTAGCACTGAGAAGTGAACGTTCTAACCACTAAGCCACTGTGCCACCCAATATACAAAATATCATTAATTCATTCATTATCTTCCGCTTTATCCTTTGTTAGGGTCGTGGGGGGGGGGGGGGGGGAATGCCCATCCAGGGGAGAACGTTTCGGGCTGGGCAGATACACCCAGGACAGGGCGCCAATCTATCGCTGGGCACACACTCACACACACACTCTCTATGGGGCAATTTGGAGAATTCAATTCACCTTGATCCATACTTTTGGACTGTGGGAGGAAACCGGAGAACCCGGAGGAAACGGGGAGGACACGGGGAGAACATGGAAACTCCACCCAGATGGGGATTCGAACCGGGAATCCCTAGTGCTGAGAGGCGAACGTGCTAACCACTAAACCACCATGCCTATACAAAATATATGTAACCTATTTCCTTTATGCAATGATGAAAAAAAAAAAAATCATATTCAGTATTCAGAAGCATTGCTATAGCAATCAGGAATTAATACACCACATCTACATGACCTTTATTAATTTATAGACTAATAATCCATACATTTAACAACTGTAGTGCAGAAAATTAACAATATGTTGAGAATTTTGTACCACAGGTTGTAGATCACCAAGATTTATGCGTTATAAAAAAGAAATAAAAAAAAAAGAACGTAAAAGGATGCTATTAAAATTAAAATCTAGTTTATTTATATCAGAGCATTTAAAATTGAACCACTTGTCACTTTCAAGTGACCTACTTGTGCAATGAGTCGAATAGCAATTTGGAGATAAAATGCACCGGGGGACGAGTCGAGCAGCACATTATAAATATCTTAACCTCAGGACCAAGTCGAGTGCTGCCCTGTGCCTTAACCTCCCACACACTCACACTGTAGCTTCCTGTTCAATACCACAGTTTTCCATTCAGCCCTCTGATACTCTCTGTTTCACGTGTCTCAGGTTCTTCTTTTCCAGGTCAAACTTAGGTTAAATAACATGGTACAACATGGTTATATATATATTTACTGTTATAAATTTTTAACAAAGCAATAAAAGGCAGTTAACACACCAGATTTATCATAATCACATCCTGTTGTGCTCTGAACAGCCATGTTTTTCTACTTTACGTTCCACCAGTTGAACAGTAGAGGGCAGTATTATCCTACGCCATGAAGGGAATGTGTGAAAGCTCTTTAGAAAGATGACAGCACTGACGATTATATGTAAATAGGTTTATTGTATATTAGACGTATAATCACTACACAAGCCCAATTTACTGAATAGAAGTGACCTAAGCTATTATTGTGAACGGCTTTGAGCTTACGTAGAGCTTTTTATTCATTCAAATTGAATGAATGCTGCCAGCTGACATTACAAAAAACTATTTTAAAACTATAAGCAATATTATTATTCCTTTTCAGTATCCCTTTAAAACTTTCCACAACATTTTGGAGAGTGTGAATATGTGACTTTGCTGATAAACACACTTACTGTCCATTTAATTTGATGTACCCCCTTATTTTATTTTTTTACAATTATGGCCTATTTTATCAGTTCAACTTACAATATAGATGGATTATTTTAGTTCTACAATTACAAACTGTAGTCTATTATTTTTTTGCACATTGTACTCAGTTAGACCCTTTTACATTGAGCTATTACTGTCCAGACCCCCTAAAATACACCTGTGTAATCAAATCTATCATTATTTACTAAAGATAGCACTGCAGAAGTAAAGTTGTTGATGCTGCCTGCACATTTTTGGTTGGTATAGATTATTCTTAATCCAGCACAGTCAAAGATTTATACAATTCCAGCAGGCACTGCTGCATCTAGTTAACTTATTTCATCATTTTATTTTATCTACCACCCAAATGATAACTAAATTAACAAATATCCATTTGTTATACCAAAAATTCTCATGTTATTATAAAAAATTCATTTTCAGTTAAGACTGGGACTTTGTCCAAAACCTTTATGCACTTCATGCTGTAAATTTAAACCACCACTGCAGTTCCAGCTAGCATTGTGGTGATGCATGATCTCAGTGTTGCTAGGTTTGTTTACAAGGCGATTGCAGAGGAGGATGGATAGTGTTTATTTCAAACTGAGTGCGTGCGTAAATGTGTGTGCTCGCGTGTTTGTGGGTGTCTTTGCATGTGTAGGTGTATACGAGTACATCTGCCTTTATGGGCACTGGGAAATAGGGGGTTGGTGCACTGGCTATGCAAGTGATACACTGTAAAAAAACAAAAAAATCTATTGTGTATTATGGAGAAATATTGTGCACAAAATTTGGAAAGGCAGTACACCTCCTGCAGATGATGCATAATGCAAGATAAGAATATTACTCATATGATCACTGATAATTACCTACATACAAGACATTTTCCACACAAACAGCTAGAAAAATAAGACTTAATCCAAGCTACTTATAGTAGTTGTGACATAATACCATCTAAGTAACTAAGCAGTAAGGGCTTTAGTGTAGCAGGGACAACGCAGCAGTGGCATTTAATCCCTTAACCTTTTGGTTAGTACCTTTACTTCTGAGCAGTCCAGCTTTGTGCACACTGTAAATGCTTTTGTGGTTACTGTACCCCACGTGCAATTATACCTGCTCCAAACATCCATGAGTCATGCAGCATCCTTACTTAACAGTCAAAATAATCAATCTAATCTGGTTCCTTACACATTTAATATTGTACATATATCACAGTAAATTCAGGATTTTATGCCACAATTTAATAATCTTAAAACATTTCCTTTTAAGCCTATTGTTTTAGACATGTCTTTAAACTTATTATTGTTCAAAGCTTTATGCTTTAATTTAACATTTATAAAGCATACAAATTGATGATTAAATACTAAATGTACAGGTGAATAACATAACATTGATTATCTTGTTATGGTGTCACAGTCGCTTAGTGGTTAGCATGTTCTCCTCTCAGTGCTGGAAATACAGGTTCGAATACCAATCTGGGTGGAGTTCCCATGTTCTCCCCACATTTTTTAAGCATATAATGCACATTTCATATCATACACATTAGAATAAATGTGACATACTGCCCTAAAGCTAAAATGCAGATGTAATCCACATGTTTGGATTCCGAGCATTTTTTCAAGGGAAATTATTACTATATATTATTCACAAGACAACTCAAAGCATATCTTTATATCAGGTTTCCACACTTGTGCATTTAAGGTTGGCTTGCCCTTACTGATACACAGTCTTTTCTTCCTTAGAGCCAGTGAGCACATTGCTATGGAAACATGCTGTCCCTTTCTCCCCAAAGAGGTCCCCCCTGCTGGAACAGATATGAAAACACATTATTGTATCTCAATATGGGGAAGGAGCTGGGTGATGCTTAGATTATGTGACAAAACCAGGTCATTAATGCCACATTAAGATGCCATTATCTGGCAACTCAAACATCTAAGCAATACAAGTGGTTGTTCCATGTCTATCTATAATGATAGATATGAAGTGATCTATTTTGCCTACTGTACTTTGCACACAGAGGAATTCGTCCTGCACAATTAACTCATTCGTGCAGTGAAACTCACACATTTACACACTGGTGAAGTGAGCACACATGCCCGGAGAGGTGGGCAGCCTTGTATATGGTGCCTGGGGATTAATTGGGGTTAGGTGCCTTGACCAAGGGCACTTCGGCCATAGTACTTGGTTGGACTAGTAATCGAACTGGGGACTTTCAGATTCCAAGACCGATCCCTTAAGCACAAACCTACAACTGCCCAAGTTATGAAGTCTATGATGACATATCACTCATGCATGTCTATTCATCGTCTAGACTAAGGTATGTCAACACCTGTCTATCACAACTTATAAGCTAGATGTACATTCTATTAAAAAATTTCCCATTATGAGAATGCCCTTATCTATTCTTTTGGGATTATGTTTTTGTAAAGTTGTGTCTGTGGGAATTTTAACCAGTCTTTTCTTCAATAGACTCTTATAACAGAAATGGCCTTTGCACAGTTTGCAGGGTTCCCACGCAGTTGAATCCTCACCCTAAATTAACCGTAACCAGAGAATTATTTAGGTAAATCCTTTCCAGCTATGGTGTAAGCTTTATCTGGGAAACCCAGCCCTACAGATCAGAAAAATAAAAAACAAACTTGGTAAGTTAAATAAAGAAAGGTGACCCAATAGGGTGTTGGCGTGTTGTTTGCTATCCCGGGGGTATGTGGTCCTCAGAACAGAAGCAACAGGCCTCATGCTGTGTCCTGGCAGACTTGTACACAAACACTGCTAGTTGCCATGGGTGTGTATTAGCGCTTACAGACTGACGCATGTCTGTGACCGCTCCACCCCCACATTTGAGGGAGGATCCACCGCTGCTGGAGGCCTACGGTAAATTAATTCAAGGTGAGCTAGTGTTGATGGGATGCGTTGCTTCCATGGCAGCCGGCACGAGTCTTGGCATGTTTTTGCATGCGATGCAGTGATGTCATTTCGGTTTCATACACAATACGAAGAAGTGCAATGCTTCCTAAATCACTTGGTGAACAGTAACTAAACGTGAGCACATAGCTGGAATGTTATGCCAATTACTTCTCGGAATAAATTCATGTTTAGGTCAACATGGATCCTTATTTACTTAAGCTTAAAATAATAGAAAGATTATCACATGAAAGGAGTTTTATACTCAAGTAAGTAAATTTCAGAACTGCAGATAAAGACTATTTAATAAAACATGCACTATATAAATAACCTTATGTTGACTTTCAATCATTGAAATGCAAGTTCAGGTTTATTTGTTTATAAAAAAAAAGTGTACGTAAGTGTTAATAGTGAGTTGTTTTAAAACAGCATTAAAATTTTCTTACTCCTAAACCCCCAAATAGCTAGCGACAGTGACAGTAAATTACTTCTTGGTATTTGTTTGCTATGGTTTTGATAATCCAGGACTAAATTGCGTTCTTATTCTCCTTGAGTGGCCAGACAGAATGCTAAATCATCAATATATAAACAAATTCAGTTTGGTCATTACATTTTGATGATCTAACTGACTTTAGGTAAAAATGAAAGTCCAAAAGAAAGCAAGGTCCTGTCCACCAAATGTTTTAGATAAACAATTTGATAATTTGAAATCCCTCTAATCTCTGAGATAACTACATAATCTTGTTGAACATCTGATTCCAAAAGCATTATCAGTCTAAAAGGGCTTTCTGTAGTTGTGCTTGTATATTGAAAGAGACAATCTGTTCATAACTGACATCACAGTTAACAGTAAAGAGTTTTTATAAGTTTGAGGTCAATGATACAAAGAGGTTCATCACAGCACACTTACTTCCTGCATGTCTCATTGCAAATAAAACATTTAGTGCAGTTCTATTGTAACAATTAAAACTGCTCATATAATAATTATACCATCAAACTGTAATAGGACTACTAAATAAAATAAAACTAATGGCTGATACTTAACACTCCTTGAAAGATCATGTAAAAAATAAACAAATTAAATCTTAATTTCCACTTTGTGCTTTCCTCTCTCTCTCAGTCTCTCTCTCTCTCTCTGTGTGTGTGTGTGTGTGTGTGTGTGTGTGTGTGTGTGTGTGTGTGTGTGTGTGTGTGTGTGTAGGAAAGGCAGGCGAGGTGGATGAGTGTGCACTTGTGTGTTGCATCAGTCCACGTGGGCGTGTGTTAGCTTGGCCTCCGCTGATCGATCACCTGAGGGCCTGGAGTGAAGCGACGGGAGGAAATGCAACTCTTGTCGCCCACCCTTTCCTGTCCTACCTTTGCACATACAGCCCACACACCTGTACTGCCTTCTGAACTTGTCTGATTAAAAAATAGACTTTAAAAACAAACAAGGCATTCCTAGATAGTCGTCATGCACCATGGAGATTATTATGTCCAACACCCATAAAAATGACTGACACAGATAAAAAAGACATAAAGGTATGAAGTGACACACCATAAATATGATTAATGCAACATTCCCAGCAATCAGAGCTGCTGCCATGACAGTCTTCTTGTTCTTCCAGCCTTTTTATTGCTTTATGGCGCAGGCTACACCATCACAATGAGCTCTCGAGCTGGAAGTGATTCATTCTGACTGCGTCTGCTTCGGCACAGAAGTTGAAAATAATGCTGAGTGCAGTGCCTTGGGCTGTGGAGGCCTATAAGCCTCCAATAAGGAGGGGCTTTTCTGTGTTTAAGTTAATAATACTGTGAATATTACACTGATTCGGTTGGCAGGCCCTTTTATCTAAAGCATTTCACACACACATACACATAGCAGATCTGAGGAGGAGAGAAATCTAGAGAGTCAGTAGTGTTGCAGTTTTCATTTATATGGGTCAATGTATTCATTCACCCCACATCTACTCAGCTATGCCTTTATCAACCTTGTGTTTTGTACTGAGAAATGGGCCTTCCCCAATATGCTCGTATTAAAGTGATAATTATTGTCCAGAATGCTCATTACACCTATGGCAATGACACTGAATGAAAACACATAAACATAATGATTAAATAAATGATCTTATTTACTGTAGTTATGAAATGTATCTTTTATTATAACACCAACATAAAGAAGCAAAACATTGTAAGATCAAACACATGTAAAAATCTCTATGATTCCCAAACCTTATATCCCCAAACCCCTATAATCCCCAAACGATGGACACCAAGAGACCAAATGCAAAAACATCTTACAGCATGGCCGAGCTTTCTAGTTTAAGTTTAATGTAAAATAACTACAGTAGGTTCAACAAATTCATCACCGTCTCCCCACTAAACAGAACAGCTGTGGTATAAAAAATGTACAACAATAACAAAATTTAAATTGAGGTTACAATGACCAGAATATTATTCTGGTATAATTTAAATTCTTTGACACTGAAGAAACGCTGTTTCTAAATGTACTATAACACCGTACCTTGGTACAGCCTGCAGAATATGTTCTAATCCACTTAAGCCATTCATCTGTGTCATTTTCTGAAAATGCCAGACAAGCCTCTATGACTAAAGAACCACCCATTAATCTAGGTCAGTAGCACTGCAGTGTGACTGATGCACCACCTTAATAGCTAGCTAGCTAGATAGATAGCTAGCAAGATAGATAGATATAGCTAGATAGATACTTTATTAATTCCAATAGTAAATTTAGAGAGCACAAAAAAACAAAATAACAAAAACACTAGAAAACTTGCAGACAGAGCTACTTTAAAGGGTGCTAACAGTGTCAGCCCCAGAAGCGTATGAAGCTTTCAAAGCCATAGACAATTTGTGATGTTGGGCCCCACTTGTCTGTCACTCCTCTGAGATTCTCGAGGTATTTGCTTTGAGGTTGAGGTTCAGAGTTTGTACAGAATGTTAAAGTTTCCTTACACCAGTTCAATTTGTACACAGTAGCACAGTCATGCTGGAACAGGATACATTCTTCTTCTGCCATTACATTTGGTTTTAGATATCTGTGTGCTGTCACATTTACTGAACACCTTACTGAAAAGTATGAATCCTGAGCCAAGATCTGGATACCAAAGAAATGTCTACACGTTTTAACTATAATTTAACTTCTTCGACCTTCTAAAAGAGAAATATGCAATAGCAAGTAAGCACCAGCAGGGGTCTCTCGCTGCTTAGCTCATTCTCCACTACTGTCTGGGGGCCCAAGCACAAGGAGCCTTTTTATTTTTAAGAATGGCTGTCATGAACATATTCTCCACTTCTGTTCCACCAGCTTCCCCAATCTAACCCCCTTCCCCCAATGTCTGGGAGAAAAAAAGGAGGAGCACGCCATCTCTCCACTAAGCACGGCCTCTGCAGCTCCCTCAGGCTCCCACATACCCGTTCGACCTTCCGCCCACTTGCAAAAGAATGCGATCTGGGGCGGCGGGGTGAAAACGGGCAAAGGACATTAAGTGGGCAGGAGGATGAGTCTGTGGGGGAAATGAAGAGGGAGTTAGAGGGAGAGAGTAAAAAGGGAATTTTGTGAGAAAAGAGGGAGCAGAAAAGATGAAGAGTGGAAACATCCCACTCCAAATGTTTGGAATGTCTACCGTGCACCCCAGTCGGCATTTGGCCATGTATTTAGGTCATCGTTTGGAGTAACAAGGTTCTGCTGCATGCCTTCCCTCTGTAAACTGCACAGGCTTTTGTGTGAGGCTACTGCAGGGGGCTTAGCAACACAATAGATCCTATATTACAGCAGCTCAACAACACAAGCACAAAAAAAGGCCAGTATGCATAACTATAGAGATTGCAATTAGATTGTGTCTTTGGTCATACTTCATGTAACCAAAAGGTATGGAGACTCACACTGACCTCTTAGTTCGAGTGAAAATATCAAAACAAAGATTTTGTGGCAACACCTTAGGGATGGGCCTTTTTCTTTTCTGGTCTGACACTCTTTATTAGTTTGATGGAGTGGAATATCATTGTCCTACACTCCACCCAATTTAACACCTTTGGGATAAACTGGAAAGATTGATTCCAACGGGTATTGTGTCAAAACTGTTCCTGACCTCATGAACATGCCCGGCTGACTTAATTCCCATACTATAATACCTTATGTAAGCTTTCCCAGAAGAGTTAAGGCTGTAATCCATAGTAATGCTCATGGTTTTGTAATGGGATTTCCAATTCCCCTTATTTAGGTGCCAGGGTGCCCTCATGCTTTTGACTATATCGTGTTTAATAAAAAATCTCAATTGGAACTCAATGTCTTCGGAATTATCAAACGAACTAGGAAAGCCAGGTGAGTTCTAACAGGAAGAACCTTAATCACACATTAACACACTCACACGCCCACACACACAGGATATAAGGGTTTAGCTCGGCGTGGGCGTCGTTTAAACGACGCTTTCACAGGTTGTGCAGAATGATAATGGCGAGAAATGACCTGTCATGCCCCAGTGCAGCCTCTCCCTTCATTGGTAACCCACAGAGCAGGGTGGAGCCACCTGGCGTTTCAAGGAACCTCCCAGAAACGACAAGGATAATTAACCTTATCATACATATAGATCACATAGCAGCTTATATGTTATTTAATTAGTCTGTTTGCAATCTCAGACCACAATAATTTGTCTTTCCCGTCTATTGGCATCAGTCTTAGCCATATTATCTGTCTCATAATCTAGCGTTTAACATGAACACTGATAAATAAACAATAGCAAGGCATCAGATGAACTTGACAAGTAGGCTCAAGCTTTGTTCTTCTTAAATTTGGGGTCAAACAAATGTCTTCGATTAAAAAAAAAAAATTCAGATGGTTGTTTGTTTTTGTCCATGGCCTGAGAACATTTTATGTTTCCTCATTGCTAGTAAAGCTTTTTGTTGACACAGGTAAGCGATGGGCCTTTCATTCTGTAAAAGCTGGTGGGAGTAATTCCACCCACTTCCCGAAAAAGCTCCTGAATATAAACAGCTTTAACATTACTACTCTTAACCACTAGTTCCCGGTAGACTAGTTTTATAGATGTGCTAACAGATAGAGTAGCCTGCAAAACAAATGATGGACCATTCAACCAAAAACACTTAAGCAACCATGAATTGGCCCGTTTTTATTAGTAACGACAATACTATAATAAATTATACAAATGTATTTTTGAACGTACCCTTAATATGGTCAGAAGTGCTGGAGCCTAATGTTTAAGGCAGGGTAACACAATGGGGAGAACACCAGCCCATCCCATCACAAGTCTTCAGTTCACCTATTCCACATATCTTTGGTCTGTGGGAAGAAACCCACATACATGAGGAGACCCTTTAGTATTTACTTAAAAAAAAGAGTTAAATCAATGCATTGACCATAGAAGCACATTTTAGACAAATTGACTTTAACTTTTAGACAGATTGCAGAAGCTCTATGCTTCCAGTATTGCATCTGACTTTATGCTTTTATATAGATTTTTACAAAGATATTCCAATATCCCAAGGAAAGAGTTTCTAAAAGAGTAGAGGTTTCCGCACAGTTAACATTAATGTCTGCTACTTTATAAAAGGATATCAGAGAATATCAGATGGTGTGATTGTCAGGTGTTAAATACTTTACCTTTTCTGATTTTTTTTCGATGAACCTAATCAGATATGGCTTGGTTAAATGGTCCTTTATTGGCAGTGAGTAGGTCATTTAGGTTTCTGGAGAGTCTTTTGTTATCCTTCCTTTGACACTACTCAAAACTGAAGTACCGAACCTCTTGTGGCTGGCACAGTGGGTACTGGTACTTAGTTGGCAAGTGAGCAGGAGCAGCATTTCCATGGGTCAGAGGGCATGGGGTGGGCGGTTTGATGATGCATGGGCGTTGTGGCGTAAAGGCCAACTTCTGTGCAGCGCTAATTCAGGCAGCTCCAGGCCTTATCACCTCCTAGCAGGCAGCTCGGTTCGGGCTGCCACCCACTCCTCAGCTGCCGTCGTCCGTACTCACGCACACATTAGCTTGACCAGCATGCGTGTGTCTGTGTGCATGCATATGTGTTTGTGTGTGTGTGTGTGTGTGTGTGTGTGTGTGTGTGTGCACCTTGCCACCCCCAGTGAAATTGATGTAACAGGGATGTCTGTGTGACACCTGAACAGAGCATTGTTTGAGGAAATCTGAAACTTTTACCAACACGATGCAAACTTTAGTTTAAAAAAATCTTCTCTCCAGGGTGGAATCTCGATCTTGTTGGAGTTTCCAAGTTTTTCCCATGTGTGCATGGGTTTCTCCAGGTTCTCTGTTTTTTTCCACTTTTTGTTTCCTCCACAAGCAGGGAATTAAGATAAACTGGATGCTTTAAATTGCCCCATATGTAATGCTTGTATGTCCATGTGAGATATGTATTGGACCCCTGTCCTGGCAAGTGCCCAAAACGCCAAGTGCCCAAGTTCTCCCCTGGATGGGCAAGGGGGACCCCGGGTAACTAGTAGAGGATTAAATGAAAGATAATAAGATGAGATGAATAAATGAATGCTAAACATACTGGGACTGTGTTCAACATGCTTATCTGCCTATATACATTTGGGTGTTGTTACATTAGCATTTCCTTGAGTGAGTTATTTGGAAACTAAAGGGCCTTAAGCAAGGCAAAGATGGCCAATCTATATTAGTCTTAAAGCGTATATTCTGCAAATCCATGAGACTTCAAATATAAATGAATATGTATTTTCATAATGGGAGACAACTGCTAACTAAAAACACAATTCTGGTAACCCGGAGTGTTTTTATGAAGATTTAGTCAATGCACTTAAAGTAAAATATAATATCATCTGTTTGTTAAGTGTTTTTTATCGTCCGATTACTGCTATGTGACTACAAAAAATATTCATTTGAGCAAGTTGAAGATATATATATATATATATATATATATATATATATATATATATATATATATATATATATATATATATATATATCCATCCATTATCTTCCGCTTTATCCTCTACTAGGGTCGCAGGGGGGTTTCCCATGTACGTCCAGGGGAGAAAGTTCCGGGCACTGGGTAAATACACCCAAGACAGGGTGCCAATCCATCGTCGCCGGGCTATATATATATATATATATATATATATATATATATATATATATATATATATATATATATATATATATATATATATATATATATATATATGCGTGTGTGTGTGTGTGTGTGTACCTTCAACCTTCAGTCATATTGCCCTACTAATATTAATAGTTGAACCACAAATAGTATCAGTCATTATAATTGCCCTGTGTATAAAATAGTAATAATTACAAATGTGACACTGGCAGTTACATGAATAGTAAGAGTAGCCATAATAATGATTGTAGTACAAATACATAAGCGGCAAATACTTTTTATAATAGTAGTAGCTAAATTAGTTGCAATTGTAGTGGTTTGGGATTTTCTTTAATAGTTAAAAAAAAAACTGTTGATATTAAACCCTTTTGCTGTCTCATGCTGTACTATTATGTAACATAAACAATACCCAGATATGGCAGATCGAGGAAAGCAGAGAGCAAGCCATAGCAGCACTGTGCAGGGCGAGGCAAGGAAATAGCAGCATTGGGAACATTGCATTCCCCTGAGTTGTTCAGCTCGAGTGAGAATTATGCAACAGGCCGGCAGACAATGACATTTAAACAGGCTGATGTGTGTGCTCGCAGCTAACACGCAGGTAAGGTGCACTGGAAAAAGATGACCTTCTCGACTGAGGCCGCCGTCACTGCCACTGTATCTCTGCTTTTACTACACACTTAATCGGGTTATCTCAAATAGGTTGTGTTTGATCTGTGTAGGAAATGTTAATTAGCCATTGAAAGCTGAAAATAACAAGATAAAGATTGTAGGATGTACTGTAAATAACCTGACCTACAGTGAACCGAGAACACCACATGCCATAGCAAGAATGCTTTATGAAAAATGGATCTTCCAAAACCTGTATCACACCTCACATATCTAGCAAGCTGATTCTCTCATTAGCTCAGTGTAAGTATTAAACACAGAGAATGGGATTTCCAGGCTACATTCTGAGTGACCATAAACATAGTGCGTCAGTATGAAAGAATGCTTAGGGAGCTGAGCACGAGGCCTTGGGGACAAGGCCAGGGGGTGTAGAAATGGAGTGTGAAATGATGGAGGGGGTGGAAGAGACAACACGAGCTATGGATTGGGGGTGGAGAAACGTGATGGAAAGAGGTGGCCTCGTGATGGAAAAGAGAGAAGGGGAGACGGGGGTTGAGAACCTGGTCTGAGACTGCAGATATTATTTGATGCAAAGCTACTAGAATTCAGGTTGTGTGAAATCCTTCAGCATGCACGTTTGAAAGTCTAAATAAGCTGACTACTATATAAATTATAATTATTAATTATGAGGGATAAGCTGAGGAATCAGTTGAATCAGATGCTTTACCCCATCAGACCTATGAACACATTGGGCCATGAATAATGATGATGTCGTCCAATTATCCAAGCTAAAACTACATCATATCCAAGCTGACATTTATGTAAAAGTCATAAAACTCAACTGAATGTCAGTTTTACTCTATATACTTGTTACAATATTAAGATGTACAATGTGAATCAATAACATTATCAGTTTTTAACACATTTTGTGGCATTTCGTACACACAGACGATTGTTTCTCACTGTACCATCCTTTCTACAGATAACAGTAAGACGATATCTTGTGTATGACTAATTTAATGAGACACAAATAAGACAGACATCACAACGGCTGAGTTGAAAGGATGACATTTATATAACACAACTGGCAGAATTGGAACAAGAACATTTGTTTTGTTTGTTATTCAGGAGTTTAACGTCTAGACCGCATTACTGGTTATATCCTGATGGTTACGAACAAAGCATTTATAGAAAATATTAAGCTACTTTAACTCAGGTACTATCCTAGCTCCACAGAAGTTACCAGGTTACAAGGTCCTTGAGGAAGGCCCTTAACCATTATTGCTTCAGGGGTGCTGTCCTTGTGTTCTGACCGCAAACCAAAATAATTGTAAGTCACAGTTTTAAATGTGGAAGGAAACTGGAGGCCATTAAACAAACACACAGGCATGACAGCATTGGGGTGAGAGGCATGAACCACTGCACCACCTTGCTCTTATTGGAGCAAATTAAAAGATGAAGTTGTTTTTTAATTGTCATTTAACCATGTACTGTGTGTACAGCACAAAGTGAAACAAACCAAAATTCCTCCAGGTCCAAAGTGTTATGTAAAACAATAGGTCAACACTGGACCACAATGTGCACAAGTGCAAACATGTGCAACAATGCAAGCCAAAGCAACAATCATCTGATGATTAAGAACAGTGTTATTCACATCAAAACACTGACATAGTCAGACAAATTTAAGGAATGGCAGTTGTTTATGACCAATTTATGAACCGGCATATCCTGTCTCCAGCACGCTCAACATAGATACCAGACCTTGCCTCAACCTTAATTCCGGTAGATGACAAGGTCTTTAATATGGAAAATGTCCTGCTGTGTGATGTTCGGACACTGTACAAACATATAAAGTACAATGTAAATCATTTTTAAAAAGTGGTAACGCAAACTTTTTTGGACATATTGTGTGCTAACGTACGTGCATTTTTGCGTCACCAAGCCAAAGATCTAAGGCGCCCTCTTATCAGCATGTGCACATCTGCTCTGTTTTGTTCGGCTTGTTGTGTCAGACACAAGTGCTGAGAGTTCTTGGCGTGAAAGCCTATAATCAAAACCCACACCCAGAAACCCACACAGCACATGGTACAGCCACCCACACACTTCCACCCACACACACACACCGAGCCACGTGCACATCCTGTCATCCCGGAGCAGCCTGCTTTTGACCACAAAGTGCCTTCTCTACATTAATAAGCATACACGTAGGTTCCAAGTGTTGCGGCAACAAAGGTCACTGAGCGCATTTGTTGAGACGCTGTACATTCCAGATGCATGAATCAAGTGCAGACAGCCTTTCTTTCATTTTCCCTTCAACATTGTTTTACTTTTATAGGACAATGACCACCCCCTTCTGATACTCCAGAAAGGGAAATAGATAGGATTTGTTTGTTGCTGGTTTTATTTGTCCCATTTCTCCACATGGCTGATCAGACAAGTCTACGGATCAAGGTCTCTCCTCAGCGGTGACTAACACTTCAGCAGAACACTTCCACAGTATGAGTCACACACTCGTTTGGAGCTGTGCATGTAGGCCCTCACACGCTCGGCACTTACACTTTTGGCGGCTTACTCATTCTCACGTTTGCCAGCGTCTTTTTCTGAACTTGTCCTCATTCTGAGCTGCCAGTCACACTTATTTCAGGCATCATATACAGCCTACAGAGTGTAAAAATCTCTTATCTAAAATGCATCCAAAACTGAACCAAAAATACATGTATTCATTCACTGATATTTTAATAAAAAGGATATACAATATTAAAAGTATAGTTCACTACCATCATAAATATTAGAACCCTGAGAGTTGGTAAAGAGTCATATAAATGCATGCAAAGGCAACCTGAGTACACAGTGAGCTCCTTAAACACGAGGAGTAATAGGTTTGGTGTATGGAAACTTCATAGAACACTGATTATGCTTATTATAGCTTTAAATGCCCAGAATTTGAAATTGGATGTCTATCAAGTTTCAATAGGTTGATTTGTCTAGTATCTATATAGGCTTTATAATGCTTTCAGAGTGAAACATTAGCAGTGCGAGGAGTTACCATTCATCTCTAGAGAGGTTGCCTATAGGCCCCATTACAAAAAACATATACACAGAATTAAAGTATAGACAGGAAATTGTGACAGTCTACTTACCTCAGTTAATTATGTTTTGGATTGTCTAATTGATTGTCTAAGAATTATTCTATCTATCCATGCACCATTCATTCATAATCTTATGCTTAATTCTCTACTAGGGTCTAATCTATCACTGGGCACACACTCACTCTTTCACACAGCCACACACACAAACACAGTATGGGGCAATTTAGAGCATTCAAATGACCTTGAATTCATGTTTTTGGACTGTGGGAGGAAACTGGAGAACCTGGAGGAAACCTATGCGGACACGGGGAGAACATGGGAACTCCTCCCATTTTGGGATTCGAATCTGGAATCTCTGAGAGGCGAACGTGCTAACTACTAAGCCAATCATCCTTTTCTGGTTAATCCTCTACTAGGGTCCCCTACTGATAAAGTCAATAATTTTGTCTCTTTTTTCATTGGTTCAGTTATTGTTCAGTTGTGCCATGTTTGTTATTCTTGATCTATAATATCCAAATTTTCTTCACTAGATTTACTAGTACAAGCACGATTGTTCCAATGGCATGAAAAACCTACAGAGACAGACCCAACAACCAAACAGAACGACACAAAATATACTGACTGACATTTAATTAGCAAAAACATCTGTTGTCATAATGTTAAAGTTCTAAAGTGCTAAAGTTCATGCATTGGAAATGGCTACCCTGCATAAGATTCTGGATGAAGCCTTCAGGGTACTTGGGCCACAACGGGCCATTGCAGTGTCTGCACATACTCAGATTCAGAGTCTGGGACAGAAATAGCAGTAGGTGTGCTTACATCTGTCTTTTGACTCCTGTCCACCTAGATGCTTTTTTCAGGCTCCTGAGTCACCTGGCTGACACTTGTCTTATTCTGTCAGCACATCCCAAGATAAACAAGTGTTTATAACTCTGTCAGAAAGATGTGCCATTTCTGTATGTGCACCAAGTTAACACATAAGGTTTCGAAGCATCTTCTTAATGCCACCCATTTTGCTTCTTTATGATTTGGACAAATATTTTAAAAATAATTTTTAGGACGGGCGGCACGGTGGCTTAGTGGTTAGCACGTTCGCCTCTCAGTGCTAGAGATTCCCGGTTCGAATCCCCATCTGGGTGGAGTTTCCATGTTCTCCCCGTGTCTGCGTGGGTTTCCTCCGGGTTCTCCAGTTTCCTCCCACAGTCCAAAAACATGGATAAAGTCAATTGAATTCTCAAAATTGCCCCATATAGAGTGTGTCTGTGTGAGTGAGTGTGTGCTCAGCGATGGATTGGCGTCCTGTCCTGGGTCTATCTGCCCAACTCCTATCAGCTTTATGAAATTTTGCCATGCCATCAGTCAGTACCTGGCAAACATGAAGTGTGCCTCGACTTTCAGTCTGGATGCATTAATCTGATGGTTATCAAAAGTGAAATGATGGTAGTGACTAATACAAGCACAATGTTCAGTCATCATGAACATAGGGGCTGTGAGAGCTATCACAAGGACAGTGCCGCCAAGTTAAGTTATCTATGTCTAAAAATGCCAATGTCAATACTTTATTCATTACACTTCATTAGCAAAACGATGTGTCACCCATATGACCTTGCTGGATGGCCACATTCCTTTGCATCTAAAGATGTTTGTGCTTATTATGCAATAATTTTGGACTAGAAGGCCTAGCTAAGAGTTAATGCTTCAGGTCAGCTGTAATGTGTTTTGTGGGAATAAGGTCAAAGTTCTGTGCAGTAAACTATGATTCCCCCACAAAAAGTCATTAAACAATTAGATATTTGCTGTCCTTATTGGAACAAAAAGTCTGAAATGAAGGGAGTAATCAAGAGAGATTACACCACAGTCCAAATAAAAACAAAAAAACCCAAAATGCTTACTTTAAATTATACACAATGGAAATATGGGTGGCACTGGGGATCCAGGTTTGAATCCCGATCTGGGTGGAGTTTCCATGTTCTCCCTGGGCCTGTGTGGGTTTTTGGCAATTTTCTCCCACAGTCCAAAATAATAGTTCAAATAATAGAAAGAAAGTAGGAAATGCATTTTTTAAATGTGTTTTAGTTCAGAAAAGTTGCCAAATAGGAGTAGAATGTGTGTAGAATTACATGCATATGTAACAAACTGCAGTGTAAAAGTAAACAATAAAACCATACAGCCAACATTTTTGGTTGCAATATTGCATCTTTTGTTAACCTGACAAACCTGTTCTGAAGCTACAGTTGCTTATACACTGAACAACTTACAAAAAAGAAAAAACAGAGTGTGAAATAAGGAAGTGTAACGATACAATATGAGCAATTAAGTATTAGAGCTTTATCATTAGGTCCAGCAGGGAGGGACAAGAAATCAAAACCTTCTGGTCAGCAGTTTAGTACTTAGTACACTTATCACTCGTTAGCTACATTTTGGTTTCAGTAAAAGTAATATTGAACTTTCGGAACTAATTTACAGGGAGTCCACTCTGTCTGCCTTCAACTTTTTAACACCCTTTCAATCAGTGCCACCATAGTTATTACTATAATGTGCCAGAAGATGTTAGGATCTCAAAGTTCAACCAAACAAATTAAACTAGTATATAATTGGCTGGTTTACACCTGGAGATACCACAAAAGCACATGCTTCTTTGAGAGAACCGAACGTGACTACGAAATCAGCAACCAGTGATTCACTCAGTTCTTATAATTTACAGGGAATTAAACTTTCTCAGGTTGGAAAAGTGTTACTTCGAGTTTTCTGTAAACCTTGATGGACAGTCACAGTATTTCTGTGAATTAATGAAGAAACTGTGGGTGTTGGTGATAGCAAGGGGTCTCAGCAGCCACCGCATGGTGGATGACACACTAAGCCCACTCCTGTGGGTCTGAGTAATCAAGTCTCCCACTGAGATCAGAGGTAAAGAAATTCAACACTGCTAGTGTGCCTAGAGAGAAGGCAGCAGTGACATTCTGCCAATCCAATCACTTGGCACTGTGATTCATCCTAGCACATGGGTTACCCAGAGGACTTACTCATCCCTCAATCCGCTGCATTTGTGGCATCCAAAGAATTGACATGATATTGCCTAGAGTGACATAAAATGATGAAAAAATACATGGCAGAACATTTACACAAATATACCTTAGTATATTTAGTAAGGTATATACTTAGCCAACAGATCCTATACAGTAAGGTCTATACTTTCATAAATGACTGTAAAAATCTGTGCAGATTTATCTTAAGCGTATTCAGTGATCCTCCACAAAACGTCGTCAAATCATATCTTTACGATACTTACTGTGTGACAGGTTACAAAAAAATAAGACTTCTCTATAGTGTGCTTACAAATCTGACGACACAGCAAAGTGGCTTCCTTATTTTTGTTGGAGCTCATTACCCAAAAAGCTGAAGAGTTGTGGCTATACAGATTACCAATTAAGACAAACTCTGCAACACTGAAAAAGATCAGTCCATGACCACTGTAAGTGAGTGGGAGAGCAGCACAGTGCTGGCTAAATAAAGAAGTGCAGACAATAGGAAAGACAACAGTCTTTTCTGCGGATGAAGTGATGGCTCAGCAGAGCATGTGGGAGTCAGAGTGGGATGCAAGCATCATCCATTTGTTTAGTGCACCCCCCCCCCCCCCCCCATTCCATTTAACGCCTCTGTCGTGTTTTACCTCTCCATCCCAAGGGTGGAGAAAAGGCAAAAAAACAGACGAGACTGTTTACTTCTGCCAGTGAAGTGCTTCATTAACCTCACGCTGCCTTGCTTTAGGTTACACAGACATATTTATTACTGCTCTATATCTCCCTCTGGTTTTATCTTTCTGATTCAGTGCTCCTTAAAGCAAAGAGCCACCCCCGTAGCACACACACACATTTTACCAGGAAAACATAAACAGTATAAGATCAAAAGTATGTGTACATATATGTAGTGTGTTTGTGATCATTCTGGTCAAAAACTGTATGCTGAACAAGATCTGACTTAAAATCAGTGCAGTTTATCCTCATGGTATCCATACGATTTTTGTGCAGGCTACCTGGATGAGAGACATATTAAATGATTTCTTAAAATTAATTTTGAATATAATAACATTAACACTCATTTTTGATCAAAGACAAGGCTAAATGTATGAAGAAGTTTGATATCTGCATTCTGGGAGGAGATAGATTGATGATTCTAGTCAATCTGCCACAGTTTAACTCTTAAACAAAGAGTTTTTTTTCTTTTGCATATTGCATATGTACAACTCTTGTACATCATATTTTAGTTATATATATAGTTATACAGTTGTGATTAGACTAACTGTAATTGGTTGGGATTATTTCAGGCACGCAGTGTGTTTGGTGGGCCAGAAGTGGCACATCGTGTAGCATTTAAGCCATGCACGTTCCAATTTGAATCTCAGCTCTGGTTACAGTGTGTGTGACGTTCTGTGCATGTTCTCCCTGTGTCGGCAGGAAGTTACACCAAGTTCTCTAATTTCTAACACCTTCCAAATATATGCTAGTAGGTGAACTAGAAATTTGTCCAGTATGAATGAATGAATGTGTTAGCTGATTGTGGATGTCCACACACACAACAAAGCAATTCCCCACATTGAGCTCGATAGTAAACAGGACTATGAAGCAGTGGATGAATGGGACCTGCAGCTGAATTTCCAAAAATATAGCCATATAGGTAAAAAAAATTGTATGTTGAAGACTAATAATTAAAAGTAACAATTTGTATCTGGGGCAGCACAGTGGCTTAGCACTACGCCACTCAGCGCTGGGGATCCAGGTTCGGATTCTGATCTGGGTGGAGTTTCATATTCAAAGTGAAGTATTCCATATTTAAAGTAAATTGTGTGCTTTGAATTGTCCCTATATAGTGTGTGAGTGTGTGAGTGCCCAGTGATGGGTTGGTACCCTGTCCTGTGTGTATCTGCCCAGCGCCTGAAACGTTCTCCGCTGGATAGGCATGGGGAACTCCCCATGACCCTAATATAGCATTAAGCAAAAGATAATGAATAAATAAATGAATGAATGAATGAATGAATTAGTTTCTGTTCACACATTAAAATCTTTAAATAAATGTAAAGCCAAAATCTTAATTCACATTCAGTATAAAAGATTGTAAGCTACATTTGGTGAAGACATAAAGCAAGAGTCTTTTTATAAATCACAATGTAAGTTTGTCTGAGTAAGAGAGAACTCTTAATCTGTCATCCCTGACTTCCTGTTTCACTCAGCCATGTACAAATGAGGCCATACTGCTTTTGTTCTCTTTTAACGGTGGCAAGTGTAAAACACACACAAATTAAATAAACAGTGCGTGACCCAAATTAATGAGGTAAAGGCTAAAATAATACTGTATAGCCAAATTTATGTGAAAACTCCTGCTTTCCAAGGTTGGATCTAAACTTCAATGATCTAACTAACTGTAATTTTAAGCTTCAGGATACAAAAAATTTTAAACAAATGGGTGCTGAAGCAAAAGGGAGGGTATTTCATTATTCATCGATGGTGGCTGCATTGAGAACAAAAAAGACAGGCAAAAACTCCTAGTTTGGAGTGGAGAAACCCTAACCTCCACCCCACTAAGCACCACTGGGATGACTAAAGGTTGATTGCATACCACTCCTTTTTATCTACCTTTTGTACCAGACATGCAGAGTAGCTACAAATTGCCCGAAGACAAAATTGCCTGAACTTGTGGAAAGTTCTTACTTAAGAATTAAGAATATGCCTCTTATGCCCTTAAAAAGCCCTGCCGAACTTTTACTCCTGGACCTAGTTTCATCCTGATACACATGGAGACAGCACAGATGAGAGAGTGGAGGATGATGTTTTGTTTGTCCTTCATTACAGGAGAACATTTTAACACATGATGGAATACAATTTTCACGCATCACTGTGCATTGGTCCATCAGTGCGTGGTTCCTTCTGAAATCAATGATGAGTGAGATTCTGAAGGATGCCCAAAATGTCCTTGTGAAAGCAGCCTTACATAGCAGAGCGATCAAACAACATAGCCTATTAAAATTCTAGCAGCACCAAGCTAGTAATCACCCACACTATTTTTCTGAAACACACACATTCAGAGACCAGCAAGAGTAGCAAGCAAGCATCGATTTGTGCACGTTCATCTGAGAAAAGCTGTTTTCTCACTGGAAACTGAGGCTGAATTATTTATCCCCCTCATTCAAGTTTTATTGCGCCCTCCTGGTGGAAAAATAAAGCTTCCCTGATCGGATAGGCTAAGCCACCCATTGCTTTTCCCGTGTTTCTCCCTGCATTGCTTTCTTTCTGAATAGGGACAGTGTTCCAGTTGAAAGAACGACAGAGAGAATTAGATCATGTAATCCGAGCTTCTGTGATAGAGCAAAGTATAACTAAGTATATTACACACCAACCATCTGCGACCCCTATACTCGGCGTGTTACGCATCATGCATGTCCAGCACTCAAGCACTGAGCAGCAACAATCTGGGCTTTGTTTGTGGGGGATGAAATGAGGATTTAGGTTGTCAGGTGCTTGGGCAAGGAAAAAAAACATTGAGTGGGTGGCTGGAGAAAGAGAGCAGGAGAGTGAACACAGAACCCACATCTCTGCGTTAGCCAATGCTTCGGTCTGTGCTACCCATAGCATTTGGGCAGCCAGCTGCTGTTTTGCTATGCCAGGGAACATGATCTGAGGCGCCCAGCTGCCAGTTTACCACAACAGCCGGTGTAGTCAGGTATGGACTGCAGATAGCAAGAATGATAAAGGAAAGACACCAACAAGAGAAAAGAGGTTGAGACAAAGGCTATGGCTAACGAGTTATACAAGGTTCAGACTCTCCAGTGGAGAGACAAAATATCTGTAATTCCACTGGCTGCAAGCCCACAGTCCATTTGTATGGAAATGAGTTTGTTTTCGCTCTGTAATGGCTAAAGAGGGGGAGAAAACGTCTGGAAGGAATGGAGCAGGAGGGGATAAGAAGAGAGAGTGAGAGAATCAGATCTTAAAGGTAGATATTATTGCCTTATGTCAACTATGATTACTTAGCCCAGATCTGGCTCATATATATATATATATATACCCAACTGCAAACTAGAATCTCAACATTTTAAACGTCAACAACAGGCTTAACTTACATTGGTTGCTTAGCTTATTGGTACATTAGGTACATTTTAAAGCTATTGCATACTTTAGTGCATGAAGCAACCACCAAAAAACATGGTATGATTAGTTTGCTTAAAAATATATGTACAATGCACTGACTGTGATCCCCCTAATTATTTGACATGACTATTTATTTGCTGAATAAATACAAAATTCAACATACACACTTCACAATCTTGTAAAAAGCCTTTTCGAAAAATCAGAGGGTGTCCAAGTTGCAAGATTTGGAGGTATAAGGGCTTTGTGTTATACAAGTGTATAAAAGTCCAATGATCAAATGTTTGCGTACATTTTTTAAAATCATAAGTATTAAAATTTCTGCCTTCAATACTATTAATACTAATGTATTATTTTTATTACAGTCAGTTATGACTGTGCATTATCAGTCAGTGATGGTGTATTATACTGTATATACCATATGCCTGATACTGTAGAGTCTGGAGAAACACAGTTTCAGGATGTACTATTTACTCCCCTTCACCAGTCACATTGTGAAGACATCATTCACACTTCTTTAGTCCACCCCTAACACAAACACACAACTGTGCTAACAGTTATTGCCTCTAGGTAAAACTGTTGAGGGAAGAAATGCAGTAAAATAGTTTAACACTATGGTAGCTACTTTTCCTGAATAAATAAACAGATTAATTTAATAGTCTAATAAAGTATTCAAATAATGAGTCAGTTATTTGGGCTGTTAAGGTTCTGTGTGGTTAAATCTAATAGTTTCACATCTAGCTCACTACTATATATTTACACACACATAGCACCAGTCAAAAGTTTGCCTATTTTATCAGTTCTACTTGTAATCAGAAATGGACTTTGTAGATTTTCAATTCCAAACTGTAGTCCATGTGTTCTACAGTACCTACTGTGTATGTCCCCTTTACTCTGTTCACTAATGGATAGAACCTCAATAGTACCACCTTAAAGCAGGTATTATTTGGTTGGTGCATTATTCCTATCCCAGCAGTGTCATGGAGGTGTTTAAATAAAACAGCAGCACTGCTGCACTCTCACCACATCAGTGTCCCTGCAGAACTGACAGTAAACAATCCATAACCCAAATTATACCTGTTCTGTGATGGTACTTGCAAATAGAGAAGAGAGAACCAACAGGGGACTAACAAAAACAAGAAAACAGATGAACTACAGTCTGTAACTGTAAAACTAAAGTGGTAAGTGGAGGAAATAGACAATTGAGCAAAAGGGAGGTGTCTAAACATTTGACTGTACTGTACACTGCATATCATTTACTTAGAAGGTTAATGGTCTTTATTTTCTTTTAATGTGTTGTGACCTTGTAAATACAACGGCACAATTGATACGGTACAGGTTTCAGGGACTGGAAAAAATACATTTTACAATATTGTGGGTTGGTCGCCTCCAACAGCATGCTTACTTTTCTCTTATCTGGCAGACACATGCGAACAAAATTAAATATTTCATGCTGTGGTTGCAGGATTTTTACTACTAGCTGCATTTTAAAATATAAATTACCCTCTTCATCTCATTTATTCATATAAATGTAACTCTGTGTTTTAGTTATCATACTTTTGTTATTTATGAAACCTATATTAAACTGAACCAGCAAGCAGCAATTACATAAAAATATACACTAATAAAATACTTTATTACTGCAGATAATTACACTCAAATGTGTGGAAGTAATTCATGTACAAGGCTACACCAGTCACTTGTTAATAGGTAACATGTCAACCATTAATGAGACATTTCGTATGTGGGTTCGTTGTTGTGCCGATCTTGTGAATCACATTAGAAGAAAGTTCTTAAACCCAAAACAACTACAAACACAAAGATGCCCTTCATGCCCTATTAAATGCCTTGAAATTGGACATTAAAGCGATGTAGGAGACTATAACATTAAACACACCATTAGGTCAGACTACTTACCGCTTGATTATTAGCACCTGTTCTTGGGAGCCACCTTCATTTCCAGCATTCCAGACTTTGCTCTATGACATCCTTTCAACCAGCTGCTACTCCTGCCCAGGGCAATTACTCTGCCAAGCAGATGCCCACTTTACTTCCTTGCCATCCATCTAGACACACTGCCAGGTCTGCACAACACTGTGCTGGAGAAAATGAACCCTCAATTTACATCTATATCAACATGAGAAGTGTCACAATATGTGCTGCAGGTTTACGGCTCATTTCGCTTACCTCTTTCAACTCCTGGAAGCAGACCCAGGTTCATCAACACCAGCAATACCACACCTGCTAGCTGTTATTTTACCCAGAACTGAATAAATAAATGTAATAATCCACTGTAGCAAAATGCTCAGTCTTGTACATCACAAGTATTTTAATTAATATAAATATATACATATATCTTGGGGAGGCATGGTGGATTATTGGTTACATTGTCGCCTCTCAGCGCCTCTCAGTCAAAAACATGAATTTAAGGTAAGTTTTTTGTTCCAAATTGCCCGATATGATGTGTGTGAGTGAGTGTGAGTTTGAGTGAGTGACTGGCACCCTGTCCTCTGTGTTTATGCCCAGCGCCCGAAACGTTCTCCCCTGGATGTGCATGGGGAACACTTTGTGACCCTAGTTGAGGATTAAGTGGAGGATTGTCAATGGATAGATGAATTTATCTGATTAGGCAGTTGGTTCCCAGAGGTTACAGATAATGTTGCCTTTAACATGCTTAGTTTAACTGTAAAATGCACATCGAACTTTGAGGTTGTTGTACAACCAAAGGGACACCCTTCTTAATATAACATTTGCTGTTGTAAACATGTTTGGAAGCATAGTATTGTCGAAAATGGTTTTATATATTGTGACACAAATAATAGCCTTTACTAGTGCTGGCCAAGCCATGTTTTGAATACATGGCTTATGTGATGGCTACAGTAAGTAGCCAAACATTTATAATAAGTGGGAAAAAAAAGAAGTGGGGAACATAATTTGTCATGTGTGCTCAAATGAGTTCAATCAGCATTCAACTGGCTGTTAGAATTCATACATGGAAGCTTATTGCATGGAGAAAGCACAATGTAAAGTCTTTAGCAAATATAGCATGACCGCAGATTGAAGCTTAATCAGACCTATAAATTAAACAAAGCCACAGCGCTTAGTTTGAAAATCAGCTAAAGCAACCAAGAGTGCCTGGTCTTTGGACAACTGATCAGGGATTAGTCTCTGGAATCATGGTACAGCTTAGCTTTATTCCAATAAACAACTGTTGCAAGGGTGAGAGTGTTTGCTCTTCTCATTTCTTCCTACTAAAGAAAGATAATCTCTTTTAAACCGTTTCTCGCATTGCCATGGAGACAGAGACTACAATCGATGCATTGATTGGAAGGCCTCTTGGAACACATGTCTTTTGCAACATAACAGATTATAGCAGCTCTTCAAAATGAATGCATTTACAAGGTTTTGTTTCATGTTACAGCCAGCAAATTAGACATTTCTATATAAAAAAACATAACAGCATTTAACATGAAACAGATATGAAAAATCAGGCATTTACTAACATCAGGGATTTTGGATAGTTTGATGTTTATAAAAACTAGAATTATATTCTATAAATACAATTCTATTCTATTCTATATACCCTCTGTAATTGTAATTGCATCTTAGCAATTGTATAGAGGCTTGTTGGACATTGCATTTTAGGCAGGAGATCTAATTATAACCCTTTGTTAGAGCATGTTTAACACGATGGGGCAAGTGCATACACTTAAAACTGCATTTCCTTCAAATTTTCCATCCATTATCTTCCACATAAACCTCTACTAGGGCCGCAGGGAGGTTCCCCATGCCCATCCAGGGGAGAACGTTTTGGGCTGGACCCACCTATCTATCCCATCTATTGCTGGACCCAAACAGACACACAAACTATATAAAGGCAATTTAGATCAGCCAATTTACCTTAAATACATGTTTTTTAAGTCTCTGGTAGGAAACCAGAGAACCCGGAGGAAATCCATGTGGACACGGGGAGAACACAGAACTTCAAACCTGTAAACATGCTAATTACTAAGCCACTGTGCTGCCCTCCCTAAATTTTAAATAATTAATTGTTGAAAGTAGGCAGTTTGTATTAAAGTTTAAGACATAAGAAATTAATTAAATGCTAAATATCACTGTTATTTATTCATTCATTCATTCATTCATTATCTCCCGCTTTATCCTCTATTAGGGTCGCGGTGGGGTTCCCCATGCCCATCCAGGGGAGAACGTCTCGGGCGCTGGGTAGATAGACCCAGGACAGGGCGCCAATCCATCGCTGGGTACACACTCACACACTCAAACACACTCTATATGGGGCAATTTAGAGAATTCAATTAACTTGATCCATGTTTTTGGACTGTGGGAGGAAACCGGAGAACCCGGAGGAAACCCACACGGACACGGGGAGAACATGGAAACTCCACCCAGATGGGGATTCGAACCGGGAATCCCTAGCGCTGAAAGGCGAACGTGCTAACCACTAAGCCACCGTGCCGCCACTGTTATTTATAATTGATTTATTAGTCTTTTTGGAAAGGACTATTTTAAGTCTTTGAATCTCAAAAATAAAATAGGCAATGTCATGGGGAGAACATACAAACTCCACAATCATGATCAACAACCTGGAAATGGACCCAGAACCAGAAAGTAACAGTTCTACCCTCTGTGTCACTGTGTATCAAGGTATGTTACAAAAAAAGTCCATGTTACGTTCAGACTTCAGCCCTGACTGATGAAAAGAATATGAAAGAAAATAGGTTACAGTTAACAACACTAATGAAAGTAATGCAAGTCGCTTCAACAAAGGAATCATATATATGGCACATTTCCATATGCATGGCATGACTGTGACATCATCTGTCCCCACACTAAGTTCTGCATTTCCCATTAACTAGGACTGTATTCTTTAAGGTGTGTCTCAAATCTGAGAGAAGATAAGCTAACATGCTATGGCTCTGTTTAGGAGAAGGTCCAAAATGAGAGCAGCTGGGAGCATTGTGGCTTGATTCAGCTTGTAATAGAAATGAAATTGGATCATCACAGCGTTACGCAGCTCGGACAAAAGTGGTAATGGAAAGGCGCCAATACTTTTCAGACTTGACTTTGAATTCAGTCTGGGCAAACATTTGCATGTTATAAGCTTAAGCCAAATACTGTTTATTATTGAGACTAAACCATCTGTGCAGAAAGATTTTTTTCCTGCAACTGTGTTTGTATAAGTTTACATATTTACTAGATCTATGCACCTTCGGTGGTCCTTCATCACTTCATATCAAGCAGAATGTGGAATTTTTCCTTGATATAGCTTTGAGGATAAGAAGCTTTTTAAATGACCAGGTAAGATCACTCTGTAGGTCACAGATTCATTTTAAACTAGGGTCATTGTATGCATGCAGCCTGTTCCACTTGATCATCTAGTCAATGTTGAGTGGTCAATGTTGACCTAAAAGTGGCAAAGTCAGTCTGAATCCACTCATGCAGTCAATACATGGACGAATGTTGATTGGACTTTGTGCATCAGAATCAAAGCTGGCAAATTCAATACTACCCTAAATAGCTGGATCAGTAATTTAAAATGGAGGGTCTTTTATACTGTATAGATATAAATTTGTGAACAGTGAGGCATCACACCTTATTTATACATGCCCTTCTTTGCTCATGGTCTCATGAGATCTTGTTGTTTGTGGGAATTTGGAATGCCTTTTCCATCATGTTTGTGTATTATCAAATCATCTGTGTATACTGTAGTTTGATTATTACCATTTGCTGAGGATATGTGACCTATATAGTATATACAGTCCATTTTATGCCATGAATGTGTGTACAACACTATCTATATAAAATCACACAATATTCCAGCAGTATGTTGGATAACCTGGCATTATAAGCAGGCAAATACATGACTGACCATCTATACTTGGTACAAAGGCACTATTGTAGATTGATAAGCTTAAATTGGTGCACATATCACATTTGGCTATACTGTCCACTGGTAGATTACACAGAAGCATCTTTGTATGCTCGGAGCATTTGCAGGCTGTCCACCCACTCAGTGGTCGCACTCCCTCAGAAAAGCTGGAGCTCATTGGTATTCGGGAGGAATTCACGGGCAGCCCCAGTGCTGCAGCCACTCCAACTGAGTGTGGACACATGGGCCTGGTGCATCTCTGTGTGTGTGTGTGTAAGTGGGTGTGATGAGAAGGGGGTTGACAATAGAAGGAGGGATAGAGGGGAAGAAGCAATGAGATGCAGAGGAAGGAGAAGGAGAAGACAGGGTCAGAGTCAATAAATGGAGGCTGAAGAACAAAGATAAATAGACAGAGGAGGAGAATGGTGAAGGGAAGCCTGAATCGGAGATGGAAAATGGAAAAGAGGAACCTGTATGGGGAAGAGGAGTTTTGGTTTTCGAGAATAATCAGCACTTACATTAATGCTTCTGTATATCAGTATCAGCGACCTGCAAAGCAAAGGGAAACACTAAAAGAATAAAATGAGAAAGCCACCAATCCTAATTACTAAACTGAAATCTATTAGTATGTAGATGCTTAGCTAAAATATAGAGATTTTAGACAGTTTTGGGATGACCATTTCTGTTGTGGCACAACTGCACTTATGTGCATCAAGCAACCTCAAAGACTTGGTTTGACTAATTTGGTTTAAAGAACTGGAGAACTATGACCTCAATGCCTCTTAACATTCAATAAATTATTCATTAATTTTATTAGCAATGGACTGAATGAACTTACAAGGTCAAAAAAGGGGACATATTTAGACGTCAGTCTATCGCATGGCAGACACACAGAAAATTCTATATATTTAATTCACTTTAAGTACTGGCATTTTTTTATTATGTGAAGAAGCCCAGACAGAGAAGGGGGAGAACATAAACTCCACACAAAATGAACTTTATTTTCCATTGGATCTCATCGGTCTAGCCCCTAAATGTTCTTAAGTCATAAGATTGGATGGAGAGAGATCCCATATTTGGACATATATGATGTATCTGCAGTAGGTACAATGATGGTTGGCTAGCTTTGCACACTCTTTTCAGTTCTCGACCCCCACTCCGGTCTCTGTCCCTCCTCCAGTCTCCCGCAGTCCCCTTTTTCACCCTGTCTCTACCATCCAGCCTCTCACGTGAAGTGTCTTTCTATCCCAGGTGGCATGTGCTCATTCTCATCCTCGGTACCCACCCCCACCTCCTCACATCACTGTTTGCCCTTTCTCCATCTATATGCTGTGATGGTGCTCGTCCTCCACCTCCTTTTTTCCTTTTTTTTTAAATTCAAGCTTGCATTCCTTTCCACCCACACTAAATCAGTTCGAGTGTCTGGACTCAGGCAGACACACACACACACACACACACACTATCAGAATGAAAAAAAAGGGGGGATACAAGGGGAAACAATAAGAGGTCGGACAGCTAAGAGCCTTACATCCCATTCCTCTGTGCTATTGTCTGTATTGTGACCCATATGTAGAGAACACACAAAGCAGGTGGACAAAATGGACGCCTCTAAACACTTTGCTGCAGCTCTGATGATGATGTCACCAGTTTCTCCTCAGCTGTTTGGATAAAACCTCTAATTTATGTGTTAAAAGAAATAGCCAACCACTTTCATCCTGATTTCTACATCTGACCCAAATGGTGCTTTCAAAATTAACACTACATAATAAAATTGTATATAATTATGATAAAAGCATGTGTAACCGCTGGACTGTGCCACACAACTTGTTACATCAGTAGTGGACCTTGGTATGAGCAACATAAGCAGCTTCCCAGAACAGCACCTTTTTAAAGAAAGCATATGATGCTCACAGAAAAAAAATTATCGGGATGGTGAAATTTACGTGATCTGTTTTTTAACCCTCATTTGCGCTTCACATTAAAGCTATTGTGACATCCACAAAAGAAGCTAAAAGAGAAGCATGAAGAGGATTCCCAGAAAGCCATGAGCCATCTTGCTTTCTTCGTGTTATGTCTAAGAAAATTTGAAACTACTCACTATTGTTGTGCAATGTTCTCTTTTGAGTGATCTATCCTCCATATGCCCTGTTTCCAAGTTTCATTTGGTTTATTTCAGTAAGTCTATAAATTATACCATTTTTGCAGTGCTTCTATTTTAAAATATTGCTTTTCTATACACCTCTTATGTTTTTACACAGTGGCTGCTAAAGGGACTTTTCTCTGTAGGTAAGATCGCCAGTGCATAATAATATATTAATGGAATAGAATAAAATTAGGGTATTTGAATGGAACTATGCCGATTGCACATACATTATATGCAAAAATAAATCACCTTACTAGTGAACATCTGAATACACCACAAAGGGATTTAATATCACCTTTTCATTAGATTTTTAGATTTAATGCTCAAGTTCACATGTCTGTAACAAAAAAAGGTACACCCGGCCACTTTCATTTGGGACTCCTTTCCAATCCTCACACGTTTGAGACCCACCTTGAAAAAGACAGCTGGTGTGAATAGGAATGCAAAACATGCTGAGTCACGAACCACAGTGTACGCAAATATAAAAACCTGATTTTTAAACAGGTTACCGGATCTTTCCAAACCTAAGGTCCATGCTTGTGATCTCATTTATCATCAAATAAGTTTTTTTTATAGAGTTTATAAAGGACTGGAAAAGCCATGACACAACATTGATTTTATACATATTAAAGCATGCAATTGTAATCGCTGCATTGCCGGAAGATAAAGTCATGACTCTTCAATATCCTGCTATATATCTGAAAATACCTGTTAAAGTTCTGAAAATATAGCAGCATGTTGTAACCATTAAGAGAAAAAAAATACAGCAATATCATCAGTCCACCACCAGGCTTCATGATGGGAGTAGGTTTGCTTTTCTCTGACTAAAGAACACAATTCCAGTATAAGCCCAAGTATCATGAGGACAACTACTGTAATTCAAGACTGCTGGTAATTGACTCCAAAGACTTTGTACTGGCAATGCTTTTAAAAAACATCATGTTGTAGGTGGCATCTAATTCTCACCTAGTGCACCTTGTGCATTACTACCTACCCCTAATCAAAGTCTCCCTGGATTCTTTTATTACTTTTTTCATTTCATCAATAATTGAGCTGCTGAAGTTGCCATGAATAATTCAGAGTCGATAGCTGCCTGCTGTACTTCATTTTATGATTTCCAGCACTATTTCTTTGAATTGAAGTGTGATCCAGAATACAGTGCTACATTAACTTGCTGATCCACCATTGTTACTGAACCCATGGCTTTCTGTACCATTCCTCCTCAAACAAATTAAATTTTCTTTTTCTGTGTTTTGTTGCTGAGATTACATACACGTGGTGCCGAGACCTGGCGTCTGAAAGGATCAACCGAAAGACGAGGATAAGCGCCGGTTGCAGAGAAGGGATTTCACACACAATCCTCCAGCTCTACAATGAAGCCCACAATCACGCAAACTAATCCAAATCTATCCAAAACACAGTGTGCAAGGTGCCGATACCCTCGCCTCAGTGAACCTGGTATTCTTGCAACTTCTTGTTCCTGTTGGAAATGGTGTCAACGACTGAGTCACATGCTAATATTGTCACGTCTCCTCGCACTCATGTCCTGGATATCTGAGTCATTCGACTGTCATTTTTGGAGACTGGAGTGAGATGTCCTAATATAGTGCCATGTTCTTGTTTTGTGTGCAAAGTGTTTTCAGGCTTTGTCCAAGACTGTGTGCTCACATTGTGGTGCAAACTTCCAAACATTACTGGGAAAAAAAAGAAACCTTGAAAATAATATATATATATATAGACCAAACTATTAAAACACCACTACAACTATTGAGTTCAGAGAAGGCCTTAGCTATCGTGACTAATATAATTTAGACTACAGCATACAATATTCAACCATCCATTATTCTCTGAAGCCTATAACAGGGTCATTGGAGGGAGGGTTCCCCATTCAGGGGAGAACCTTTCGGGCACTGGGCAGATAGACCCAAGACAGGGTGCCAATCTATGACAGCTGGGCACACACTCACTCATAAAGAGGCATTTTAGAGCAACCCATTTACCTTAAATCAATCTTTTTGGACTAAGGGAGGAAACCAGAGAAACCCACTCAGACATAGAAAGAACATGGAAATCCACCCAGATTGGAATTCGAACCAGCACCGTGAAGCAATTGTGCTAACCACCAACCCCTAGCATACAACATGCTTTATTCAATAATATGCTTCTAATTGTGTTAGGTTTTGAAAGCAAATTGTATCAGTCTGTATTGGAAAACGCCATTATCCTGACCTGAACATAATTGCCAAATGTTGCAAATGTATTTTTTTTAATTTATTTACATTATTTTATTGTAATTGGCACAATTTCATAGCTACACATCAAACTTCTGTGAAAAGCCTTTACAGAAGATGAATTGTGGGTAAATAATCTGCAACATTAACCTTATAGTGGCTTATGTTAATTTGTTTATAGTCCATCACCATCACCAACATCGATGGTGTGCATGACAGGGCTGCATTTAAAAGAACATTGTTCTCCAAAAATGCAAAACATGGCTTTTCACATCCCATTTGTAGTTTAGCAAAAATCACATGGACAATTCAAAAGATTCTTTGATGAATTCATGAGACCATGTATGGTTTAAAACAAGTTGTGAAGATCAGACTCTGCTTGATCCTTGATTCCTATTGCTTAAATAAATCTGTGCACCATTTCACATCCGATTGCCATCCCACTGATTACAAACACCTGACTATAATTTCACCTTTAAAAGATTTGCTAATTTTAAAGGTTTCTATATTTTGCCACATTCAGATGCATTATATTAGATTTTTTCCCTCAACAAATAAATGCCAAAGCTAATATTTTCTCTCCTTTGTTTGTGTTGGTTCTATTTATCAATCTTCAGGACTTGTTTATAAACCTGTTGGTCAAATTTATGCAAAAATATAGAAAATTCTAAATGGTTCGCAAATGTTTTAAGTACCATTCTATGTTGCATTTTATGCGTACCACATACAGGGAACAGGGATGTTTGATATTTACTGCAATAAGCTAATATACACTTTTTGTTTCTTTAATTACAACATGTTGTAAATATATCTTCCCAAAGTGTTATTTTTATTCTCTTAAACAAGCATTATCTGCACCAGACTGAAATAAAAATGATCTTGCATCTTTGTTTTATATTAAAATCAAATAGTCTCTGGACTGAAACCTGGAAACTGTTACAATGACATTTGTGTACAATGCTCATCAGTGTGCCAGAAAAGTACTACAGTTAATTGCTTGGTGAGTGAATAAACAATGACAGAGGTACGACTACATATTAGGTGATCAGACCCAATCAGGAAACAAAATCTGCGTTAGCAATTTTGGAAATTTCCCCTGTGGTAGCTTTGTGGTTAAGGTGTCAATCTGGAGGTTGAGGGTTCAAATCTCAGGTCCACTGAAGTTACCAATCTGTAAGGCCTTTATTCTTAGTAGTCAAGGGGGCTTTATCATTGCTGACCCTCTGTTCCCCAACCATCAAGTCGGGATACTTCTAAGTGACTTTAAATAAAAGCTTCTGCTAAGTGATTGAATATAAATGCAAAATACAAAATACTCTGTTAAAACAGAGTCCAAATATTGACCAACTGAAAAACTCAAGTAGGTCTTGTGTATTAGGGGTGAGAAAATGACGGGGTGGTGTGAAAAAGAGTGTAACCTAATACAACTTGGTGTAAACGAGGCTTTAGATACTGGTATCAATCTTTAGCCTTTACGCATTCTGTCAGAGTCTGGTTAACAACTTTTGTCAAATTAATCAAATTATGTTTGATTTTGGCATCTTAAATAGCTCATTTATATCACAGTTTTTGCGGAACTGGCAAAGAGCCAAACTTGCTTGAGTAAGTTAGAGAAACAGTGTAAAATGCCTTTGTAGCCATTTGTTCCAATGACCATAAACATAAATTGATTGTGGGTATTTTTTCTAAAGACCGATATCAATGCTATATCCATATAAACCCTACAATTTCACAGGGTTTAGTTATTCGCTGTTTAGCTGATATATTAAAGAATAGATACTTATTGTTCTTGTAATAGCAAACTCATTGCAACACACAAACTTCGCAGTCTAAAAAAAGGATTGTATTAGAAGCTTTCGCATAATGGAGAACGCATTTGAGAACAGTGGGTCATTGGTGGGACAGTTCATTCATTCATTATCTCCCGCTTTATCCTCTATTAGGGTCGCGGTGGGGTTCCCCATGCCCATCCAGGGGAGAACGTCTCGGGCGCTGGGCAGATAGACCCAGGACAGGGCGCCAATCCATCGCTGGGTACACACTCACACACTCAAACACACTCTATATGGGGCAATTTAGAGAACTCAATTAACTTGATCCATGTTTTTGGACTGTGGGAGGAAACCGGAGAACCCGGAGGAAACCCACGCAGACACGGGGAGAACATGGAAACTCCACCCAGATGGGGATTCGAACCGGGAATCCCTAGCGCTGAGAGGCGAACGTGCTAACCACTAAGCCACCGTGCCGCCGGTGGGACAGTTGATCTTTTAAATTAGGAAAATTGATAGACAAATAGATAAAAAGAATGATGCTAAATGATGCTCAGAAGTGTGACTCAAGACCTTAAAATCATAATGAAAGAAGATCCACATAAGCACAATTTCCTCCCCTTCTCTCTTTCCCCAACATTTCACTGATGTGTTTAAGTTCACGTCACCTCGGAATTCAGCGCACACCTCCCCCGAGAGTAGGTGTGTTTAGATTTCACACTGATGTCCCTTTCAACTGCTCCAACGGACCCCTACACGTCAGCATGCATATACAGAAAGAGTCCTGCCCTGTGCCAGATAATCAGTGTGTGGCGTTTGTTTGGTAAACAAAGCTATTCTCTGGTGTGATCCACCTATGGTACAGCTCTGTGCCCCAGCACATGCCAGGAACGCACTCATGGTGACACAGTTTAATGGGAAAGAGTTGTAGTAAAATGGAATGTGAGTAGGATACTGCCCATTGGGTATAAAATAAACAGAACATTAAAATGCATTCATCATTTCAAATCATTTACAAACTATATGCAAATAAAACAGAGCATTGTCTTATGCACACCACACTATATACTAATACTGGCCATGGCCTGCGTTTCTGCTCACTACAGAGTGTTTATCTAAGACATCAGGTGTTAACATTACAAAAGTTAAGCATTTTTAATCAAAAAGTTTTTTGTGTGGGTGTAGTTACTTATCAGCTCAATCCAGTGCGGTCATTTTAATTGAACTCTTTCATCAAAACTTCCACCCACCCCCCAAAAACAATAGCATATATAGTCACAAACTAGCCTGTCTAATACCAACAATTATGCCAGAAAAAAAGCCTAGATCCTTCATTTAGACCGGAATGCTGATACTAGATGCATGATGCTATTGATGGGGTGTGGGATAGGATAATGATGAGGTTTGATATTTTTACAGTGTAGTTGTTTTTTCAATAACTACTGACTAGTGTTGTTCTCATTTGTAAGTTATTTTGGATGAATAACTAAATGTAAATGTAATGTAATTGATTTCAAATAATCAACGTATTAGAAAATGTATAAATCAACAGGGGTGTAGAATAATAAAGTGTTTGTTCTGTGTACTGTATATAGACTCACCTTTAAACTTTTAAACATTTACCAACCAGCGATTCCTGGATAAATGTTAATGAATGGAAATAAAAATATTTCAGTTATTTATATGTGCTGCACTTATGACCATTTGAAAAAAAAAAATTGTTTCATGACTGGATCTGCATGCATTTAAAGCTTTACAGAAATAGCTTTGATAAATTTAGTGTGGAGGAGCTTCAGAGTTCGAGGGCCTTACCAGTGTTGACCCAGCTTTAATTTTAGTAGGTTTATATAGAACAAGTCAGGTAAAGCTTAACATCAAAAGCAACATTCTTAATAAAGGATTGGACTGGGGACCAGAAAATTGATGTTAATGAAAGTTCTCTAAAACTGTATATAATAACTTGTGCAAATTGCCCAGGATAACGGCTTTCTGCTCAATGCTGTGAATGTAATGTTAGTGTGTATTTGTCCAAAATGCTTGTACTAACACAACCCTTCATTGGAACTAATGGCTCTATCCCAGACCTTTAAAAACAAACAGGGGTGTTAAGATACCTCTGACCAAGGGTGTGTGTGTGTAGTTACCTGCTCTCACTTTGCACAAACCACCAAATAGCACAAAGCAGCTTTCTGAGAATTAAGCTTGAACACCACACATGACTGCTCTTTACCCGTGCAGATCAGCAGGGTGTTGTGTGAAGGTCAAACCCAAATGCTCGTGAGCTCTGTTAATGCCAGTGGTGTGTGGTCAGCACTATTTCTTTAATTCCCTCTCTGCACAAAGGGGGTTAGCTTGAGCTTCCGTTCCTGGGGACAGTACCTGCACGTTTATTCAGTTGGCCTTCCTTATCGCCTGTGGGCTTATGTGTCAAAGGACGAGTCGCTCAGAACCCCGGACACACACCCACACACAAACGTGCTCTCTCTCACACACACACACACACACACACACACACACACACACACACACACACACACAAATACAAAAGGTTAGAGTCTAACAGGAAGAAGCATCCAGCCACATACAAGTGCTTTGTTCTAGGGCATGCTAATTATAGAAGCAGGTCACGAAACTACACAGAGATTTAGCACTTACCTTTCTCTATCAGCCCTCATAGCCTTTTTCTAAATAGCTTACGTGGCAGTTACGTCACACTCGCCCTTTGGCACGCCCGTTTCAGATATTTAAATACACACACAGTATGGTGCTTATCAGTCTGCCTCACCTGCCCTATAAGTGCTTGTACTTTGCTGTCTGTCTATCTGTAGGCATTTCCAAAACACTGTTTTTTAGAATTTGCCAAAAACAAATTGCCCATAGCTCCATACCTCATCACCACTGGCCTCTGTTTTCCAGCTTGGCAAGCTTTTGTAGAAAGGACCCCCCCAAAAAAAAAAAAAATGACCATGGATAAAATGGCTAGAGGCCATCTTTCAAAAGTTGTGTATGTGAGTGTGAGCCAGAGTTTGCCCGGCATAGTTTATGGCACTCTGTTTCATCTCTTACAAACTTCACAAGTTCTCAGTATGACACTGAATGTTTATTAGAAAAGACAGACTGCGAGATGAATGTTTAGGAAGCAATTGCCAAGGATTATACAAGCTTTGTTCCTGAGCAGACGTATACAGTCGAATTGAAACAAGGTGAAGCCGCTGAAATAAATACCATTCTTCCAGCTGCCCTTTTCACCATAGCCAGAGCCGAAGCCTAATATGAAACAGTTAGATATTAACATACACAAATCAGCATCGACATTTATTCATTTTGTGTTTAAATTTGATTTGAACTGTCTTAATTTCACACAGGTACACGTTTTTGTTCTACAATTACAACTTCCGGGTGACATGTTGGCTTAGTGGCCAGCACGTTCACCTTCACACTCATCACAAGCTGCTGCTACAAATCGGACAAAATAACATAGTCTTTGTATGAAGGAACATCAAACTTGAACTTTTACTAGAACCAAGTGGCCTAGCCCAGACCCTAAAAAACAAGAGGAATGTCTTTTTTTTTGGCCACGTAGTAAAACATAAACACACTAAACTTACAATTTCTGCCCTTCCGATGCTCCCATGGACCTGGCTGTGATCATTCTACACATGCAAACACAGATCATGTAATATAGGTGCTCTGTGTAACAGAATGTTCTCCAGCTTTCTCTTCCATGACACTAAAGGAAAACAACACCCAATAGAACACCAGTTTCTCAGTCAGTGCCCTCCAGCCAGAGAGTCCAAATGAGCACTGCTGAGCAGGACGGAGGATGGAGACCAGGCGGGTTTGTTATGATACCAAACAACAGCGCTGCTGGAATAACAGACAAAAGTCGAAACCAGAGACGGGGATCCATACTAGCAAAAGCCAAATAACTCAAAGCTGCAAGAAAAAACGAGCCCCCACTGCTGCTGAACAAATACACACTGTTTTGTTTGACAATAAATTCCTAATGAGGAGAGTGAAAATGTGATTGCATATAATTACAGAAAGAAGAAATAACTCTGACAAGCACAGTAAGAAGCTACTCTCCTGCTTCGAGGGTTTAATGTTTGGAACTGCAACTCCAACTGAGCACATAGATCTGTTTGAATGTAGAATTCCACACCAAACGCAGTTTTTGAGTCATTTCTATGCACAACACTCATAAAGTAAAAGGATATTCCTTCTTGCTTCCAACTAAGGTTAAGAATAGTGAACACATTTTAGACAATAAAATGTTTGCCACGGTGGCTTCGTGATTAGCAAAATTACCTCTTGGCGCTTAGGATCCAAGTTTAAGTCCCAATCTGTGTGGAGTTTCCATGTTCTCCTCATGTCTGCGTGAGTTTTCTCCGGGTTCTCCAGTTTCCTCCCACAGTCCAAAAAACATGGATTCAAGGTGAGTCACGGTGAGTTAATGGGTGCCCAGCAATGGATTGGCACCGTCTTGTGTGTATCTGCCCATGTACGAAAATGGGCATGGGCATTGTTTATATTAATCTGGATTTCCATTTATGGTACATAATTTAAAATAATGTATTGTATATCACGCATATGAATGCAAAGTGGTCATTATTGTCAATAAAGTCACGGCCTGGAAAAACGGCTCAGCCAATCAAATTTAAGGAACGAACCTATTCATTTTATAAAATCAAATTTAGTTTAGTTTAACAAAGCACACAAATACTTTGTGGCTATAATAAAATGTTAATCAGGCAATTGATTTAAAAATTGATTAGCAATGAACTTATTTGAACTTTCACAAAAGAATATTGATTTCAAATGACAAATACAAATCAATTAATTGAACAATGATGCATTTTGGTTATTAAGCCTATAGGTTTAGTATCTCCATACTAAAGATGCATACTCTTAAACTATGCCATGCTTTACCAAGAATAGTTGTGAGATGACTTCCTCAGATTTACACAAAGTGACCAATAACTTCCTTCCAACAACCAGTGGCAAGTTTAAAATTATTCTCATGCTACCCTTCACTTATCCTCTTACTTCTTTTGTCAGTGCAATCACTTGCCAGCAGGGGTTGTTCTTGCAGAAGACCTCTAACCTCATCTCTTTATTGCTTGTAGGCATCCATCCATGTCCGTGACATAGTGAAGATCTGAACAAGTGAGGTTGTAGGACGAGGCATTAGACCACTGTGCCACTCAAATAGTCTGGCTAGTTCCTCATTAAAAGCAGTACATCTCTGTGAACACTCTTGTCGGGTTTCCATTTGACATTCAGTTCTCACTTTGCAAAAAAAACCCAATGCATTCCACCTACTTCACAGAAAGCTTTACTTTAGCTCCTTGACAGAACATTTAATTTAAAGAGTACAAAAGTTCAGGCAATATACTGTAGCTCTGCCAATCCAAGAGATGTCTTTGACCTCAGGCTCATTAAAGAGATTGCACGTATATTAAACATGACTGAGTCAGTTAGGAATCAAGATGACAAATTGAACGGTGTGCCTGTGAGGCTTTTCATTCGTGTAGTGTGTGGTTTTCAGATTTAGCAGCTGTCATTAGAGCCAAGTCTGCACAAACATTATGGCAGTATATTAGAGAACACGTGCACAATGGCTCTCCTGAAGGTTTCTTTTACTTTTCTCTCTCTCTTTTTTTTTGGTAAAAACCGGGCCCTTGAGCGTGTTGACACAGCTGTCGGGAGGCTTGAAGGAAGAGGAAGGTTAGTTTAAATTGATGAGGTCAGGGGCAACGTCAGTGAGTGTGTATGTATGGCTTTCCTGGTTTTAGAAAACCTTTGTTGTGTCGCCAAAATGCTTGATTGTGCTGTATGCCTTTGCAGCTTTGGGGTTTGATACGATGTTCATATAGAAACGCTTTACCCAAGACAAAGGAAACAGGAACTGCATGGTATGACCTAAAAGTATGTGAAATCTCCAAAAATATTGGATTTAACTAAAACTTTTAATATGAGGTAATGAGAATGCTACAGCAAACAAGCATTTAAGGCAATTAAACACTTCCTGCTTTGCAAATGTTTGGGAAATGCCTTTTCTAGTTCCTGTCCATCTGTGCACACAATTTCATAAAGTCATCATATGATCTATTGTATTATGAGGAAATAAAGCAGCCTGATGTTCTTACCTTAACCCTATTAAAAAAGTAATGAATTAGAATGTCAATTATCTTTTGATCTTGAAACTTCTCTTTTCACTGAAAAGTTACACACTATCACAGAAACCCCATAGAAACAGTATAGAAACCCTATAGAAACATACTTTCCCAGTGAAATTAATGGCGTGCAGCAAAGGTTTTAATGGTAAGCATGTTCGACTTTCAACATTCTCCCCTGGATGGTCATGGGGAGAATTGGCTCATCTATATTGCCCTATATAAAACTGCCCTTATAGAGAATGTATGGGTGTCAGTGCCCGAAATGTTCTACCCTGGATCTGCCAGTGCCCAAAATGTTCTACCCCGGATGGTTAGATGACCCCTCCACTCTAAGTCAAACTATTAATGGATAGAAATACAACTTGCACCCCTCTGCACTTTTTACCTTGTGAAACATCTTGATCAGCCAAGTGTCACATGTACACTGTCAACAGCATGCCCTGTATGTCAAAATTCTACAAGCATGATCGGTCAGTCTTATCTCTTGCTTCACTTCCAATGCAATGTGTTTAACAAAGCCTTTTGTAGTAAATCTGTGAATGACGACAGAGGAAGTTTACAAAATTTCCTGTTTTGTAACTCTGTAACCCTGATTTCCAACTTATTTAACCACCGTTAGTCAGCAAAAAGAGCATCTGTTGACTCTTTAACCTAGCAAAGAGCTGGAATAAAATTAACTTGTTCAATTACAATTAACTGCTAAACTAAGTGGTACAACCACACTCTCCTTTATTTGGTAAACTGCATTTTATTCAATATGTACTGACATTATACTAAAGTAGACAATGCCTTATTTACTTTTTAATAAAAGAAAAGAAATGGAAAAAAAAATGCTCATGTGAAATTAAACTTGTTTAAAAGTGACGTGTTGCGTACTCAAGATAAGTCAGATTATTTTTATGGTGTATTTAACAGATACTGTTACAAAGCGGCTTAACTGAGAGCTCTGTCTAACCAAAAATAACCAGCCAAAGGTAACAATGGCAAAGAAAAACCCTTTGCAACCAGGAGATGTATGTGAGAACATGTATGTATGTGAGCTTTGAGTCAAGTGAACTGTACATTAAATGGATTTTACCTTGTCAGCTCCTTTAGTTTAAAGTCCATGTATTGTCCGATTGAGATCATGTGGAAATAGAGAAAACTGTTGTCTGATGAAATCAGTGTGCAAGTGGACATGGTGATGACTGGCAGAGAAAATAAACAAATACAAATAAAAATACAAATTTCCAAATGTAAAATAAGAATTATATTTACATGCACACAACTATGATAATATGAGGCCATGGATAATATTTTGTTATGAGCTACACATTAAAAATTCCAACTTAGAATTTTATTAGATAAGTATCAAAAGGAAAATAAATGTACAAAATAGTAACATCTCATCTTATCTCATCATTCACTTAATCCTTTACCAGGGTCACATGGGTGGGGGGGGGGTCAGGAGCTGGGTAGATACACCCAGGACACGGCGCCAATCTATTTCTTGGTACACACTCACTCACATAGAAACACAGTATATAGGCACAATTTAGAGCATCCAATTCACCTTGAATTCATGTTTTTGGACGGTGGAAAGAAACAGGACAACCAGGAGAAATCCCACATGAACATGGAGATAAGATGGAACCCAGATTGTGATTTGAACCTGGATCCTCAGCACTGAGAGGCTGACATGTTAACCACTATGCCACCAAGGAAATAGTTACATATTCAATGTAAAAACCTAAACTACTCTCACTATTATAAAGAAATAATTTTATAATTTACAATTAAAACAGAAAAAAATAAGTGCATCCTAAAATTTGTGTTTTATTGTAAAACATTCATTGTCACATACTTGGTTCTTTTAGCAATCAAGTAATATATAACTAGTACATTACATTACATTTAGTCATTTTGCAGACACCTTTATCCAAAGCGACTCACAAATGAGAGAACACCACAAGTGACAAAATGTACTGATTTATTCAACCGTCAAAATTCACAACAGTCATATTATTTTATTTCCTATGATTTTCACAAGTTTGAGGTCTGAGTTCTGTGTAGGCCGCTAAAGTTTCTCGCATCCTCTCAAAAAGCTATAGAATTATGCCTTTAAAATGCTCGCTGCTTTGTGGGTGTCCACATACATGTGATATCTGGTTTAGCATTGAGCCAGCACACATGCTTCAGGTTTTAAAGCAGTTGTAAGCTGTCTCCTTGAGTGTCACCTTCATGTTTAATCAAATGTACACAGGGAGGAATGTGTACAAAAAATCTGCCTAAAATCAGGATCCAGTGGCCTTAATCAAATTTCCTGTTTTGTATCTTTACAGGCTCTAGACACACTGTCCACTTAGATACTGTTAGTCAGCAGAAAGTATTAATCATCACTGTTTAACCAAATGTTGGATTAAAGGTGCAATTTCCTGGCAACATGGTGGTGGTGGTTCAGGCTGCTGATCTTTGGATTTTTGCTACTTCTCATTGTTCAATTATTCATTCATTCCTTATCTCCCGCTTTATCCTTTATTAGGGTCGTGGTGGGGTTCCCTATGCTCATCCAGTGGAGAACGTCTCGGCCGCTGGGCAGATAGACCCAGGACAGGGCGCCAATCCATCGCTGGGCACACACTCACTCACACAGACACACTCTATATTGGGCAATTTTGAGAATTCAATTGACTTGATCCATGTTTTTGGACTGTGGGAGGAAACCGGAGAACCCGGAGGAAACCCACGCAGACACAGGGAGAACATGGAAACTCCACCCAGATGGGGATTCGAACCGGGAATCCCTAGTGCTGAGAGGCGAACATGCTAACCACTAAGCCACCGTGCCGCCCTCATTGTTCAATTAGAATAATAAAATTTGAATAATCTCAATTTATGGTTAAATATTAATACTACCCTTCAGAAAAACAAAGAACTATAGCACAAGTCCTAAAATCAAGTTATACACATTGCCAATTTAGTGCAGCTTACTTTTATTTGAACTTTACTTTTATTTTGGGGGGATGAATCATTCAGTGTGCTGTCTAAGAACATATTGTTTTGTTCTTTAAAAAACCCTCCATGGTCTAGTGGGCTGTAGAGTGTTACATGAGTCAGCACAAAAGATGGATATCATTTGTGATGTGTATTGTGTGAGTGGACGACTCCATGACTGCTTTTTCAGACTGATGAAATCAAGTACCTCTTCATAAAAGATCTCTTTCATGCAGCTAAATACCAAGAGTAGGACAATAGCAGCTGACCTTAAATCATATCTCTTTGCATAAGATTATGGGAAAACAATCACCTTCATAAGCTGCAGAAAACTAAATGATTTCCTTGAGAAGTACTGATGTGGATTTTATCAGCACTGTGTGAACGAGATGACAGTGATGCATCCTGTATGCCTGCTTACACTCCCGCGAGGTGATGCTCTTGCCCTATGTGGCATTTGCAAGCACTGCTTCCCTCTTACTCAGATTAGGTACAGGGGAAAAGACCCAAAAAAAGAGCAGCCAGTGTTAACAATGTCAGAAAGACAGTGCACAATCAAGCACACGTCCGGGATCAGCATCCTTTCACTGCACAGACACAAACAAACCAATCCATTCAGCCTTTAATAATGTTCTTCTGTCTCTTTTTGCAATCTGACTCACTGAGGTTGCAGTTTAAATGTCAAGAGAATTAGCTGGCTTGGACTTTATTTACTGGCGCCCACGGACCGAATGCTGACAATGACGACGTGTGGGACAGGAGCACGCAGGTTAAAAACACACTATGCTTCACCTCCAAATGCACCACTGCTTCTAAGAAAAGATAACTGAATCAAAAAAACTGTATGTGGTGGTTAGCATAACTTTACATCTTCATATAGCAAACTCATGCAATAGCACCAAAGTAACTATGCAACCAGGTGCCTTATAGAGCGGTCAGTATTTAGAAAAACAATAGGATATGAACAAATTTTCTAAAATATATGATGAGAAGTATATGAGCTTATATATAGTTATTAATATTATGTAATTTCAGAAATTCTCATCTTTTTAGCTAAAGGATTTCCAGTGGCCTGCACTGAATCCCAACTTTAACTTTATTAAATATCTATGCAATAAGCTATGAAAATTACATCATAATGTAATCTTTTGAAAAGTCTTCCAGAAGATTCAAAGCATCACATAATTGCAAAGTATATTCACATATGTTTGCTGAATTATTGCATTTTTCTGGTTTTGTATATTTTAGCAAGCAAGGTAAAACATGGTGCCATCAGGGAGCTGATTAAATGTGTACAAAGATGGTTGGTTCCTGCAGGGGAAGTGATTCTGGCACACATTTTGTTATAGTCAGTCTGATTCTGTTCCTTTGGTCCGAGTTTTTGTCCTCATGTAGCAGAGAGTGAGTCAGAGAGAAGGACTGTGTAGGCAACTTCTCTGCTCTCGGTGCTCGCCCACACTCACAGTCGTCTGAATATAGCACCTCCACATTTAGGCCAGGCCACTCACAGACTGCAGCTTGCTGGCAACAGTGCAAACAACACTCACTCACAGCTAGATTGTTTTCCTTTTTTATTTTTGCATGAATGAGCTTTGAGCCATGTAAAACCTTATCAGTTCAATTGGCCATTTTTTGGTTTCCATTAAAAGGACATTGGCGCCAGAGGGGTATCATGGTGCATGGATAAGCCCAGAATAAACAGAGTTAGAGTTGCCAATTTAATTTGGATCTACATAGAGGTTTAAAATATTACATACATGAAGCCAAACGCATGTCATTTTACATAATTACCATACCAAATAATTAAGTCTCTTAACCTAATCAAAGTTAAAGGATGGACAATGGAGAGTTGCTGGAACATGTGCCAGTGCTAGGAGGGTAAACGCAATGTTTTGTTATTTATATGGTTGTCTATTATGTCTATTATTATATGGTTGTCAAAGTTGTGCAGCTTGTAATAACAATTACAGTCTGATGAATATAAATCTAGACTTCTAGATTCTTAAACTAAGATAAGTGCAGAAACTAGTATCTCCATGTGGCAGGAGCGTAGCGATGCTGAGGAAGGGGGGTAGAGCCGACAGCAATGGACAATATTTAGAGGTAATTAACTTAACTGTGGGAGGCTTTACTAACAATCAGTGAGCAACCTTTATATATGCATGCAGCAAAGCAAAGGCTACAGGGATGTGGTGATGGCAGATCCATCATCCAACAGTGTTTAAATGTTACCGAATGCAAATAAAGCCTGTTCCTTCAATTGAGAAATTCTGTCTCTGGTCCTCATTGTGTTCCACCACATCACACACGGTCTTGGCTGTGAATGAGCTGCATTTAGTGGCAAATATGACTCACTTAAATATTACCCACTAGTTGCAAACGGCTGCCAAAATACTGCCTTAAGGCTTTTAGAAACAAATTTATTTAACACATTTAAACTTTTTCTTCCCAGGCTAAACAGTGGTAATGTGGTTAGTTCTTGGTTGGGCATATTCACAATATGAGCCTGCACCTCTGAGAATCAGAGATGCACCAGGAACCCCCGTCATGGTGAACCTGACCCCATGGGGTACACAGTTACCATGTGTGGTGTTTTCTTTCCAGTCAAATCCACATGGCCGTGAGAATGTGGTTGTTGGTTTATGCCAGTGTAGTTGAGGCAACATCCTGACTACAAAAGATCTTGGGACAAGCTAGTCACAGTAAGCTGAGTGTTTCCAGCCAGTGACACACCCATCGTTGAAGGAAAACATAGGTTAAAATGCCATGTGATCCAGACAAAGGGGAAAACTGTTTTAGTTCATCAAGCCATTTCCTGATTTTGCACTGCTTTATGGTTTGTCTTTCCTTTTCAGAGGAGTGGAAAGGTTTCAGATTGGTTTAAAGGATTCATCAGTTTATATATTTACCTTAATGACCCCAAGAGACACTAGGCCACCACAACAGCTCTTGGGTTCTGCAGTATTTTCATAGTACATTGAAACAGACTGTAATGTGTTATTTACAAATAGTGTCCAATAGTTCGAATGTGGTAAAAGTACTGAAGTAGTCCTTTAAATATTTCTAAATTGACTGTGACAAGTGTTTGTAGCAGGAAAAATATTCCATTGCTTCCAGTACATTATCTCCTGGCTGGTTTATCCTGACATCTCTCAGACTAAGTGCACCCAACAGCAGTAATTGCTTTTCCACCTCTACATTTATCATCATTGCTGAGGTTGTCAAGCTGACAGGGGAGAGGGGCATCTTGAAGAAGCTCCCACTTGGCTGGATCAAGGCCAGTGGAGAAATGATGCTTGTTTTACAAGTAGAAAATCTCAGTCAGTTAATGAAGTGAACCAAAACTCGAACGACTTTAGGCTAATGGAAGGTGAACGTGTACCACCAGTTTCAGTACATCAGACTAATTCATGTTAAGGAATTGAGTGTATGCTTTGTATAATCTTTAAAAAATATGCATACACAACATATACTTATCTAGATGTATCTAAATTTTTACATTGAAAGAATAAAAGGAAAGTCAAAATGGAAATAACCTCTTTTTTCCCTTTCATGGAGTTAAATCCACCACCCCGAATTTGGACCTGGTTACACCCATATTCTGTTGACTTTTGGTCGACGCCCTCATTAAGCAAAATGGTCTGCAACAGTAGACTAAAAAACAATAATAAAGAAAAGGAAGTAGTCTTTTTAGGACAAACACTTCCTCATCAAAGTGTCCTGACTATGGTATGGTGACTGACGACTCATCACAAAAAATGATACAGAATCATAATGACAAAAAAAATCTTTAAATGAGTCTATATGACATTAAAAAAAGTTCATCTGTTTGTGTTTTACAGTACATACTATATATGTCCCCTTTAATTTGTTCTTTAATGGTCAGGACCCCAATGGTAAAACCACAGGGTAGGTATAATTTGGATGGTGGATTATTCCTATACCAGCAGTGTCACTAAGGTGTTTCAATGACACGACAGCAGCACTGTTGCACAAAAACCCCCTCACTGCATCAGTGTCACTGCAGAACTGACGATAAACAATCCACCACCCAAATTAGACTTGTTCTGTGATGGTCCTGACTGAGAGAACAGAGAACAAACAGGGGACTAATAAAAAAGAACTTAGAAAACAGATGCGCTACAGTCTGTAATTGTAAAACTATCTATTAAAAAATTTCACCTGTAAGATACATGCAGAAAATAGAGAAAGACATCAGAGCAAGAATGAGGTGTATCCAAACCTTTGACTGATACTGTACATGTGTGTTTGTTATAGACAGCTGATTTCCGGAAATGCCTGCTCCATACACCTTTGTACATTTAATTTCTGATGTCCCACTGTCAGACAGAAACAGCCAAAGGGCCAGATGTGGCCCTGGGGCCATTACATACCTAGGTATGGATTAATTTGAATTTAATTTCAATTGAGTTTAATGGAGACAGACTGTGTACAAAATCAATACCCACAGAGCACTTAATTATGGACACCTGTACACATAGTGGTCGCATGCTGGCTTACGGGTTATAACTGTCACTTCACAGCAAGGTTTAGAGGGTTTAAATAGAAAACAAACTGCTTTTTATTTCATTTTGTAAGCAAGAAAAAATAAAAGTTCTAGATTAAGAGGATAACTTGACATTTTGCCCAGGACTAATATATATATATATATATATATATATATATATATATATATATATATATATATATATATATATATATATATATATATATATATATATATACATATTGTGATCAAATTTATTCAACCCCCACTGAAATAAAGTGTTTTGGCCAGTTTGACATTGATTTGGATCATTTCAGTCATCTTATTTACAATTATATCAAAGAGGCACTTATAAATTAGACAAATATAACATAATATTTATGATGGAATAACCACAAATGTCTTTACTGTGCTCACATCATTATCAGTTTTATTCAACCCCCTAGTGACATTATTTTTCAGTACTTAGTACAACATCCTTTTCCAGTTATGACAGCTTTCAAGCGTGAAGCATAGCTTGACACAAGTGTCTTGCAGCGACCTATGGGTATCTTAGCCCATTCTTCATGGGCAAAAGCCTCCAGTTCAGTCACATTCTTAGGCTTGCGCACTGCAACTGCCTTCTTTAGGTCCCACCAGAGGTTCTCAATTGGATTTAAGTCTGGTGATTGCGATGGCCACTCTAGAATGTTCCAGCCTTTCATGTTCAACCATGCTCTAGTGGACTTGGATGTGTGCTTCGGATCATTGTCCTGTTGGAAGGTCCAACGTCTCCCAAGCCGCAGGTTTGTGACTGACTCCATCACATTTTCCTCCAAGATCTCCTGGTACTGAAGGGAATTCATGGTACCCTGCACACGTTGAAGCTTTCCTGTACCATTAGAAGCAAAACAGCCCCAAAGCATAATTGACCCCCCGCCATGCTTCACAGTAGGCAAGGTGTTCTTTTGTTCATAAGCCTGGTTCTTCCTCCTCCAAACATAGCGCTGGTCCATTGTCCCAAACAGTTCTAATTTAGTTTCATCTGACCACAGTACACTGTCCCAAAACCTTTGTGGCTTGTCCACATGACTTTTGGCATACTGCAGTCGACTTTTCTTGTTCTTTGGAGTCAGCAAGGGGGTGCGCCTGGGAGTTCTGGCATGGAGGTCTTCGTTATGCAGTGCGCGCCTTATTGTCTGAGCTGAAACTTCAGTGCCCACATCTGACAGGTCTTTTTTCAGTTCCTTAGCAGTCACGCGGGGATTTTTCTCCACATTACGCTTCAGGTAGCGCACAGCAGTCGCGGTCAGGATCTTCTTTCTGCCACGACCAGGTAACGTTTCCACTGTGCCCTTTAACTTGAACTTGCGAATGATACTTCCGATAGTGTCTCTTGGAATATTTAACAACTTCGCAATCTTTTTATATCCATTGCCATTCTTGTGAAGAGCAATAACCTCTTCTCTTGTCTTCTGGGACCATTCTCTTGCCTTCACCATGCTTGTAAAACACCAGTAGATGTCTAGAAGGAGCTGAGTATCACAGTCCTTTTAAATCTGCCTAATTGGTGCTTATCATGCTTGATTGCTGCTCGTTGACATCCACAGGTCTTTTCAATACCTGATTGAAAACACTGGAATGAACCTCTGTTCTTATGAGTGGTAGTTGTAAAGGGGTTGAATAATTGTGTCAATGAAGAAATCACAAAAAGGCCATTTAATACTTTATGACAAAAACAATTGATGCTATCTTAGTTGCATTTAGTTCTTTAACAAGTCCTTGTAAGATTTCATTATGAACACAATTACAAATGTGCACTGAATTCCATAAAACCCTTCGCAGCATTGGGGGTTGAATAAATTTGATCACAACTGTATATATATATACAGTACACACATATACACACACACATATACACACACACACACACACACATTATACACATACATACACATACTTGCAATATCAATGTTTAACAAGAAGGAGGAGAAATACATTTCATATACAGGCTATCATTATGCTGCTTGTGGTTTCTTTTTATTTTAAACCACAAGCACAATATGCATTTTGTAAGGAGATTGATTCCTTTAAGGACTCTACAGTTGATTTTGTGAGTAACCTCTCCGCACTGGAGATTCAGGTTTAAATCCCCAGCTGGGAGGCGTTTCCATGTTCTGCCCGTGTCTGCGTGGGTTTCCTATGGGTTCTCCAGTTTCCTCCTTCAGTCCAACAACATGGATTCAAGGTGAATTGGCTGCTTTAAATTGTGCCTACCTAAAATTTTCCCTGTACTGTGGGAGTTAGTGTGCGCTGTGATGAAACGTCTCTCTTTCCAGGGTGTTTCTCCCCAGCGTCTTTCTTGAATTGAGCATATTGAGTCCCCCTCCCCCCCATGACACTAGTATAGGATCAAGCAGAAGAAAATGGATGAAATGAGATGGATTGTAAGATGAATTTTTTATCATAAAAACAAGAATAGATCAAAAGTTCAATATATTTTGTAGTGAAATTTGCATTCAATAGTTCCTTCGGCAGCTCTACCAGCCTTAATGAGTTTGAAGAGTATCTGTGTAAATTGAGGTGAACCTAGAAGAATATCTTATATGCTCTGCTATAAGATGTTAAAAAAGCCTAGATTTTAATGTTCTAGTTTATTCTTAATGTTTATTAAGGCTAGAATTTGTATAGTAAACTCATCTAGACAGGTCTTGATGAAGATCATGCCACAAAACACGTTTTCCTCAATCCTGTAATGGTAAAATATGAACTGGTCTGAATCCATAATAAACTTTAATTATGCTACAAGTCAATATGCTGACAACTCAAGAGGTGTGAGTTTTTCATAGTTTTGCCAATTGGTTGGGCTCATGTATGTATAATGCATGTGTTGATCATCTTCTCTTCCTTGCTACTTGGCATCGTTGCTAGGCGACACCAGGACTGACATGGACGCCATCCAGAGCGGAACAGCCTGGCTTTTTTTTCGGCCATTTGAAATGTAAAGCAGATGAAAAATAGTAACACACTCCCTCGTCTCCCACCACAAGAGCCAATTGAATAGATATAGCACAGGCTTTATTAGACCGTACCAAGCTGGAGATTTGTAGCTGCTCCTAATGAAAGAGTAGAGCTGTTTTCACAAGCCATTGATATTCAGCAGGTCTAATGAAACATAAAAGACTGGTTATATGCTTTGTTTCTCTAAAGTACCGCAACAGACTTATAGAAATGAATTTTAAAAAACGGGTCAAATCACAAACTCTATATAAATTGTAAGCAAGACTTTTATTTTGTAAAAGCTATGCCTGGAGTTATGCCTCCCTGTTTAATAGGAATCTGTAAGGAAAATGGAACCAAATGTGTGGAAATGGAAAGCAAAATGTGTGTAGTGTGGTTGTGGTCAGGGATCCTGCTTTGTGCAGTCATGCTGGAACAATGAAGCAACTCTCCCCAAACTGTTGCCACAAAGATGAAGCATATAATTGTTACCTTTCACTGGAACCAATAATAACATGTTTAGGTATGATAATTAGAAGGGGTTTTGGAATGTGTTATATGAATGTAGAATAAAGTGCTCAGTTAAACAAGTGATGACAGCTTCTTCCTAGAGGCAATCAGACTCCTTGACAAATTGTTGGCTCCAAACACACTTGATCACACAGTCTCTGACACTCACCATTAGACAATCTCCTATACAAGACAATGTTCTATAACTGCTGTTTAGAATCAGAAACAGGCCTGATAGAATTTCCGTCCCAGTGTCGTTAAGTAAATTGTATACAAGAGGGATTCCAAAGCCAAAAATATTTAAGGCTTGACGTCTAAGGGCTGTGTATTAACTTTATATGACTATTGTGTTTCGACCTCAGCTATTTGGATGGCTGGGCATTTGGTTTATATCAGTGTGGTATTACTCTGCAGAACAGTTCAATGGTACACAGCCAAAATGCAAACCAACCATTTATATACTATTTTTTATAAAATGATAGACTGAATTGCGGTGTTCATTCAGTCCCATCACTAGTGGAGTATCTAAAGCCCATAGCATATTGTTATTTATGTTGTCATTTTAGAGAAGGTTCTTTTTTTAACCATCATGTCTGTGCTTTAATGCACAAAGCAGTATTCATGGTAAGGTATATTTGATATGGAACAATTTGATAGGCTCACAGAGCCCTGAGCTAAAAACACATTGATGGACTAGAATAGAGATTGTGAGACCGTCCCTCTTGTCCAACGTTAAAGACTGACCTGACACAGGCTCTTTTAAAGAAATCCTTACCAACACCCCTAACATTTTATAAAACACATTTTAACACATGTGAAAGCTTTTAAAAAGGCAAAAACAGAGTTTACTCTAAACAGGATCACAAGACAACTACATATTTTTTATTATATCTAATTTTACAACTACAAACCTTTAAAGCACTGATGATGTTTGAAAATGTTTGCTATGTAATTTCATCCCATTATCATCTATTTGATCCTCTATTAGGATCATAGCGTTCCACATGCCCATCCCAGGAAGAGCGTTTCGGATGCTGGGCAAGTGCACCCAGTACAGGGCACCAATCCATCACTGTCTGTGTGTGTGTTTGCGTGAGTGAGTGTGTGCCCAAGCACACTATATAGGAGAAGTTTAGAGCAGCCAATTTATCTTGAATCCATGTTTTTGGACTGTGCAAGGAAATCTGAGGACCCAGAGAAAACATACAGAACTCCATACAGATCGGGATTTGAACCTGGATCTTTGGGGCTGAGAGGTGGATGTGCTAATCACTATGTCACCATGCCGCCCTGCTAAGCAATTTACATTCAATAAAATTAAACTTATTTTTGAATAATGTGAAAATGAGGCGCAGGCTAACGACGGATAAGTGATTTTATTTGTTAGACCAATGTACTGGTGCTCTGTAATTAAATTTGCATTTAAACATGAACACTTTTTTTTACTGATAAAGCACTTCAGGTGAGTGCACCTACTGTATAATACCAGGAGACAGTTTGCACAGGAATAATTCATGAAACTGGGCTTACAAAATCAATTTGAAACAAAAACTCAGAATTTACAATGAATTAATCATTAGAAAAAAAATATAATACAAGTTTTCGGCAAAGAAAACAGTCACTTCGCATCATCCTGAGAACACAATGTTTACAGCAAACATGGTGGTGGCAACAGCACACTGTAGGGATGTTTCTCATATGGAGGGATTGGTTGAAGCAGAGCTAAATACAGAGCAATTCTGGCAGATAAAAATGATTTCAGTCTGCAGGAGACCTTAGACTACTATATCTTCTTAAAAGACTGCTTGGACATTTACACTTACTTTATTTTTAGGATGCGGCACCACAGGCACTGCTAGGTTTGTTGCATATTGAGGAACTGGTAAAAGCCAACTTAGTTACAGGACGTGCATGCAAACAAAGAGAAATGAAATCTCACTACTGCACATACACACACCCGCACGTGTCCTGTTCAAACAAGACACACCATGCCACTTTGGAAAGCCCTTGTTTTATGAGGTCAGGGTCAAAACCCCAAGGAGAGTGAGCTTCCCGTTTCCACACACATACGGTGCAGAAAAGCTGGCTTTAATCATGTCTGGGAGGCAACTTCCTCTGAAGTCTGTACATAAAGGTGATTTAAACCAAACAACTAAACAAAGGAAGTTGCACATTCCTCCCTGCACACCAAAAGATCTTCAGGGCAAGGGGGCCCCTGCATCCTTCCTGCTCTGCTAGTTCAGTATATACCTGAGCCAAGTCTGCACCAGCTGAGGTTTTCACCATTCATCTTTCTGGAGTTTAAACATCAGACTCAATTTACAGGCATGTGTATATTTTTATTGTGATAATCATAGCATTAATGGGCAATATGGGTGGAATTTCCATGTTCCCCCTGTGTCTGTGGATTTCCTCTGGGCTCTCTTGGTTCCTCCCACAGTCCAAAAAACTTGGATTTAAGGTAGATTGAATGCTTTAAATAGCCCCATATAGTATGTGTTTGTGTGTGTACCCAGTGATCGATTGGCACCCTGCCCAGTGCCAAAAATGATCATGGGAAACCCCCTCCCCCCACAAACCTAGCAGATTAAGTGAAAGATAATAAATTAATGAATGATATATAATACAGCATCTAAGCAAATGTAGAATTTAATAATACCTACCTTTTTAGTACCCTCATTTTCCCAACTCTTAGGGTCCCTACACACAGCCCCCTGCCTGTAATTCTCCTCCTCACCAGGCCCCTACACTCTATCCTACATTAGAAGAGATGTCCGCATAGTGAGCAGATACTATAACCAGAGTAGTACACACCGTCGCCCACAGATAAAAACAGTAACAGATGCGAAACATCCAAATATAAATACCTGAAGCAACTTAGACTGTAATATTAACCTGTGTTTACATTAGCAGTTCTGTCTTAATCTTTGCATTTAAAAAAATATATAGGTTATATAGGTTTTCTTACGATCCACATAGTACTTGGTATAAATGGTATATATATATATATATATATATATATATATATATATTGTATAAGTAAAAGACATATGTTAGGATAATAGGCTGCTCTACTTCAGTATTCTTAACCTCATAAATACGACAGGCAGCTATAAATCCTATAGACTGGGTTGGTTCCATTTGGGAAGAAAAAGCAACAGGATATACGATATCTGTATGAAATGGAAGGCAGACATGCTGGAGTTAGGGGTGCTTTACAGGGATGGCTCATAAATGCGGATGGAGTCTGTAGGTTGCAGTATAAGGGGCCTGTGACAGGGGCAGTGATCATATACACTGCTCAGTGGGAGCTAGAAAAGACATATTGCTAATCTAGAAGTTTGAACCACAACCACTACTCTGTGCTATAAAGGGTGTAGATTGGAAAATATGACTGGGGCAGCCAGTAAGGGGGTTGTGTAATGTTATATACCATGTTTGTACATGTAGGCACGCCACGTAGTATTTTACAAGTATAGCTTTGGACTTTCCAGCTCCTGAAGCTAAGTTAGGATCCAGCATGATCAGAGCAGCCATTGGATTGCACATCTTTTTATATGGTCAGTAAAATCTTCAAACCACAGCACAAGAGATGCCATGTAGCCATTTTGTAAGTCAGACATATAATGCACATGAGGTATAAAAGATATAGAAGAGAAATGTCAGAACAAACACAAATTCTGCATATACATATACATAATGACAAAAGAGCATAAAGGACCCTGAGCATCACATCTATTTTGGCTTTTCCTATTCCAAAATATATATATATATATATATATATATATATATATATATATATATATATATATATATATATATATATATATATATATATATATATATTATGTGTGTGTAAGGAGTGCTACATCACTCCTCACCTCTCCTTCTGTTTGTTTTTCATTTTCAGTTAACTTGTTTCCACTCGTTTGTTTCCCTAGTTTTAGTTAATTAATTGAGTTTTCCCAGTGGTTCACAGTCTGGTCACGAATTAGTTTTTTTTGGTTTATATACTTCCTGTTTTCCTTCTCTCCCCAAACCAGCATTAATTATATGTTATATGTTGTATGATCCTGTGTTTGTAGATTCTAAATAAATCCTGTGTTCATAAATCCTGTGCTCACAGGATCTATTCACCAATTGTAACTATATTATATATAATTTATATTATATATAAATAAATCATGTCTCTGGTCTAATTTTACACGGCACTGTCTAGTTCATTTAGCAGACACATTTATTCAAAGCGATTGTAGTCAAGCTTGAGTCAGAACATAAGGTAGCTACAGCTCCCCTAGAGCAACAAGGGTTAAGGGCCTTGTTCAAGAACCCACATGGATAATGTCAGTGACTAGGATTTGAACCCAAAGCATTCAGACTGAGAGCCTAACACTCAACATAAGGGGCCTTAACCTCTATCCATAGATCCAGAGTGTTTTTTTAATGTGACATACTGTGGTGAAAAAATTAATCGCTTTTACAATAAATCATGTTTAACAACATTACAATTAATTAATTAAAAGAGCACCTCAACATCGTCATGAGAACGTTCATAGGAAATATACATATTATGCTGGTAGTCAGAACTAGACCAAGTTGCGCAACTTGAACGGAACAAAAAACAAATTTACATTTGCAACACACTGATCTGTTTACTTTGTCCTTTTCTGTCAAATGGATATGAATATGTTCAGAAAATAATTTAATATTTTTTGTTAAAATTCAGCAAAAAACATGTTTTTCTTTCTTGGATTACTAAATATTATTTTGTGTTTAAATTAAATAAATAACAAGCAAACCTCTCTCCACCAATTATATTATAACATTGGTACAAATTTTAACATCATAAACCATAGGTAAACCTGGGTAAAAAAAATAATAACGTGTCAGTGGCTTTGCTCCAAACCATTAACTACATACTAAATATTATAGTAATGACATCATTAACGGTGTTCTACTGCGACATGCTGTTGAATAACGTAGTATGTGGTTTGGGATGCAGCCAGCTTACTTCCCTGGGCTATATGATTCTGTTTAGCCAAACACTTCTAATCACAGACACTTTTAAAAACTGCAAAAATGGTTATTTGATGGCCCACCCACCCGACATCCTGTACTCTGCTGCCCTTTTTCCTGGCACCAGCCTGGGTGGGACTTTAAAGAAGCAGCCACACCTGAGAGCTAGGAATGGTTAAGGTTACAAAAGCTCGCTCTCCCACAATCCCCTGTCTGTGACTTTAATTTAACTTTTTTTTTTTTTTGAAGCCATATTTTGCAAATTGTGCTTTTCCTGTTCCAGCTTAGTACTTGCCTTCTGTGCAAGGTGAGTTCTTAGCATGATTTAATAAGTAGTTTTCTATTAGGCAAGAGAGAATGTGGGGTTAATTTGCTAAGTGCAGAAACTTAGGCAAATGCCCTTGGGCAACCGGAGTGCCTCACCTCCTCAACTTACACAGACTGCTGCCCACAGTCACAAATGACTCCAGGGAATAGTGACAGGAGCCAAGCTTTACCCTAGAACTCAAAGGAGTGGGCAGCACTTGCGGTAAATAAACAACCCACACTCATAAGTCTTTAAGGCCCTGAAGGATGATGACACATCTCTCATTTCTGAGATGGTCTGACATAAGCATCAGTAGCACCCATGAAAAGCCTCCTAACATGCCAGATCAAAGACACAAGGGCATGTGAGCATTGTCATTTTCTTTCTTTCTCCAGCCCACACTGTGACAGAGCATGGTGCTTTTAGGGGGAGCGGACCATGAGCTGTGGGTGATGATGTGCTGTCGGAGGAGCAGCCCCACGTTCTACGGTGGAAGTAGAAAAACCGCTAAACACTGTCAAGCAATCACCCTAGGGTTTGTCACAAATACTGCAGTTATAAACTATAAATAAGAAGTATTCTCGATATCCTAAATGTACAAACTATCAACAAAAGGTACAGTATCAGGGCACCCTCACATCACACCTGCAGAAGTTTTTACAACATGCTATTTAAAATCCAAGGTCATTGGCTTTGAAATAGGATTTCGACCACAATTCTGAACACAGAAACAACTTCCAACCGTAAAACTTAAAATATGAAATATAAATATGTATTCGCTCATGTCTTTGATACTGTATATGGACAAAAGTATAAGGACACCTGCACATTACAGGTGCATTTATGCAAATTTCCGGATATATACAACATATATAACAACTTCCATTCATCTAGAAAAAAACATTTACAAAGGTTTTGAAATGTGTCTGTTATTTTCTTTTTAAATAGAACTGAGCACATGAGAAACTGGAACTGTTGTGGAGGGTCGAACCACTAGACTGAACAAAAGCAATTCAATTTGCTAAATACTGTATTTATTTATTCATCTGTTAGAAATTAAATGTAAATCTGATCACAACATGTGGGCCTGACGGGGAAAGTCAAAGGATAGCCATTAAGTGTCAAACTCTGATCAAGAAGATGTCCATCCATTGAAGGCCTGGCTTGTATCTATGTTCTTGTTCAGGTGTTTGATGGGGTTGCAGTCAGAAATGTGTGACATAAGAGGGCCTTTTCCATACTGTTCCCATAATAGAACGCATACAGTTGCACCAATCTATTGCTGGACACAACACTCACTCACACAGACACAAACACTATGTAGGGGCAATATAAGGCAGCCAATTTACCTTAAAACCTGGAAACCCAGAAACCCACACAGACATGGGGAGACCATGGAAACTCTATCATGATTGGGATTAATACCTGCATCCCCTGCGCCGAGAGGTGATCAAGCTAAACACTAAGTCACCATGCCACCCTATAATTAACTGTTCATATATTTTCGACCAATGTATTTTGACCCCATTATATGCTTTGATCATTATTTTATTATCATTATTTTTATGTCCTTAAACTTGATAAAGGAGTTAAAATGAAGTTTTGAAGAACACGGTCTCAAACAGAATCTCATAGAACATATTAGCAAACAGTACAGACCGCAGACACATAAATATTTACACTCATTTACTTTTTCTCACACAGTGCACCAGGACTGACCCAATCCTCTACATTCCTGCACTTCAGACCACAATGACAGACGTCTGCTGCACTGCCTCAGTCTCATTTGTTCATGTAGTTAAAACAACACGATTAGACACAGGACGTGTGACACTATCTGAAACAACAGTTGTTAATTTCATGCTTTTGTTATTTAAGTGTAATTTTTAAGGGTTTGCTTGAAACTGTGTTAGCATTGTGTTAGTTTAGTATATTCTAGCTGCCACGATGTCAGCATTCTAATTCATCCCTAAGGTGATTCATCACTGAGATCAGTGTTTTGTGTAGGCTCCTCTTCCACACCATACATGGTGAAATGTTTTTACAGTGCTCATTACAGTTGGAGAAAATGGTAGCCCACTTTAAATTCTTTTGTCGGCCTGATGGTAAAACACAATTCATCAGCTTGGCAATTTTATTTTTATTCTGAGTCTAATAGACATGATTGAAATTATTTCAGCCATTATTTGGTGTTTTGTTTTTATATTTTAATCAATAATAACTTCATCTGTGTGAGAGAGTGTGTCCAGCAATAGATTGGCATCCTGTCCTGGGTGTTTGTGCCCAGCACCTGCTTATTATTATAATTCAGAGCATTAGGGAACAGTGAAACTGTAAGGGGCTAAAAGTAGAAAAACAGAAACAGATTGTCTACAGTTTGTAACTGAGGGAGTGAAAAGTGCATTGATTAAATAAATGGAACTGATAATGATATTGAAATGGTTGTACTTAAATAAAGTAGCTAGTGTATGTAACTATTTTGGGCTGTGTTTTTTTGGTGGAAATGTACATATCCAGTTCTGAATAAGGGATCAGTGGAAAAGTAATATTTTAAGCCTGAATTAATAATTAACAGCTGTAGCTGCTGATTCGTTGAGAAAGTAGAAGTCTTTGTCCCACACTAAATGTCACTGTTCTCCACAGTATAACCCATTATCCTGACAGGAGTATATGCTTTATGTTGCACACCTCTGTGAGGGAGTTAAATGGTGGGTTTGATTTACATCAACCACATTGTGCATGTGATTATATCTAGGACATACAATCCCTCTTAATGAGCATTGGCATTTGTTTTAACACCATAGCTGGACCTGATCATTTCTTTCCCATAAATGTTGATTGCTCATGATCACAAATGGGAAAGTGCTGTGCAGGTTGGATCAGAATCAGGTCTGCACTTCTGGCAGCTTTACTGTGCTGACTAGGCATGCTGCAAGTCACAAGCAGTGAGGGTGGGAGTGCAAGCGGCTGCCCTTCTTTCTCAATCTTTCCAATGGAGCCAGAACATTGTATAAAAAATGTATATTTTAAAATCATTTGGCCTTTTTTTTATCTGATTAGCACAAGCCACATAATTAATATTATTTATTATTAAACACTTAAACCGGCTTTGCCAGGGCTTGTGATTACATGTAACTGGTAGCTTTTTTGAAAAACAAAAATAGTTTGTAAAAGAATTGTACAAAAAAAAGCAACCCGCCAAAGCTCTTAAAGAAAATAGCAAGTTTCTTGCAGTTTATTGCATGTGATGCCAAAAACACACTTATGAATCATGTTGTCACCAAAGCAAAGACACATTAACACACCCTAAACCAAGCTGCACTGTGTGGGGTTAACAGTTTGCCAAAGATTGCTCAAAAAATCCCCTCAAGTCAATTTTTGGATGTTATAATGAATATATGTATTGAACAGTATTCTTTACACATGAAAAGGAAACAATCAGGTGAGCATTGTGTGTGTAGATAACCTATTCCAGCCCAATGTGGAGCTGATCCAACATAAAACGTCTAAGATTACCAAATCAATAACCAATAACTGGTGGCTGTATTTACATTTAACCATAAAGTGTGGACTGACAGCTTCTGGTTGGTTTTCCATCGATTTGACTGTTAAATATGTGGGGATTCAAGAACTATGAACTTAAAAATAACATAAGCTGATGCAAATATTTGCATTGCAGTTCATATCTGGATCCTATTCCATTTTTAAAATACAAAATGATGATAATCTGTATTTTCCTTTTAATAAAGGCAAAACATGTACTTATTTACTCTTTGCTGGATTATAAACACATAAGCTTGTTGTTTATAACATTTAATAATGGAAATGGGAAAAGCCAATTCTAGTTTCAGAATGACTGTGTAACCAAGCACAAAACAAGCTCTGTAACGACATACTTTTCATATAAATGTGATTTTCACAGTAGTGATTGTGATGTCACATCTAGCATCACAGCTTCCTCAAATGCTTAACTAACTTTAACTTTAAAGACAATCTTTAAAACTGGTGGAGAAACTCCTCATTAATGCTCAAGGTCTTAAGATGGGAACATTAAACATCAAATTTAATCTATTTACATAGTACGTTCAACAAGTTCCCTAACAAATACAAAATCCACAAGGGACAGAAAGCTATTGAAAGGATAAGTATTACAGAGATAATACAGAGAAAAACCTCTTAAACACTGAATTCAGGTGTTTCACTTAATTCCATTGCCAAAGGTATCATAAATCAAGCATTTTAGAGAATTGGATGTTTCCAACTTTCTGGGAAGGGTTTGGGGAAGGCCCTTCTGTGACTTAATGCACAATGCAAGGTCTATAAACCCATGGTCCTTAAATCTGATTGGCTGAGCTGTTTCAACCTCAACATTAAAAATAATGCACACCTCAAAAACGCCTCACAACCGTATCAATGGATGACATACAATACATTATTTTAAATCATGTGCTATTACAGATTATACAGAAAATTCAGATTAATATAAACAGTTGCTCATTTCCAGATGAATATTAAGTTGGTATCTCTGTACTCAGTAATAAATATTTTTTCTTTAAAAAAAGGTTAGATTATGTCTTGGAAAACCAGTTTATTGATCATTTTGTTCAAAATAAGCACATTTATAAAATGGACCTTGTTTTTTTAAATTATAATATTTTTGTAACCTCTTTATAAAAGCAATAATGCACTTGTGCATTACTGTGAATGTATCATGGATGAAATGTTAATTCACGCCCTCTCATGCATCATTGCTTGACTACTCAGTGTCTAGCGTCATCTCCACCAATTACAACATTTTGTCAGAGATACATTACAATAATCCAACCCTGAGGTTATGAAGGCATAAATTAATTTCCCTTTTCCTTAAAATCACATCTTATTATTTAGAATGTAATCCCTGGTATTGAAAATGTTCATGTTATATGTTTAGAAAGTCAGGTCAAAGCTTACATACGTGTGATGATTGTGCATCCAAATTACCATTAGCCAAAATTGCATATACACCTTACTGGAAGTACAGTGTTTGCACAAATGTCACTGGCTTCCAACAGCATTTAATCTTTCCCTACAATGTTAACATTGTGTCCTCCAGTAGACAAGGAGCTAATTAATATGATAATTAAGCCAGAAACCTTGCCTAGCAACACCCCCCTCACCTCATTAATGCCAGATGATGGGGGTCAGGATGCCATGTTCGCCCTGGCCGTCACACGTCAGCCTGATCAGCATTTCTGACAGCCAGGCAGGATTACAGATGAAATATCGGAAGCAGCATGTCAATACGCATTTCTTCCTCCACGGGTACCACACACGCACACACAAACACACACACGTTCCCAGGGCTTTAAGTGCTTTGTTGGATCGATGCAATTGAAGCAATTCATAGCGCTTAGTCTGAACTTATGAGAAGTTTTTCTAAAGCATTTATGTGTAAGAAAAAAAAACTATCCAATAGAATTGAACTGTAGAAGGAATTTTACAGAATGAAGTTTGAATTAAGAAATTCTTACTAGGTCAATATTTAGTTTATTTAGTAGTTGTTTAACTTGAAAAAGTTCAAAAACAATCACAATGGAAATATTTTGATGGAAATCTCTTGAACTTCATCTCAGTACAGCATGTACAAAGAATAGATGCAATTCAAAGAAATGTTTTGCAATACTGGTTTTCACGCAACATTCCAAATATGCTTGTCAGCTAATGTCATCTTGCTGATCTTATGTACAGTTCTGAATACGTCATCTATGATGGGATGTAAAGATACTTGAAACAATACATTATTCACCTGCTTTCAAATGAACAAAACATGCACTCTCTGTAAAGTCTGTGGCTTCACAAAACAAAACCTAATAAAACGTAAATGATCTTTAGAAGATATTAAATGTGAGAAATTCAAACTCTGATAAGCAACACATGACAAAGTGGAGTCTATACAATATTTTTATATACTTGTTTCTAGGGCATGCTGCCTGTTATAGTTGCTCCTGTTCATGATTTTTGCTTTTCCTTTCTAAACCTCTATTTATCTTTTGCACTTATTCTTGTTATTATTATTATTAGTAGTAGTAGTAATATTTCTATACTTTATTCTTTATTTGTTTACTATAACACTGAAAAATGGGGTATCTGTAACTGCTGCAATTTTCCCTAGGCGATTAATAAAGTATTCTGATTCTGATTATAATTATATGTAATCAGGTAGTTATATAGTATATTATATAATACCATATTGTTTATTTATGGGTGTTGGTAGCGGGCACTGCTAATAATATGCCCTTAGTTCATTTTGCAGCAAGGGTGTCCACCCCTATAAAAACGAGTTTCGGCGTTTTACTGCTCTGGGGCATTCAGTAGTGGGGAGAGAGGGGTACAGAGAGAGATTTACATCCTGATGCAGATTGTTGTTTTCCTCTTTTATGAGAAGGACATTGAGTTTATGCAAGCTGCTTATTTGTTTCAGACTGATGCACCTGCCACATCAATCCTTAAATGGTAATAAGACCAGTTAAAACTATTTATTCTACAGGATTCTAAGAAGGATCATGTGAGTGAAAAACATTCCAAATAGTTGAACATCTTTTTTTATAGCATGAACATCCCAGCAAATACACTCCAAGGTCAATTAATTCAATGCTCAGAGAAATTTTAAATTTGAAGAGCTGCAGACTCTACAGGAACATGGAACTGCAGACTCTTAAAGGAACACGGCAGCACAGTACCGGTTCACAAAGTAGCATCTGATCAAACCACAAGACTTCAGACAGGACCAGTGGAGATGATTGGCCATAATGCACAAAACCACTTTTGGTCAAACAGCATATTAGCACCATCACCCAACTATCAAGCATGGTGATGGATTCACATCTCACTTGTCCACAAAACATTGTTCCCATTATGTTTGGGATCTTTAGGATGTCATGCCATGATGCCATGATACAGCTCCACAAATGTGATTTGATGGATACCATTTTTGTTTTTAAGAAAATTGTTTTCATTCAGATATGAGTGTTCTTCCATCATTTAAAAACATACAATTGTATCCTTAATCTGTCTGCTAATCATAATTTTGCCATTTGCAGATATGCAAAATAGGATCAGTTTTCTAAATTAATAAATAACCAATTTAAGATCATTGTCTATACATAAAAAAAATTGAATTAAACATCCAAGAACACAAAAAATGAAGTGGCTAGTATAGTCTTGGGACAAATGCAATACCATATAAATGACTATAGTCTCAATGACTATACCAGCCGCTTCATTTTTTGTGTCAATGACTATAGTAGTTTCAAAATTGGATCTAAAACAAGCCGATATGGGTGTGAAAGTCACATTAGAACTTCAATACTGTCAGTCTTCACATTTCACATTGTGATGGACTGTATTGTTGAATGTAGTAATGTTACACTGAGCAACAGAATGAGAGAACATGAGAAAGAGATAAAGTGTCTTAAGTATACCATGAAACTCAGAAGGCTCCACCTTTGTCCTTCTCATTCTCTACTTTCACTTCATTAATTCATCACAGTCCACTCCATCCCACATTTCTTCTCTGTGGGGCTGCATTTGCGTGAATCCCGCCTGCTGTTAATGTAAATAATTCACCATTACCTTTATCCTGATGGAATCTTAATTGTGCTTCTACAGTCTACTCCTAAAAGTCATTCCACACACACACACACACCAGCTTAATGACACTTCCCTGAAATCAAAAGATCTTTTATTGATCCTCACATTGATGAGCCTACACAGCATTGGTAAGGTTAAGGTAAAAGGCTTGACTAAATCGAGTACACTGAGTAATTTAAAGCTTAAATCTTCATCATCATCATCATCATCATTATTAACTTTAATTAAGGTCAACTTAATGTGAATCCATTTTGTGTAGATATAATACTGACTGTGACAATATCTTTTGATCTCTATATCCTCAACATTTATGTTAATCAGTGTATTGATTCCAATTTATACCCATAGCTGTCCAATGGTGTTAATTATGGAAAATAATTCTGCCACACAGGTCAAAGCAGGTTTAAACATTGTTTGTACAAAGTAGTGTAATCTCCAACAAGAAAATTAAATTCAGCTTTTTTGATTTTGTATATATTGACTTTATGCAGCACAACATCTTACAATGTACTAAATCACATGGTCTAGAAGACTGATACTATTACTTACATGATTAATGAAATACCAAATAAATAACAGCAATTGATTTTGCTTCTATAATCTAATACCAAGAAAACAACTACCACCAGCTCATCAACTATGTTTCAATCTGTCCATACTCGTTTGAGTAATTTATTTGGTAATTATTTCAGCTCAGTGTATTTAACAGTTTTGCAGTTTCAGCACATGAGAGATCCACCACATGTTATCACAGACAACAGATGCACTCAAAGTCTCACAGTGCAGCAAAGACATGGTGAATGATGACTTCTGGGTAACGCAGTAACCAACTATAATGGTGAAAATACACAAACACCTCACTGAGTGGGATGACTTCGTGGTTAGCATGTTCACCTCATGTTTGCACTAGGGACCTGGGTTTGGATCTGGATGGGAATGGGGAACCTCTTGCTAGTCTCCCCTTATTGAATTAGTACTTTTCAGCAGTACAGTGCATCATAACATTCTGTAGTATTTATAATACCTGATGAGAAAATGTGTTATTTTAATTTACAGACTCTATTGAGGCAATTGCGATCCGTGTCTACTAAACGGTGATGAAAAATGAAAATAGTGATTCACGATTTCTAAACATATCATGCCACATCCCTTCTAAAGAAAATTAACCCTAAGACCACAGCAGAGTTTAGGAAGAAACCAGTCGACCTGAATGAATAAAACATAACTGTCTGTCTGCAACTCTAGTGAAAGATGGCAACAACGCAATACAGCAATAGTGAATACTTTTTTTTCTAGACGTTGGCATACAAAAAAACATATTCTGATGCACATGATGCACATACAGCTTTGACTCAACAGTTTTGGAAGGGTTCAAACTTTATAAAGACACATTAAGCCCTCATTGAGCTTTAACAGCTTTTAAAGTTCACTGCCTTTTGACCTGACCACAACTTATCCAAAATGCTTGATGTAAAACCTTTTTTCATGGAGTACAAACAGTTATAAATAGTAATCATTTTCATTTTTTAGAATAGAATGTCCAAGAAAGATATTATGCACATTGTTTACCTATATAAGAAACAAAACTGTTATAGCCTGTCAAGATTATGAATGCTGAGTCTGTATGCAATACATTTGAATGTGAGCACACCTGTGACTGCATTTGGTTTAACAGGGTCAGTGTTTCATACACGCAGGCCTCGGGCAGCAGAGCAGGGCAAGAACAGAAGGCATGTAAGTAATGCGATCACTATCAGTGGAGACAAAACACAGAAGAAAGTCTGTTCTTGTTCCAGCCTGGACGACTGAGACAGGATGGCTGAAAGCCAAACCAGGTGTGCCTAAAAAGGAAAGAAAGAATATGGAAGAGCAATAGGGACAAAATAATCTAAATTCATATGGCTACTAAACTCGGTGTCACTCACCATGAGCTGCAGTAAGCTACTGTGACCAATTTTAGTTATTTGTAAGTTAAGCACACAAACCCTGACATCTGTAGCTGCTTCAGATTAAGCATTTGAATAAGTTAGTTATTCATCACACTAACGTCTAACCAGTTAAGACAACGTAGACAATTCTTTATCTGATTTCATACATTTAATACCTGGAGCCTAACATGAAACTGGGTTGAATATTAGGAAACATTTTGGACATGTTGTCCATAGCAAAGCAGACACACACACACACACACACACACACACACACACACACACACACAGTAATTTTTAGTAACAATTTCATAATTTTATTTCACCTGTCTTTAGACCACTAAGAACTCCCTCAGTAATCAAACCTTTTTTCTGTAAGAAAACAGAAAAAAACACTAGGACATAACTTTTAAAAGAAGGAGAAGAAGAAGAAGAGAAAAGGAATAAAAATAAAAAGAACAGGAATTTTCTCCATGTCTCTGTGGGTTTTCTGCGGGATGTCCTGTTTCCTCCCACAGTCAAAAACATAGATTCAAGGTGAATTAAATGCTCTAATATAGCGTGTCTGTGATTGAGTGTGTGCCCAGCGATGGATCGATGCCCTGTTTTTCCCTGGATGGGAACCCCTGCAACCCTAATAGGGGATTGAATGGAAGTGGTAGGTTGACACCCTGTCCTGGGAGTATATGCCCAGCTCCCAAAACATTCTCCCCTGAATAAGCATGATTTTGATTTTTGTAACATGACTTTTTAATCACTACATAAACCATATTTAACAATATTGCTTACTTGGTCACCAATAGGAATTGCATAAAAATAAATTTAAAAAAGAAGGGAAAAAAAAACTTGCTGGCTGGATTTGAACTTTTAAGGTTTATTTTAAAGTTATGCAAATGCAGTGCTGTCTGATATTTTTTAAGTACTGGCAATTTCTCATTTAAGCGTTTTGTTTAATTCATTAAAAGAACTGCGTAGATTCCAAAAGAGATCACAGACAAAGAAGTGATTAATCATTTTGCTCTGAAATGACTATCAAAGTCGACTGAAGTCAGAAGCTTGAGTTGGTATGCAGGCACGACGGGCTTCCAAAAACGAGCGCATAAAGCATCTGTCTTCTTCCTGTCTGAGGATATCCCTGCTGACTCAGTTCATCTTAAACGAAACCTGAAAAGGCTTTCACTCTCTGTCTGACAATAAAGCGCTTTAACTTCCTGTCTCTTTCTGTTTTGTTTGCGTGTTAGGTTTGACTGTTTTTCTTCTTAACTGTGCCCCTCCTTAACAAGGCTGTAAGAGCAGACAAACAGATGATCACCAGCCCTCATGTCACTCCGCCCCAAAATAAAGCCGTTTGGGCTGCAGGGCTAATGAGCTTAAAAGGCCATTCATCTTGCCGGTCAGAAATAAGGCAAAAACCCAAAAAAAAAAAAAATACTGTGGGGTCACAGCAGGTCTAGAGCTACTGACAACAGGCCCATGTATTCAATCATTGGCCCTGGCCCTGTCTGTCCACTTGTCTGCCTTAGCATCTGCTTTTTGTTAGCCACGTTAGCTGAAACTGTTCAGGCTTCATTTTTCCACGTTTAATGTACCATTTACTGAAGTTTTGCTTGCCTACAACACAATTGATATCCTTTTCCTAACAGACAGGTGCAAACGCAAATGTATACTGCAACTCCACATTACTTATCTGGACAGAAAATTGTTTGTGTTCAACAAAGTCATACATCAAAGTTCGTTTTTTAAAATAGTGGTTAAAATAACATAAAAAAAGCAGATATCCATTAAAATATACTTGGATTATCCTTAATTACTAATTAGGACAACAGTTACTCAGGCTACAGACTCCATCCATCCATTATCTTCCGCTTTATCCTCTACTAGGGTCGTGTTGGGGTTCCCTATGCCCATCCACACTAACACCTATTATACTAACAGACTATTTTCAACTTAAATTGATAAATGCGGCGGCATGGTGGCTTAGTGGTTAGCACGTTCGCCTCTCAGCACTAGGGATTCCCGGTTCGACTCCCCATCTGGGTGGAGTTTCCATGTTCTCCCCGTGTCTGCATGGGTTTCCTCCCACAGTCCAAAAACATGGATCAAGTCAATTGAGTTCTCCAAATTGCCACATATAGAGTGTGTATGTGTGCGTGTCTGTGTGAGTGTGTGCCCAGCGATAGATTGTCTGCCCAGCGCCCGAAACGTTGCTTGGATGGGCATGGGGAACCCCACCGCGACCCTAATAGAGGATAAAGCGGAAGATAATGGATGAATGAATTGATAAATGCTCAAAATTTCCAAGTAGTGGACACCAGGCGGAAGTGATGTGGTTTAATTGATTTATTAGTGGGGATCTAACTTCAGAAAAGGTATTATAATAAATAGAAGTAGTTTTACAAAAAAAAACCACCTTTTCGATGAGAGTGGTAAAAGAAAGCTGTTTGGAACGGCTAACTCATTCCTTCACATAGCACTGACTACATGGTGAACTAATTATTGAATCATATCCAACAGGTCAAGTACATTAAACAATTATTCATAAAAAATGTAGAAATGCACCACACAAGACAATTTATTTTAATGCAATGTGATATACAAGTAAGCCAAAAGTGACTTGTAGCAAAAATGGACCTAAAATTTGACATTTTACAGCTATATTTGTACAAAATACTTCTTGCTATAATTTGTTTATAGAAGGTTTAAGGCTTGCAAAGTACCCAAGGTTCATTGTACATCGTGTGTACAAGTGGAGCTTCTGCAATATAAAGCAACAATTAGTATGGAAAATTTGAACAACTTTCTGTAATGAATGACTATATAGTGCACTGTATTATCTTACATCATTTTGAAAACATTTTATCATTTTTGATGCTTTTTACTTGTAACAGCTTACATTAACAGCTTACACAGCATGACTGGAGCAATGTGAAGCAATTTTGGTGGAATAGGATTTTGAAACCAACCCCCAAGTCAGATTAGTAGCCAATCTTCCCAAGCATTAAGTTACCTTGATTAAACGCTCTTTAAAATACATCACAGAATCCAAAACTAAACAAAGCAGGATAGTTTGAGAACAGAGAAAGAGTCCAGCTAGTGTCAGTATAGTGTTTGTAATAAAATGTTAAATTAAATCATATTTGTTAGCATAAATGGAAATAACCACTCATAACCTCTGCTATATTCTCCACTTATATGAAATAAAATATTTAATAGGCATAATACGAAAGTGAATTAAGTACACATTCAACTGCCAAACAACGTCAGCCATTTTTATCTTTCTATTTGCAGAAGGTTTAATCACTAACTGACGTGAGCAAGGTCGCTGGTGTGTGAAGTGAAGGTTCTCTAAAGTAGCCTGTTGCTCTGGTTTCCTGTGGGGGTCGCATGTCCTCTCATCACCTGCTGGGAGAGGAAGCACTGCGTAAATACAGGGATTCCCACTTTGGCCCACTGCTGCTTTAAATAAGAAACCAAAACTTTGCAGTGTTTGCTATAAAGAGAATCCCACCTGCATCACCCCCTTTTTCTCCCCAGAGAGAGGTCAATTTTCAGGTACCACTGTCAGTATTAATTCTAAAGTATGTGATACCTGACTATTACCAATTGCTTGTTGGACAAAACCATTACCATTCTTATGTATTAATTTCAATGCATTTACATAACTGGAAAGTCTTTTAATAAGATTTTGAAGCTGTTGATGTAGATAATGGAATATTGATGGGGTCAAACCCATCAAAAAGTTTTATAGACAGTACTTTTCTAGTGATGTCCTCACAGAGCAAACTTTTTGTTCAAGGGCACAGGGTGTACACTGTTGTGAATTGTGAATTTCCCCATTGTGGGACCAATAAAGGATTATCTTATCTTGCACATGTCTCAGTGAAGAGAAATTAGCTGGATGATATAGAGGTCTGCTTTCTAATGATTTATTAAAATTATATTTGTTAATTTACTGGGATTAACATACAGTAACATTTCCTGGCTCGTTTAGAATAATCCTTCACAGCAAACATTCCGTCAGGAGTTTAAGGAAATCCCATTGTACATGTGGATTCCATCATTGATCATTTCATTTTGGTTAGAGGATTTTAAATAAGGATTAATGGTGAAAAATGATCGCATCGTTTATGAATGAGAAGGTAAATAAGCCTGAGTAGGAATAATGCTCGTGTCCACATTTATTTTGGATATTTGATAATGTGTTGGATGAAATGTGTAATAAGTTCATTAATTCATTATCTTCTGCTTTATGCTATATTAGGGTCGCGGGGGGGTTTCCCATGCCCATCCAGGGGAGAACGATTCGGGCGCTGGGCAGACACACCCAGGACAGGGTGACAATCCATCGCTGGGCAATGTGTAATAAGTAATAATTGTAATAAATAAAAGCAGCTTATTTAAATTTAGAGCTGCTGTTTAGCCAGATTTTAAGGTCCTGAATATTTTGAACAGTTTTCATTTATGACAAACGAGGGGATGATCAACCTGACCTATATCTAACGTCATGACTGCATCTGATCTAATTGTGTGATTTATAAAACCTGGAGTGAGCAAGAGAGAAATCAGCTACATTATCAGCATTTTAACTCACAGTGAGACTTTTTTGACTCACGCTATATTTCAACCAGTCACACACTTCTCATTTGAATGATTTACTCACCCATACGAGCGAGTGCCTGGTGGAGGGGTATTGATCGGGCAGATTTAAGGCCTGCCACTTGGCTAAATGTTATTCTCTTAGATGCGTGTGGGAGGTCCAGCCATCTCCGATTCCATCATAAAAATACATTAATCCGCTGTGCTGTAATGGGTTCATATGGGCGTCAAATGCTCTAGTTACTTCCATCTTCAGGAAAACAGTGTCTGCTGTAATTTGTGTTTAAATGAGTATAAGCTTAAGAAATCCAAAGCACTACTTATTTTAAAAGTATTTCCTTTCAAAACGTAAGTGCCCTTGCTGTTTTTAAGAGTTGTTTTAAAGCTTGTCCCTTAGAAACAACTATTAAACATATCTAGTTCTCAACATCATAACAAAACACTTTATCTGTACTTTGCTATGATGCAACAAATCCTAAAGTGGACAAGTTAAAGGGCTGTATGTAAAGGCAGTAACATTCGACTCAGCAGAAGCAATGTTTGAACCTTTTAATCAACAGTTTAGCAAACTAGTTACAGAGCCACCATTGCCCTTAAATGTATCTGCCACATCACAAAATTTACACTAGACACCATCCTCAATAAGTATGCCTCTTGTGCACATATCAATAATTTCAGTTTGGAGTACACCCCACACAGGGTTTTTACCTCAACCCTAAAAAACACAGTGGGAATGAATTAGGATAATAATTATAAACCACAGCTATAATGTCTTGAGCTTAAAAATCTCTGATTTTAAGTTTCTGATTCCCATTATCTATAATTCTGTAAAGAACCATCTTATTAAAAAAAGGCACCAGTAGCATTGAATTAGTATACAAATAAAATTCTTATCTGTGTAATGTCCACATAATTTTTGCACAAAGTTTACATACCTATTTCCACAGCATCGTCTCGCACAGAGGACAAATAACAGAAAAACATTGCAAGGCTGCTGCAGAATTTGATGACACGGTCTGATGATCATGGGAGTAGCTCGGGGAGGTCAAAGGATTACCCATCTTATTCTCACTCCCCCCCCCCCCTCAGACCAGCCTGCCTCAATCAATACATAATATCTTACAAATTGAATTCGACCTAGATCGATCCAAAGGGGCTGGCGTGCTGCTGTGTGATTTGTGTATGGCTGCAAAGTAAATCCTTACGATTAGCATGCTGGGCCTGCTGTGTGGGATAGAGGCTTGTGGCTTTTATTTCAAGGGTTCACTCATTATCACATGAATATTTCTCGACCACAAATAAAAGACAGTTTAAACTGTATTCTGGACTCTAAGCATCTACTGTGGTGGCTGATATTGTACATTAAGCAATAAACTGAAAGATGTTGATAGTTTACACTTTTTACTTTACTTTGGAAATGTTGCTTAGTCATGCAACTACACAACACAAAACCAATGAACAAAATTATATTTTAGCAGAATTGTTTGTGCAATCTTATTTTACAATTTAAACATCGTAGGCTTGTTCTAAATTGCCACAGAAAGAGAGTGTGTGTGTGCGTGTGTGTGTGTGTGTGTGTGTGTGTGTGTGTGTGTGTGCGCATCTGTGTGATTGAGTGTGCCCAGCAATAGATTGGCGCCCTGTCCTGGGTGTATCTGCAGAGCCTCCAAACCCCCGCCCCCCGACCCTCGTAGAGGATAAAGTGAAAGATAATGAATAAATTAAATGAATGAATGAACAAGTGAACAAAAATCTCAGGCTAAGAAATATTATTTAATTTAAAACTGCAAAAAGTGATCATGTGGTCCTGACTATTAGAGAATATAATTCGAGAATTATATACTCTAATAAATATATTAGAGAGCATAAAGAGGATTGCAGTCTGTAATTGTACAATAATAAAATAAAAATGATACAATAGAGACATTAAATGAATAAACAAATAGGTGATGCCCAATAAAGTGGTTGGTGATTGTACATTGTATAAGGAAAATGGCCATAATAGGTCCAGCCTAAATAATTAGCATCTGAAAACAAAACAACTCAAAACATATCTCTTCCACTTCATATAATAAATAAATAAATAAATAAAATAAGAGATTTTGGCCAGAGAGAGAATATTAAATCAGTCTGAGATAAATTCATATATTTTTTATTATGTTCATTATTCAGTGATAGTTGCTTGATTGAGAGCAATTCTACATGTGTGTATATGTGCGTCTGTGGCTAGACACATGAAATGGCTCTATGCCACTAAGCCAGTATGTGTGTAAATATGAAACTGGCCGGGCCCCAAAAGCTCGATCAGCTTCTTGGCTGAAATGACATGGCTGATGTTCCTATGAAGATTGTGATGTGATCTTTACAAGAAGTGACTTTCAAACACAAACCACCAGCGACTGCTCTCGTTGTTATATCTAGTAACCGGGGATGTTTGTTTTTCTTTAACCGAAATCCAGCTACATTCTTTTTAAATGAAGTGTGCATGTACCTGAATCATTTCTCTTGCCCTTCTAAAAGTCAGAGACAAATCTGAAAGTATCTCACTTAAAACAAGGATTCTCTCTTTTTTGCACAAGCATGTTCACCAGCACAGAGGTTACACGCAAATCTGTGGAACTGATGTCTTTTTATCGACCGTCCAAGCTCAGGGCCTAGTGTTGTCCACCTCATCGGTCACACAGTGTCCAGAGAGTCTCACCCCAGCCTGCACCTGCTCCTGAAATCCCTGCCACTAAATCCCTATCGATTTAAGCTCTGTGCTCTCTAGGAGTTGCCATATCACCGTCAGGATGGCTCTCCAGGGCTCACGACTGATCCCACCATGCATCATCCCACATGCCTGAGACCTGTTTACTTCTTCTTATGCCTTTTCTATTTGTGCACTCATCACCTGAAGCTCTTAGAAAAAAGTGTTTTAAAAGTGTGTAAAATAGGTAACAGGCAGTGATAGTTAGAAAATACAAAAGCGTGTTCTTTATTTAAAATAGGAAGAGAGAACATGATGTAGCCACTGGACAATGTGTATAGGTCATTACAAAGTCTTTCCATTTAAATGCATGTATTTCTGTATTTATATTGTATGTATTTTATAATCACGACTCAAACAAATATGGCATATACAAGTCAGGAGAGAACTTGAAAGGTCAGAAACAGATGTTGGATTAGAAGACCTGGCATCCTGTCAGCATTCCAAAGAACACTAAAGATATTTAATGCCGTTAATAACAGTTGTTTAAAAGATTATTGAAGTTTTTCCACTCCAAACCATCAAAGTACATTTCTGCCACTCAAAAGAAACCTTTAGGTTATTTGAGTTAAAAGTCGATGCGGCACAATACAGAGCCAGTTTCTTAACAGGAGCAGTTACAAAAGGTACTGGCAGTTTGTGTATCTCCAATCTACTCATCAGCATGTTTTAAGACATGTTGGAGGAAACCAGAACATCTGGAGTAAATCCACTGAGGCACAGGGAGGACATGCGGGCGCTACATGGAAAAAAGCTTGATGAAAACAGAAGTGCTGCGTTATTGTGCTGCCACCTTAAAAGAATTATTTAAAATCATTTTAAAATGTTGCATTTTATGAAATGTAGCTGAAAATTGAAAACACTGTATGAGGTTATTTGTAAAAGAATTAACAATAAAGTATTTCCCTTTTAGCTCCAAAAGGCTCCTAATACCAGCTGCTGTATAACTGCTAGTTTCAGTTTTAAGTTTTTTTAACCTCAATAAATAACAACAATAAATATACCCACTGCCAAGCAGAAAGAGTCTTACATTTGTAAGCTGCTAATTAGTTTTTCAGCAGAGAACATTTAAAAGATTTGTCCCAGATCGTGTGTCTCAGACAGTATTGAACAACAAATGGATATGATGTGCATCAGTGAATGAGTATATTCACACTAATTATTAGATCATTATCAGCTGTCTTTTGGCAGTCATTCAAGTGCTTATGTAAGTGCTTATATAAACAACATGTACACTCAAAATCACCTCTTGTTCCAGTTATTTTCTCTACTTACTTAAGCTTCTATACAAGCTTAATGACATGATGCATGTCCGCAGATTTATTTATTTATTTAATTCATGATTCAGATCTTACAAATGTCTAACTTCATACACTTTTAAGAAACTGAATTAAGAACCATGGGTAGCATGGTGGTGTAGTGGTTAGCATGTTTACCTCTCAGCGCTGGGGATTTCAGGTTCGAATTCCAATCTGGGTGGAGTAGAGTGTGTATGTGTGAATGAGGGAGTGTGCCCAGTGATAGATTGGAGCCCTGTCCCGGGTGTATCTGCTCAGTGCCCGAAATGAAGATAGTGCCAGAAGATAATAAACAAAAATAAATAGATGAATGAAAAACTAAGCAATGGACTATTGACCGTACTTGAGTTTGGACACCAATCTTTCTAATCTGATGCAGAAAACTTACAACATTTTCTTGACAACATTACACTATAATAGGAATAGAAATGTATACATAGTATATACGAAGTGATGCATGTCGCGGTGTGTTTATTATTTTTTTTTCACTTTTAATATATACATTTTTAAAGGCAAAACCATTAAATGTCAATGTTTAAACGAAAACAAAATCCCTGTATGGCAAATATATTTTTGCTTTGTGTTTTCACAAGTCAGGTCCTAAATGGCACACATCTAACACAAGTACCTTTACAGAAGCTTATGACATCACAATATAAACTAGATGCCCTTTTGCACCAATGAGAGGTTTCACTTTTCTTGGAAGGCTTTTTGCACCATTCTTAAGAGGGTCCGTGGAAACCTTTCCAATTGATCCAGAAGAGCTTTTCTGTGGTTAAGAGGCTTTTCTTGAACTTTAGTCCATTTAGCTTGTGTCAGTGTGCAGCCCGTCGTGTCAGCATCATGCTGCTACAAGAGTTTTGGGGTTGTTTTTTTTTCCTTAGTTATATGGCAGTGTTCCATGTTGGTTCATGGGGGTACTATGGTTTCGTATAGCACCCGTAGGTATACATCCAACTGTCCTGGTTGTGTTTTCATATTTAACCCATGTTTCCAAAACAGGTCTTGGCTGCTCATAAAAGCAGACAAGGCATAAATGGAAGCAATATTTCTGTTATCACCAAATGTCACCAGTCAGATCTGCTCTGTTATTTGCTTATATAAAAAAATAAGTGTAGACCAGAAACATTCATGATAACAGTGAAGCTATTAGATTACGGAAAAGCACTGTATTATCAAAGCAGAAGGGGTTTCCACATACTTTTGGGTTTGTAGGGACACAATGAAACTAGACAAGGTTGGCAGGTGCTTGTAAAAGCATAGAAGACGACCATGGAACCAGAAGCAGAATCCTAATAACTGCATCCTAAGGGAGTTACCCGGGAGAGCAGATGCATGTTTAAGCTGTGATATTCTGAGCTGACCTTTAGGAGCGTCCTGTAACCTCTTGTTTGTGTGATATTTTGGAGGGGTCAAAGGGCACTGGAGCATGTTCTGATCTATTTACCATGTGAAGTGTTACTTGAGTGTCACTATAATATTACATATTTACAAACAGCATGTGAGGGAAAAAAATTTGGAAGATATTCTCTCATAAATAGTGGGCTGTGCTGTGACTTTGAACAGAATATAGAAACAAGGTTTCAGTCCAGCAGGGTTCTAATGTATTTACTCACACATCTGATAACGTAACAAGCTGCTCACCATCTGTTAACAGCTCTGCAGACGTCAGGTGCCTGCTCAGATTCAGGCCCTATATTTGCTCAGAAGTAGGCATCACCCGCTTTAGTAAAGAACTGACTGATTCAAACCCTTGAGCACCCCCCAAACACAGCACCTGTTCCCAGGCTCCCAAGCATATAATGATGAGGCAGGCATGTGCCTGCGACCCCCCACACCCTGCTCACTTTTCAGTGTATGTGGGTGGAAGAAGTGTACATTTCTCTGCCTCTTATAAACCAAACTTATAAACCTACATGCACACAGGCATATGCACACACAGCTGAGCAGAATTAGTCAGACAACACTGCACTGTATGAGACCCAGCTAAACTTCTGAGAACACAGCAGTTATGAATGGAAACCACCTCAGCACTTATACCCGTCACCTAACTTGGTCTATAGAAAAATGTAAATGCCATTGAATCGTGCAACCAAAATGAAGCATATTGAAGCTGAATGTGCAGCTAAATTAAACAGATTTAAAAACAGGTCAAAGGCATCATATGCAAATGTTTTGTTTTTGATTGTTAGATGATTCATCTAATATGTGAAATGTGTAGGGATGTTCCAATATTATAATAAATATAATAATAGGACTAACATGAGGACATGTGGTTTGGTGGTTAGCCTATAGCCTCTCAGCACTGAGTATCCAGGTACGAGTTAGTGAGTGCTTGCCCTATGATCGGACTAATGTAGATGGAGATCATTGTGTTATGGCAATGAACATGATTCATTACTGCACTGGTTTGTGGATTTAATGAGAGTCAATGGACAGAATACATTCATACATTCATTATCTTCCACTTTATCCTCAATTAGGGTCACGGTGGGGTTCCCCATGCCCATCCAGGGGAGAACGTTTCGGGCGCTGGGCAGATACACCCAGGACAGGGCGCCAATCCATCGCTGGGTACACACTCACTCACACAGACATACTCTACATGGGGCAATTTGGAGAGTTCAATTGACTTGATCCATGTTTTTGGACTGTGGGAGGAAACCGGAGAACCTGGAGGAAACCCACGCAGACAAGGGGAGAACATGGAAACTCCACCCAGATGGGGATTCGAACCGAGAATCCCTAGCACTGAGAGGCGAACGTGCTAACCACTAAGCCACCGTGCCGCCAGACAGAATACAGAATTCTAAATTTATTAGAACGCTGTAAGAACAAAACATTTAAACCGATTCATACAAATGGAATGAGTGGAACTTGGCTTGATGTAACTCACTTGTAAAGACCTTGTACATATATGGGCCTTTGTAACAACCCTAAGGCCTTCAAATATACAGATGGGTTGTTCGAGTCAGAAATGTTGTTTTAAACAAAGCAACACTCATCCAATGCAAATCTGATGCAACTTCATCATCATCACTTAGATTTGGTCATTTTGCAGAAACTTTTTGTCCAAAGCGACTTCCAAGTATCCCAATTTGATGGTTGGGGTCAGAACATGGGATCAGTCAAGTCACAACATCCCCGAAGCAATAGGGACCTTCCCCAAGGGCCCACACTGGTAACATTTGGATTTGGACTTTGGATTTGAATCCCAACCTTCAGATTACAAAGCCAACACCCTAACCACTAAGCTACCACACACAGCAACCACACAACTGATCATAAACATCAGCCATCTGAGAATCATATTTGCCCAAGGCTTTTAACAAGGTCATTATTTGCCAGTACTGATGTTCAGTCGATACGATCATCACTACTAATGCCTGACCATCACACATATATAAGATTGTTATCTCATTCCAAACCATGAAAAGCATTAGCGGAAAATTAGATACGTTTAATGTAAGACACTGATGATGAACAATAGGGCATAGATAAAAATGAATCACAATTTATCAAAGCTGTACAGAGAGGTAAGGTAAGAGCCATTGAAGTTTCTACTCACTAATCTTATTTTCTACATAAAGGCACAGTCATGTTGGAGAAATTAAACATTCATCAACATTCAATCATTTTTAAGGTGCTTATCCGAATTAGTGTCATTGGCTGCTGGAGCGAATCCCAATGCTTATGTGGAGTAAGATGCTTAAGCTCCCAAGATGTTTTTCAGTCTACTGCAGCACAAAGAATGACAAATACATTACTTAAGCATAAGGACAATTTAATATTTACAGATTACGTGTGTTATAAGTCATGTTTATATCTGGATACAGAAGATCCTGTAAGTAAACAAGTACAAGCACAAGAGAACATGCAAGGTCCCTGTAGAACAGATTCTGAGGCATTATCACGGCAATCAGAACAGAAATAGCCTCTCAAATTGGTGCTAATAAATAACAAGAATAGCATTTGTAAGTGGCTTAGTGGTTAGCACGTTCACCTCTCAGCACTAGGGATTCCCGGTTCGAATCCCCATCTGGGTGGAGTTTCCATGTTCTCCCCGTGTCCGCGTGGGTTTCCTCCGGGTTCTCCGGTTTCCTCCCACAGTCCAAAAACATGGATCAAGTCAATTGAGTTCTCCAAATTGTGTTTGTGTGAGTGAGTGTTTGCCCAGCGATAGATTGGCGCCCGGGCTGTGGGCAGATACACCTAGGACAGGGCATCATTCCATTGCTGGACCGACACACACAGAGACACACTATACAGGGGCAATTTAGAGTGCCGCCACTGTCCCAACATGAACCCGAAAATAACATTTAAACTAGATTAAACAAAAAATGTGCAACAATGCCCAAGAAAATTTTGCTTGATTTTTTTTTTCGTTAAGAAATCATCATCATCATCATCACTGAACACATTTTTTAGAACTTATTTGTTATTGTTCCAGAAGAAAACCATAGTGTAAATATTTCTCTACATAATGAGGAACTTGGCCTTGCCAAGAAAACAAAGGCTTTCTGAGAAGGCAGAGCGTCGCCCGCGTCCTGTAGCGCGGCATTTTTGAGCAAGCGTTTCTCTAAAGTTCATCCCCCTCTGTGTTTATTTTATGTCCTCAGCAGCTGCTCTGTCTTGCTCGCCCTGTGCGCGAAATGACGTCAAAAGAGGGCGATTCACAGCAGCTTCGCCAGAGCTCCTGCTTTCGGTGGGTTACCATAGCAGCAGCGGCCACTTCCTGCCCCTGTGAGGTTTCCTGTGTTCATTCACTTTTCTGAATGTGTGTTCCTCAGCTGGGCTGCAGCTAGCTGCTACACACCACCATAAAAGGGCCTGGGCATCCTCGAATCTCAATATTTCTGCTCATTGGCTTACAATGCTTTTCACCAGTCCCTTAATGTGCAATAACCTTCAGGTTTAAGGATTATTCAATGTTGAATAAACATTAGTGTTATACAGTCTGCGCACAAATATTGTGGCTTGGTGTTAGTGTAACAGTAAAGAGGAATGTTAATGTTACTGAGCCAGTTCAGCCAACTCTTTGAGGAAGAAGCAGGAGTGTTTTTTTATGCACGAGAGAGCTTCATAAAAACATGGCAGAAGGAGTTTGGTGTGAAGAAACTCCAGTGGCCTGAGGACAAAGAGCCTGTAGTGCCTTAGGGATCAACAGCCGTTTATTGTGAGTCAGGCCTTCTTGTCAAACATCGATCCTCAACCTCAACAATTTTCTGCTGAATCAGTTCACACAAACTTTTCCATTCAACGCTACCGTCACGTATGACATGCTGCCTGTAGTTCAGAAGCCAATAGTTTTGAAATGACATGTTCAAGTGTGTGTGTTAATCATCTTGTTAGCGTCATGTCCTAAACATCAATGCTGTTAATAGGCTGCAGAGTATTTGTCATAAATTCATCCTGGAGTTGTTTCGGTCAACTTTGTATGCAACATCAGCATTGCTATGAAGGGGAACGCCACACAAGCTCATTAAATACAACCACTGAGTAATAACTTAATAATTATATGTTATAATTTTTGTACTAAACTGTTGCTCTAGGAACCAAAAGTGTTTAGTTTAGAGTTTATAATACTTGACTTAACCTGTTATAACCGGCTCACATTTTGCATACACACAAAAAAAAAATGACTGAATTGTATACACGACCTCCCACTCAAAAACTGACTTTAAGGCACTAGCTGTTAGTGGAATGTATGAATAATACATGGAAAAGATGATTTGTGCACTTCACGTGGGACTAAACGGTCACTACATTGAAAAAGAATTTCTAAAACAGAAACTCAAATGGAACGACTGGGTCAACTTTATATCACTATTTATAGTGCAGTCTATGGATCTAGATAAATACAGTAGGTGTTTATTAAAAATATATATTATAGACTTCTATGAACTAATCCTGCAATTACAGTGATTTATGCAAATTTAAGGAATTCTTATCATTATATTAATCCTCTACTAGGGTTGCGGGGGGAAGGGGGTTTCCCATGCCCATCCATTGGAGAATGGGCCAGGTACTGGGCAGATACACCCAGGACAGGGTGCCAATCTATCACTGGGCACACTCACAAAGAGTCACACACATTATATAGGGGCAATTTAGAGTAGCTAATTTACCTTGAATCCAGAGTTTGGAGTTTTTGGATTGTGGAAGGAAACAATCACGTGAACAAAACCCATGCGAACACAGGGATAACATGGAAACTTTAGATAGAGCTTTAAACCTGGAGCCCCAGCACTGAGATGGATATGTTAACTACTGCACCACCATGCCGTCCAGTTCGAAGGGTTGTCATTGCTCATTATGAACTGTTTTTTTAGTACATGTCGGAAATAAATGACATTTTTGTCTAGGACCTTACTGCATTAACATTTCACATATAAACTTTCATATAAACAGTTTCTGTTTTTACAGAAAGTGTCACTGGAAGACCAGTTGAATGCACAGAGATAAAAAACAAAGATTTTTACTTAGTCATCGAACCACGAATTAAAATATTCAAAGTTCTGGAAGGCTAAATACCTGTACCCCCCAAAAAAAATTAAAAATTAAAAAAACACAGACTAATGGCAGGATGCCATTAGTCTGTATATAAGTTGTATATAGAAGCAACTCATAAGTAGCATTAACAAGTGGTAAACCTTAGATGCTGAATCATATTATATAGTGTATATAAAGTAAAACGCAAATGCAAGTTAGGGTTTAATCATGAAGCCACAGTGACATAACTTATGATATTAAATAAATTAAATCTTAATCTCCACACGTGGAAGTTTCCATGTTACTCAAGCTGAACACTTGCTGGTGGGTGAAATCTTATGTAACCTAGTGGGTTGTTTCAGTGCGATTAGATTAATTAAAAGTCAAATGAATGCAGGTTTGTAAGCACACACTGATAAAACTGATCAGCTGTGCAGTAATACCCTAAAGCATGTCTAAGTTTCACCTTTAATTCTGAATTTAAGAAGACATGTTCTAGGACCTTCTCAGGTCTCAGGAAACTCTGTGTCTTTAGGGGCTTTTTTTGATGATTGCCTTTGTGCCGCAGCTGAAACACTGATGAATCGAAGCATTTTAGATGTTGTCCTCTTTCATTTTTTAAAATACCTCTTTTGGTTTCTTGATTTTCTTTTTGCACTGCTTTGTGTGGTGGACACTTAATGCCAGCAAGTATTGGTACATTTCACTTAGACATATCTAAATCCCATTGTGTTTCCATATTTTGATTTCTGGTCTGTCTAGTGTCTGTTTGTCTGTAATCTGTTATGTACATGGCTAAACCTTATTCTAAAAAAGAAATCCTGTAAGCACCACACTCAGCTGTGCACTTTATCTGGACCAATCACTGTACACGTATGGCCCTTCTGTTTAGAAGGTTCCTTCCCAGGACAATGAGCTTCAAAGGTCCCTCAATTGAGGCTCTGAGAGCTATTATCTTCACCAGTTAAAGCATCACATTTGTACAGTGACACTTACTTACAATAGTTGCAACAGGGTCAACTATCATTCCTCTGGTGTGAGAATATCTATATATTAGCTAAGTGTATAATAAAATCTACCGACAGGACTATTTCCAGGACAATTCCATGCCTTCATCCTATTAGCAAGTTTTGAACATGGCTTTGTTGTTTTTTTGTTTGTTTGTTTTTTTCAGAAATAGAGTTCACTTTGTTGTTGAGGAACTTCACAAAACCTTGTATTCAAACTGATCAAGTCTGATTTCAGGCTGCGTCTTCGCATCTATGTTCTATTTTGTTGGAATACAAATGGATGAATATGCAGAAACTTTATGTGGATGTGTGTGGCGGGTGTTCACATACTTTTGAACTTGCACGGAACTTTAATCATGTTAGAATAATTTCACAATGGCAATTAACCACAATGTCGTGTTTTCACTTCTCTGTGATCTTAACAACCTGGTGATCACTGTAACTGGAGTTTCATATGGCTCGGTCCCATGCAGGTTACAGGGATGCTGTCATAGTGCTTCTCATTTTTACGTTTTTTAAGCTGCAAAAGATCTAAGAGTCTCAGATCATGATCTGTTTCGGTGTGTGTGGGTTTGCTGTGTTTTCCATTTGATCCAACCTCAAAAACCTGTTAGATTTCACTGATGTCACACGACTGCAACTGTAGACTTCACTGACATTGATTCACCTGATGTTTCTGTGTGTAAAACAGCTCTGCTGAAGGGATGGACAGACCCTTTCTGAATTGAAATCGTTTGCCACTGTGTGAGATGTGTAGAAGTCTTTGTAAGGTGGTAATTAATTCAGCTTTTGTTCTGGAAATTACTTAAACTCACTTTAACACCCCCCCTCACACACACCAGTCCTTTCTATGTGCTTGTTTAAGAGCAGGTATATCAGCTCAAATGGGCGATGACAGTTCTTGAAATCTAGGAGTAAGTAAGGAGGTTTCATCATAAACCTTAGTGATAATAAATCAGTGAGTAATGTCTGGTGATTAATTAAAGTCTCATTAAAGGCTGGAGCAGGTGAGCTATACAATAAAAAACCTGTCCTAAACGATGTCCTAAGTCACTATTAGTTTGACTATACTTTCATAATAACTCCACCTGTCTATTTTTAATGTCAACCCTTCAGTGCTGTTAGCAGGAAAGGTTATGATGTCACGTGACATATTGTTAAAATGTATTCTCAGAATTGTGGTATTTGAGGAGCTTGTCTTTTTTTGTGTATGTATTAAAGTTTGATATGTTTCATCTCATAGTCTATAAATCCAAAAATTTTGACACTGTTTTGGAATTGGACTGGTTGGGAGTTACTGAAGATTTATATGTAAACTACAGCATACCAAAATATTTTCTATTAATATTTTTTAAATAATTTTAATATTTAATACTTTACATTTAAATAAATAATAAAATTACCAAATGCAAAATATTATTTTTCACAGAAATTTTTAAATAATCAAGGTCACTTTGGGTAGTATAACATATGGGTTCAAGGTAAATCATAAGCTTATCATAACCTCACATGTGAGTGTTTTAACATGTTTGGGCACTCACAGATTTAATACACAAATAAATTAAAAGCTATTTTACTTTTATAATTCCACATCTTTATATTTATTCCATTAATCGAGGTTCTAAAGTACAGGAACCTTAAGAACAGAAAAAAACTGAAAAAAAAATCCTGTTTCACAGTTTAACTGTGGCAGGTATGGGTAACTACTGTCATCACCACCAGTAAATGCGAAGCGTGAAGCCAATGCTGGCATCAGGATGATCATTAATTTCTGACGAGTACTCATGGCTCTGTGGGTGACAGAATGTGGCAGGGTGTTGCTTTGTTCATTTGAAGCATTAGCAATAATTTTAAACTTACAGCAAACCCAAAGTTCACAGCGATCCTGCCTCTTTTATACAGGAAAAAGGGGCTTAAACAGTTAAAAATGTCCTAAATATCTAAGTTTCATGGCATAAAGATCTTTATTTGTGACAAAAAAAATGGAGAAGAGGGAGGATGTGTCAGAACTGTTCCGTCACATTATTTGCATATCAGCCCACTGATTTGGGGCATCGGTGCAGTGTTTGGGCAGAAAAACGAGCCTTGTAGGACGTTTGAGATATGGTTAGACAGCTGGAACAGCATGAGCATGATCCTCTGTTATTCTGTGCAGCCTGGGACCACCGATGAGAAAAAAATATGTATTAAAGGTTCATTCAGCTAAAACAGCTGCATAAATAAGGTCCATGTGACATTTCAACAAGATTACTATTCTTCTCTTTTAACTGTACAGGGTCGCGACAGAGAGCAGGCTGTTCTCACATCGGAGCATTTTGGAGGGTGAGGGGCAACTGCATACAAATGCATGTTGTTTTGGGAGGGGTTATTTTACAAACTCATTTAGGGCTGGTGGGCAGGTGTTTCCTTTCTTTTGCCTGTGTAGGATCAGCATGCACTAGCATTAAAATCACAGTTTATGAAACTAAAGTGACGCCATTTAAATGTTTACACAAAAGAAAAACTGCTTTATTTAATTATTTAATTACATCTGATTCTTTATACATAGAAAATGCGTGTGAAGACTGCTCATTTTATACAAATTTCATCTTTTAGAGTATTAAACTGTTTATATATATATTCTTTATATATATATATATATATATATATATATATATATATATATATATATATATATATATATATATATATATATATATATATTCTTGAGTATCTTGAATATTAATTTATATATAAATATAAAATATTAATTTATATATATTATATATATAAACAGTTTAATAGTCATATTTCCCATTACACAGTTTAGGAAGACATTTTTGTCTGAACAACAGAAATTTCATTTATGAAGACATACACTAATGTTAAAAAAAGGGATCTGGTCTTACAATATACTACTATAATAATATAAAATTCAATACCACACTAGGATTAAACATTTTGGGAGCTGGGCAGATACACCCAATCCATCACTAGGCACATAGTCACACACACACACACACACACACACACACACACACACACACACACACACACAATTAATAGGGGCAATTTAGAGCAGCCCAATACACCTTCAATACTAATTTTTGAATTGTGGGAGGAAACCGGAGAACCTGGGGGAAACCCACATAGACACAGGGAGAACATGGAAAATCCACCCAGATTGGGATTCCAACCTGGATACAGTGCTTGGAAGACAAACGTGCTACCCACTAAGCCATCATGCCACCCCAATTTCCACAGATTTATTTTGACCATGCTGAGATTTTAACCTGCAACATCCTACTCATTAAATCAGACCTAATTAACGAGCAACCACCACTGAGAACTAAATGCAAAGAGCACTAAATTCCAGAACCTGCCCCTCTGACCCAGAATTGCTCCAGTTCCTTGAGATTTGTCTCTCATGGACTCATGACCCACTGGAATTCGGGTCATGGCACTGGGATGGCCATATTAGAAGTTCAGTGCTTACAAAGCATTTCCGTGTAGAATCCAACCAATGCTCTGGCTCATTTTAAACACATTTGACTTAGTTGTAGTTTAAAGTTATTTTCAGATATATTTACTTTATTTCAGTATTGTGTATTGTATAATTTTTCAGATGTTGATGTGAATTTGACTTCTGTGTCAGCAAATGTTTATTTTCCAGTTAAACAGACATTGATGCATGACCATGTGGGAGTTTTGAAACATTTAGGAGAACTTGCATATGAAAAAAAGTGTTTATATATATATATATATATTTATACTCTCACCTTATTGATTCAGTTATTTGACAAGCCAATCATGTGGCAGCAATGTAATGCATATAATGTGACCCTTTGATTCTTTTGACCATGGTATGGTCTATATAACTGTAGCAAACAGAATCACAGACTGCCAAAACCTTAGCTACAACAGTAAAGGACTACATCAGGATCAATAATTTTTGATGTACAGATGTTTCCAAGAGGGACATTATATGTGCTAAATAATTGGGAAATCAACACTTACCAGCAAAAGAGTATTTATTTCCTCACATTTTAAGTTGGTCTTCTCTATGCTGCAATAACATTTTTAATTACTGCGATTTGCCTCCGGGGATTAATAAAGTATTCTGATTCAGCCAAGGCTTTCTACAAAATTCTTGAGTCCATCTGTGGGAGTTTCATTTCTGCCCATTTTTAGGTCAGACAATAATATAGTATGAGAGCCTGGCTTGCAAGTCTATTCTAGTTCATCCTTGAGGTCAGGTTGTGTGGGCTAGTTACGTTCCTGCTCATCAAACTCATGCAGCAATGTCTTTTAAGACCTTCTGGTTTGTGCACTGGGGTATAGTCACGCTAGGAAAAAAAAATAGGGCTTTCCCCAAACTGTTCATACAAATTTGGAAGCATATAAATGACTTGTGCATGGCTATGTGCTTAAATGAACACATCTGTTAGCATGGAACTAGATGACCCACCTGAATTCAGTGATTATAATGCTATTAATGTCACCCACATTTATTATAGTCTTCTATTATATTGCCAAAACTATGTAAAAAGCCAACATTTTATCATATTTGATGGACATGATATGGTTTGGGACTCTTTGGGAGTATCTTGACATTAGAATTTGTTGTCTGCTGGAATGTGACCAATTACCCAACAGAGGTTTTGTGATGTTGGACTCTGATTTTGGGCAAAAATGGCAAAGCATACAGTGGCGTTTCTATGAATCTTGTTTATGCCATCACGCTGAGTAAAAAGCCACAATGTCATAAGCATATTAAGTAAATATTAAAGTAATAAAAGCACAAGAGGGCATGCATTATTATGAAAAAAATCAAGGGAAAGGCATGACGCAAAGAAGAATATAAATACATTAAAATTTATTCATAATAATGCACAACCCCGAGAATGTAATTAATTTTATTAAGCAGTTGGAAACACACTATAATAATAAAAATTATAAAAAATAAAAAAAATTTGATTCCAAAAATATGTTAATTGTAAATGAAACAGGGGTGTGCATTATTGTCAATAATATCACGGCTGGACACACAGCTCAGCCAATCAGATTTCAGGGCAGGTTAAAAGAGCTACCCATTTTATAAATTAAAATAACGATGCTCAAGTACTTCCATCCATCCACCCATTATCTTCCGCTTTATCCTCTATTAGGGTTTCCCCATGTCCAGAGGAGAGTGTCTCGGGTGCTGGGCAGATACACCCAGGACAGGGTGCCAATCTATCACTGGTCACACACACACTCACACAAACAAACTCTATATGGGGCAATTTGGAGAACTTAATTGAATTGATCCATGTTTTGGACTGTGGGAGGAAACCGGAGAACCCAGAGGAAACCCACGCAGACAACGGGAGAACATGGAAACTCCACCCAGATGGGGATTTGAACCGGGAATCCCTAGTGCTGCGAGGCCAACGTGCTAACCACGTAAGGTACTTATATAATAAATTTTGTGTTGCATGCAAATAAGTTACAAATACTGCCTTGTTTTAGAACACAAACATTTTATAATATACAGTACAAAACAATAATATACAGTACACCATTCTAATCTATGTTTAGGCTCACAATGATTAAAGCCTAAACAAGTACAGACGATGTTTTTGGGCTCGATTTAAAAGCATGTGTCAAATCACGTGATCTTTATTAGATGTGCCTTATACCACATGGAGGATGAACTTTATTAACAGTTCAGCCATCGTAGCTCTGGCATTGCTGTTTGTGCGCCTCGGCCACAGGCGCGTCTCTGTTCCTCAACGCCTAGTTTCAATTTCAACTTGTGCCCCACTAACACCGTGTTCTCAGCAGTTGAGTGTGGAGGCAGATGCAAAGTCAGAGCGGTGCAGAACCAGGCTGCCTGTTCTGGGAAACTCAGTGAACTGAAATCATAGTATGACTGGAAACTTGAAGAGCGTGGCTCTTTCACCCTGCCTGTTAAGCAGATCTTGCTTGCACTGATCAAATGCATAGTGCAATACTTTCACACCCTTGTGTCAGAAGCCTGGTCTTACTCACAGATCAACTAATCTATTAATGGACCAAAGCATTAATAGCCTTTGGCGTTGTGCATTTTACAAAGCAAGCTGTTATGGGCAAAGCTTTTTCGAAAAAAAAGCATACATGCAAAGTAAAAATTTCTTGGTCCATCTTGCAGTGTTATCTGTCTCTCAGGCTACAGAGAATTTGAAACATTACTGCATCTGGAGCTTCCACTTTTTGTCCCAGAGATTTGTGTAGTCTTGCAGAAGCCAGTATGTGATATCTTGTGTGGCTTCAGTGTAGTATATACCTTCACACCAAAGAAGTGAATTTTCAAAAATGATAAAAGTGAGGCTTACAAAACTTTTAAAAAGTGACAAGGTCTTCATTACCCAATAACTGTGATTGGAACAACTGGGCACGCACATACACTTCTATGCAAATATTTAAATCAACCAATCACATGGCAGCAGTGCAATGATTGCAGCCTAAACAAGTACAGACGATGTGCACATCAACTATGGAAAAAAAAAAAAACAATCATAGGGAATTTGGCGATGGAACCTATTGGTGTCTGATGGGTTGCTATCCTGTATTTTATTTTACACACAAGCATGGATTTAATATGATACAATAAAAATAAATACATCCTGTGAGCGGTAATTCTGCTGATGAAAATGGTTGTTATTGAAAGTAATTATAGAATATCTCGTGTGGTTCGAGCTGAAAGAAATGCTATGATGTCTGCGTAAACCTGTGGTGAGCCGAAAGGCATATTGGAATGCACAATACAAACACAAACCTGTAGTGTAGAGTTTTTTTAATTATTAATAAAGTGCTCAGTGAGTACACATGTTCACGTATAATCAGTTTACTTGATAGCTTGCTGCAGTCATAGGCTTGTGGTCAACTTAAAGGTCCACAGTTTGAATCCGGTCCCACCAACTACTATGACTGACCTGCCCTTGGGCAAGGCACCTAACCCCAATCGCTTCCTGGGTGCCGTGTACAGTGTTGCCCACCACTCCAGGCACGTGTGGTCACTTCACTCGGTGTGTGTTTCACTGCACAGATGGGTTAAATGTCGAGGACACATTCCTCTGTGTGTAAGCACTGTAGGCACACTAGATTTACAATTCTTGTAAAGAGTAAGTTTAGCACAGTACTAAATCAGATTTATCGCTAAAGAGGTTTCTTTGATTTTTAATCTTTATGCTAAAATAATTAGACACCGCATTTTGAGTACTGGTAACACTTTGTATTCCTCTCTAACCTGAACCCAAAAAGAGGCTTATTTAAAACATTTTTAGATTGTTAGGCATATTAATATTAGCTCATTTTGTGGAACTGAAATTATCAGAAGCTAAAGCTGACTTATTGAATGACTTTATTATGTGGAAGTCCTATTTTAAAAATGAACATGACACTAATTTTAAAATAAGTACATGTTTGCAGTTTTCTTGTTACATTAAAAAAAAAGTCCTATCTGTTGGGTACATTTGGTACAGTGTGATTTGGAGATGCATTAACCAGGTTCTTCTGCATAGTTCTGAGTTTAGAATCATTCTTACCCCCACGAGGTGAGATCGTGCGAGGAGCCCAAGACCGAAGAAGTCATCTTATGTTTCCTCCATTTTGGAATAAGTGCTCCAACAGTTGTTGCCTTTTCACCAAGCTGCTTGCCTTTTGTCCAGTAGACTATCGCAGCCTTGCGCAGGTCTACAACTTTGTCCCTGGTGTCCTCAGCCAGCTCTTGAACATGGTGGGGAGGCTCGAGTGTAATTGATTGTGTGGACAGGTGTCTATTATACAGGAAATGAGTTCAAACAGGTGCACTTAATCCAGGTAATTTGTGCAGAAAGGAAGGCTTCTTAAAAGAAAACCAGGTCTCTGAGATACAGAATTTTTGCTGGTTGCTAGGGGATCAAAATGTTTCTAATGCCATGAAATGCAAAAGAATTATTTAAAAAAAAAATATTTTTTGTCTCTCACAGATTAAGTGTGCCAATGATAAAAACTACAGCTCTCTCCATTCTCTATAGGTGAGAAAATTTGCTAAATTGGCAGTGCTTTACTTATTTTCCCCACAATGTATCTGGTTTAAAATCGTTGCCCAAGTAAGTGAAGTAGAGACTAAAAAGTAAGCTTTGAGTAAAGACTCAAAAGAAGCGTCTTGGCGTTATTGACTTTTACAACCATGGTGCAAAGACAAAATCGCACATCTTTGCAGTGAAAAAACTAACTGCAGGCTCTGACTTACACTTCACAAAATAACACTCGCACTGAAACTAAGATCAAATTAACTATTGAAAATGCTACATGTAATATACACTAACCAATCATTCTTGTTGTAACACCTGTTCGTGTGATGGTAACCAGCTAATTGTGTGGCGACAGTGACACTGCTGTGGTGAAGGTGTAGTGATGTGTGTTGCACAGGTACAATAGATCAGCCACAACAGTGTGGCCGAATTTTTTAAACCTTGTTTACTCACTTTAATGGAGATGTTTTTTTGTTGCTGCAAAATTTGTATTCAAGTCCTCCGCTACTCCCTCAGCAATCCTCAGAGCATGCTGCCTACCGGACATTTTTGTGCAGTAGATGCTCAGTTGGGACATTACAGGTAAAATAACAGAATAATTCCTCCTTTGTTTTCATCACTCAAGTGAAATCGTCAGGTCATGATTTTCTAACATGTCTACCTTTCCCTTTACTTTCCTCACATTATTCCTGGCATACACATCAGTGGAAAGTTTATTACCTATTAATGGCATCACCTTAATTAAAGAAATTCTGACATGAACAGCATTATAAAAGTGGAATTATAACCAGCCCTGGAATTGTACTTTTAAAATCAGGCACCAGTCCAGTTTCAGTAGTAGTGTTTTCTTCTTTTTAAGACTGTACTTGGATTCAAAAGGTTCCTTGACTCAAAATAACCACATCACAGTCCAGGCTGAAGATATTAAAAGTTCATGTGTAAAGGAACTTGCTGCACAGACCCCCTAACCTTAGCCCTACTGAACATTAGAACTTCCAACTGTGAACATAACTCTGTAATCCATCCGCATTGCATGATCACTGAAAGGCACTGCATTAAATGTGAAAGCTATTTAAAAAAGCATAATTCATTTTACAAAGATGTTTAATTATATCTGTTTATGGTTATTAAGTACGGCATCCAAGATGCTGGTACTAAAGTCATGTTTATTCAGATCTAATGAATCAGACACACATAAAGGTCATTTCTTTCAATTTATTACCTAAAAAAAAAATGTCCTATCACAAGTCACACTGAAATGTATTGCTTAAGAAAAAAATATATTTAGATACTTTCTTTTGTTGTTGGTTTTTTTCTTTTTTTGTTTTTTTTTTTTTTTTTTTTTTAAATGTGATTATTTCCAATATATTCCACAAAAGCAAATCGGGGCTCAGCCACACCCCAGTTTGCCTTCTCCCACTTAAAAAAAAAAAATGCACAAAGAAATACATAATTCACAGTTACCATTTTGGTTTTTATAAATTAATACAGTCACACATGTGCTACACCGGTCTATAGCTAGAACATTGTATTTTTGACTCTTGTTATTATCTTTAATTGTCGGCTACAAGAAAGAACAGGCAACTTAAATGAAGTGAACTTCAACAAACTGGATTCTAAAGGCCCCCCCCTCCCGACCCCTATGCCGCTCCCTCTGAAGGTTTTTTCCTCATTTTCTTTTTTTTTTTTTTAATAATTTCACACATAGGTGAGGCAAACACACCAAGTATATCTTATAAATATATGAAACTAAAGATGAATTTTAATGGGAAGTTTGGGGGGGTTGTCTTTTGAAACGGAAGGTGGAAGGAAGTGCATGTAGTAAATCATCCTTAAAGGACGTTCAGAGTCAGGGCACTTTGTCACTGTGTTACTACAGTCCACACTTTCCTTACACTTTGCTTTACTTTTTTGTGAGTCCATCACTTTTTAGCTTTGGAGTAGAAGAACAGAAGGAGACTTCCGAAACAAACTATGAAACACACTGAACCATTGTCGTTACTTCCAAGAAGTGTACGATAGCACTGAAGGACCTGCAAGGGCCAAATCAAATTTGCGTCGTATTGTTGTTTTTCTACAAAGGGCAATTTTTAAGGCACAGAAGCCTTCACATATTAGAGCCTCCACCTTCAAAATGCAAAGAGTTGCCCAATTAACTAGAGAAATTTCACAAGAATGCACAAAAAGCAATATTGACAAATGACAACAACCCCCCACCCCCAATGAATTCCCTCCCAGTACACAAGTGTATTGTTGTGAGTTAAGGCCACTTGAAAAAAAAGAGAAGGTTTCATTCAGGCAAGTAATCTCATTGCAAGCTCGTTGAGTGCAATCGCAGTCTTCACTTTTTTTCCTTAAATTAAATTTTTGGAAACACATTTTTGAGTCTGTAGGGGCACACGCTGATCCTTGTTGCTCCTTGGGTCGGTCAGATCAGGCTGAAAATGTTCGAGAGCTCGGCATCCAAGAACAATCCACAAACACTGTAAGGTCCTGACACGGGTTTCGCTTCGCCACTGATATGTAAAGTCTTTACGAATTTTAAAGTCCCAGGAAAGTTCATTTTCATTCATGCATTGTTTCTTTGAAGCACCTGTATTCATTTTCTACAAAAAGAATGTGCCTAGTTCACACACTTGCATGCAAAGGAGAGTCCAGTGTAGCAGCAGACCGGCAGGGGTCTGTGGAAGGCCTAATAATCAGATGTTAGTGCATCTAAACATGAGGCACTATTGAGCAGTCTGCAGGTCTGCTGTTTTCTAACTCAAGTTTAACAGAGACGAATAAAAAGGGCGACGCTTACAAGCAATTTGCCAATGATGTTCTCGAAAACCGACCATCCTGTAGACTGGTCTAACAGAGGGCTGAAAGGGGCATCTTTTATTGGTATAAATGTTATCCAGAGACATCTCTATACTCCATAAACTTGCTCTTGACTCATAAAAGGACTGACGGAGGAAATTCTAGGTTCACATGTAGCTCTAGGCTTTACAGAATGGATTTCATGGAGCAAAGCAACAAGCTGGGGTCCATGAAACCACCCTCTATTAATGTAAATATATGCGAGGCATTCAAGCAGCTGGATTTCCCTGGCTTGCTATACGTGTTGGATTTTTTTGCTTGTTATGTCTTGTTTTTTTTTTTTTTTTTTGGAAAACCGTCACATATAAACATGCAGTGTACCATGTGTCATTATGTGGAGCGTGAAAGATATGTGCAAATAAAACCTTCTCATCCGTAGGACTGAACCTGAATGCTATGTGGGTAATGCTACATATTTGTGAAGGAAATCGATTAAGAATAATACAAAGCATAAACAAAGAACAAATAAACCCCATTCAATATCTGCTTCATGGCTCGTGAGTTGTGAATGCCCCATGGGAGACAAAAAAAAAGGTTCTCTAGATGTGTGGTAGCTGCGTTTGCCCTGGATGGATTTCCATTTCTCTGTTTTCCTTGGAAAAGAGAACCAGCCAACAGTATAGTCTGCTATGCTGTTTACTTCTCATGACAGTTCAGTCCGTTTTGTAATCATAGGCTGACAGTCGGTTTAACTTCCTTTGTGAAACGAGTCTGAAGGGAAGCATATGATGCTTGAGTTTGTGTGTTGGTTTTTTTATTTTTTTTATTTCGCGGTCCACACTAGTCTCATGTGTTCCTGTACACAACGCTTCCCGGAAATTGGCCACCTTTTCAGGCCATGATGAACTCCGATTTCATATCGGCTTTGACGTCTGGCTTCCACACGGAATCGTCAAAGTCCAGGTCGAGTGAGCCATCGCTGGACATGCTGCTGTTGCTGTTGCTGCGTCCAGCCTTGCGATTAGGAAGCCATTGGTAAGGGCCGCGTGAGTCCCTTCGAGCTTTCCGCCTCAGCCGCTTTTGCTGCATCAGCAGTTGCAGACGCTCCACCTTGCAGCGTGTCGCCCGGTTCTCAGTCTGCCTCACCCGGTCGCCTGTGTGAACACAGAGATGTTGCACATTACACTACATCTGATTAAGAGGTAAATTTCAAACTGATAAATGTTCAGGTTTAACCAATCATGTCCAGTTAGTAGCTAAGTTATTGGATATAGCCTTCTCCACTGATTTCCTTAAAGGTTTACATTGTAACTTGCAGACTGAGCAAACTTGTAGATGACCAAACAAAGAATATGCCAGTCAGGTATTTCAGAAAGGAAGGCACGTGGCTTAGTGGTTAGCACATTTGCCTCTCAAGTCTGGGAATCAAGGTAAGAATCCCGATCTGGGTAGCGTTTCTATGTTTTCCCTAACAAACACCTTTTAAATGAACTAGAACAGAGAATGGAAGAACCAAACATCAGTGTCTGACCATACTGAAACCTTTTTTGGATAAATGAGCTAAAAATTCACCAAGGAAACTAATTCAAAATCTCAAAGAAACCTTCCAAGAAGGGTGCAAAAACAGGCCAACTTATCAAAATGTCAGCTCCGTTATAATTGTGAAGTATCTCAATACTTTCGTCTATATAGTGTATATTATTTCTGTGGTTGTTGCTTTCTTGTTCAGTTCAGTTGTTTAGGCTATGTGCCATACATCATGTGGTACACGGCACAACATCCTACCAGACATCGTTTCCACAAAACGATGTAGAAACTCAGTGGGATTGTGAGCAAATGGCCTCAAGCAGTCAGTGAAAAACATATCAGAGCTTCTGCAAGATGAATGTCACAACTGATGCAATTCAGCACAGATACTGAAACATTCACTGGTCTCAGTGCTATCCAAAGGGCCCCAATGCCTCTATATATTCTTACTGCTTCTGGTCACAACTTGACTGCTCCACATACCCTTGCTCCATTAACTGTGTCAATTTCGAGCACAAAAAAGTGTGGTGAAAACTCAGCAGCGAGCAAATAGATAATGTTGTAAAATGGCAAGCCTCATTCAAAAAGCCCGTTTTTGCCCACAACACCGTTTGCATTAAAGAAAAAGGTGAGTTTTCAATGGAAGGCAAGGTGAGTGTGTGAAGTCTTCTCAAAGGCTTAGCAAAAATATACTCGAGCCTAAGCAATGAGGATAATGTTCTTAACCAAAAAGACAAGCACTAATCTGCTTCCTTCTCTTCTTTGTCAGCGGTTGCACACATACACCTGCTTACTGCAGCTGATATCAGCATTAGGCGTTGTGTGGTGGGCATTGTTCATGTCCTTTAAAAAATGTTTGACCTTGAAAATTTTAAGCATACCACTCCTGATACAGTCCGTAGATAACAGAACACGGAACTGAATGTTCTGCAGCCACCTACCAGATACCAGAGGTTGATCATGATGCAAAAACCTCTCAGCTCCTGTCAGTGCAGCCACACTTGACGCATGTGAACTGTTAGTGGGCTTATTGAGGAACAAACTCTTGTTTTTTATTGTGTTTTAACTGCTTTGAAAGCCAGACCACAACCTTAATTTCATTTATAAATATATTCAGAAGGATAGAAGGGGAAAAGTGACCGCAATCTTTTAGCTAGCTCCATTAGGATCCCTTCCAGAATTAAATAATGAAATAACAGGCTAGAATGTCAATAATCCGAAGCACGGACCATCTTTCACAGGGTGCGCTCCACCCTGTGCGCACACATCTACCCGCACACCAGCAGCAGCAGTAGCTTTTAACACGGATCGATGGCAAATTAAAAAGACCTATTGATTAAACCTTAGCTCTAGTGCGGCAATCCATCTCTAGGCGAGGACACGGCTATTGGCTTTCAATAGAAAATGCAGGCGAATGGAAATTGTAGGCGAAGCAGACCAGTACACCCCCCCTCCACTCCCCTTCCTGGCCTAAGCTCATTGAACGAGTGATCACCCTCCCAACTCCCCATGGGTAAAGAGCATCACCCCCTCCAACCCATCTGCCCCCAACTGTTTTAAGTAGAAGGGGGCACCAAGGGGAGGCCTCTGTTCTGGCATTCAACCCCTGATAGCTGCATTCTAGTGATGGGGTGGAATGGATATCAGATATCACACATCGATCTTTGTACTCTGAAAATACATTTAAAAGCAAGAATGTGAATTTTCCCCCCCGATTTTTGAATTGAGGCTCTAATAAAACTCCAAATTAGGCCAATGCAGTTTTATATAAATTAATAAAGCCATAGAAATGTAAACAATTTAAGGCGTATGCACTAATAGGTAATCAAATAAGATATATGGATGATTGATTCATTTTAATCTCAATGTGTGAAGAGAATAACATGGTGCCTCAAGCGATTCCACTGCTGTTGTAGGAACAAATGTAGGCCAGCAACATTCACCTTCAAGCACATTCAGTTTTGCATGACCCAGCAAGAGACGAAAAAAGCACTCCCTTGACATGTGCACTAACATACAGGGAGCAAGCTTAAAAAAAAAAAAAAAAAAAAAAGCCTGGAGAATCTCATTAGCAGTATGGAGCACAGCGTGGTAATGCACTCACAATAGGCTCAAAGGAGCTGTTTGCTAGCAAGCCAAGCCTTTTTGTTTGTCCATGTTCTTGTCCGCTTTTTGGGAATAGTGTGTTGTTCCCACATATGCCCAGTGGAGCCAAAAATGCCCGGTTAAACAGAACAAGCATATGGCTCCTCGCATAGACGAACAGAAAAGGGAAGTAGGACTTACAGAGCTTGTTCAATCACTTGCTCACATGAATGTGAATGCAGCGCAGATTCAAAGCAAAAGCTACAAAGACCTGACAATAAATCAAGATGAAGTGAACGGGGAAAACGAGCAGGACACAAAATATTGCACTGTAAATTTCACGGATTCTGTTTAGTGGCCATTATTCGAGATCATGACTGAAAGGGTGTGGGGTGGTAATACAGCCTGTGTGATTGATGCACATTACAGGTAAAGGTAATCTATTTAGTATCTGGACTGTGTGTGTGTGAAAGGGGCTCTTGTTCATAATGGTGGGGGTTGCTGCTACTAGCTAGGAGCCATCCTGCGGCACTGCCTGACATGAGTGCAGAGAGAAAGATGGAGCCTCGGGAAGAAAGGCCAGCCGACAGAGTGGGGGGCTGGGGAAAGAAGCCAGGAGAACAAAGGCAGAAAGCAAAAACGTCCTTTCTTTATTTTATAGCTTTTCCTTGGGCAAAGACCCAGACACATCCACATTTAAAACTTGGGGGCAGGACAGATTGTTTACCATTAGTGATAGAAATAAGCAGGACACTGTCCATGGATCAAGGAGTTGAGAATACAGAACTCCCCCTCTGCTAAGCCCTGAAGCTAAGCCCCTACACAGATGCTGTGTTATCTCCAAATAAGCCACACACTGCAGTGTCCTCAATCACACATGATGCACCCAAGTGCCCACAGGCCCAAATGCTGAATGGGAGGGAGGCGATAAACAACCCAGCACAGACCTTCATGCTGTGCAACTGTTTAGTTTCCGTGCATGACACATACACCTGGCTTTCTTCTCCAACCTCAACATCAAATCTCTACACTTCCACTCATGTCCCTACTCCAGATCTAGGTCAATGCAATAGGGCCCTAATGTACCACAGATAACCAAATGAGGAAAATATTAATAAACTATACAATAAACCCCCCAAAAGAACCAAAAGAAATGAAACCTTTTAGAAAATGAAGGCATTGCTTCTGAATGAATAATTTAACTGATTGAGCTTATGTAGATCACCGTGAATGAGCAGACTGAAAGGATATTGAGTCAAAAATGGATATTGTGACGTTTTGATCAATAAAGCAATCAGATATAAGGCCAGTTTTGCTAGATGTAACAATAACCAGTGAGCGTATTCCAGTCAAATAAATCTATACTATAACCTTTATACTCAGGAAAATGTGATTTAAATGCTATGACCAATCAGAGGTCAAAACCTCACCATTCGGATGTTTGGTGAGTTTTAATTAAGATTTAAGTATTTAAAATCTTTCTCCAAATTTCATAGCTTACACCCAAACCAAATCCTGAAATCCATGGGAGAGACTCCTGGAACACCACGTTGTCAACACCGCAAACATCATCCTCGACCATGGTTAATATGGGTAACTGACCTACTTCTCATAAAAAACACCATTTTATATACTTAGCATGTACCTGAGTCAGTCAAAAAAAGTATTTTCCAGATGTGCTAAAAAAATCATAAGGTGCTGCTATTCTGTGATCCAGCTGCAACATGTTCCTAGAGAGCTGGGATAAGAGCCAGCGTGGCCTCGGGGTGAACACAAGCTCAGACTAGTTATGATACAGAGGACAGGCATTGTGTTTGGCCATCTGGAGCCCTAACCAGAGAAGCGGGTGGCCCCTCTATCGCTATTAACCCTTGGATGCTGTGCCATCAATGACCCCACAGGGAGGCAATGTCTGAAATAACTGTTATTTGCATATGGGAGCAATAAAGTGCATCGGTGAGAGGTTCTATACAAACCTGCATGAGAGACAAACTCTGTTACAGCTTTTCTATCGAAAGCAGGCAGCAGCCTGAGGGGCTTCTTATGCACTCATCGTCAGCTGAGATGCTTCAGAGAATAAATTATTGAGCGCCGACCAAGCTGAGGCTCCGTAGTAAATGGTAAGCACAACTAGGGCACTCAAGCAAGCGGAAAGAGATACAATACTTGGTAAGCCAGGAGAGAAAACCATGGCAATGTTTAAACAGGGGCAGACCAAGGACAAAGAGAGGCAAGAGCTTGACATTTTACATGCTGCGGAATGTACACAGGAGCCAGGAGCATTTGCTTTTGGGCAGATTAAAGGAGTAACTTGAGGAATTCGAACAGTCCCCACCCCAGTTCCCCTCTCCGAAACAGAACTCCACCAAGACGGTCCCCGTCCAAGCCCCAACTAACCCGACCTGACAGATAGGGAGGGGAGGAGATAGAGAAGAGCATACCTCCCCCACTTCCTGCCTCTTCAGTTCTGTTTCAGATCCCCTTTTAATCCTTTTGTTGAACTCAGCATCCACAGAATATATCAGATAAATGCTTGGCTTAATCTTCTTGATTTCAGTGCCTCTTAGGTTGTTTATTTCCTACAGTTTCCTAATGTGTTTGTGTTTTCCTTTTTCCCTCCCTTTTGCAGTTTTGTGCCACTTGAATAATCCAGGCTCAAAAGCCATTTAAACCCAGCCTCGCCAAATAAAAGGCTGGCCCTAGATGCACAGAGACCCCACTGAGTATGGACCCTCTACCACCAATTGAAAAAGCCTTCTCTATGGGTAACCTTCCCCCTCCTGTGGCTAAATCCAGTCCCCTCGCTGGCCCCTTCATGAGGGCCAGAGCCAGTCAAATGTCAATTTTGGGTTGAGGGGCCATGGCGTTTCACCCGCTCATTCACATACACATAGTGGAGGTGGAAAGAAGAGACGGTCTTATGGAAACTGCACAAGTATGTCGAAATTCCAGGATGTGGATAAAGCCATTGAAAGGCTTTTTCCTGTGCCTGAACAAGGGGATTTCAGCAAATCCACCAATGGTTACCCAACAGGTGTGGGGAAAAAAATCCATTTACCTGCTCTGGTGGAAAGAAGCTTTTTCTAATTAGCAGCTCTGGGTTCAATGACATTTTGAAAAGAGCCAGCAATTAACATTCACTGCAAGAAAAGATTTTATGAATGGCTCTTAACATTCTTTTTCCCTCCTGCAGAACACCACACACAACTCTCTCAGAGTTCATGTTTTTTGTATAAACTGCTCTGTTTAAAGGTGGGGGGAACTAGGCATTTTAGAGGCCTGGCTTGCAGCGCATGGATGGTTTTTACAGATGGAGCCCGGGTGCTGGCCTGCCAGAGTGGAAACAGTAGGATGGCCCATTGACTGGAAATGTGGGAGTGGAAACAAAGGAAGGCTGATGATGGAAGCAGGAGGCGAGGGCACGCAGCACACACAGATCAAAATGCATTATCTTAAAGGAAGGGAGGATTCAACAGCCCCTTTTTTAAAGAATTCGAAACATTCCTCCAATAAGCAAAGGTGGATTTTATCCTAAAATCTGAACAACTCAACTCCAGTCTTCAACATCTGACGAAAGCCAGGTAGCTTTAAAGAGACAAAGCACCAAAAGGTACCTGCCACACGCCCAGAGAAGATATCTTTGCTCACTATCTTTCACCCTCCCTCCCTCATTTGTTCTCTCCTGGAGGAAAGCTGACACCATCAGTGCAGAGACAAAGCCAGACGTGCTGCTACTGCCAGAGCGCAATTGCTCAAGCCTGACAGAACAAGCCTGCCAAAGAAGCTAGTAAAATCCCAAGACAGTCAAGTATTTTCACTTCATTCTCCTCCTTTATCTTCTGCACAAACCCAAGCGATCGACTTTACCTTCATATTATTTTACTAAACAGTCTAAACTTCACATCCACCTAGCATACTTTTAAGTCTCTACTCACCAGGAGGTTTGCACATCCGGACCTGGCTCTGGCACTGTACCAGTGGGTGAAGGGTCGTCTGACTTGGAGATGGCAGCGAGGTAGCTTTTGAGGATAAACCAGAGGGCTCAGCTGGTGGCGAAGGTGGTGGTGAGGGCATCGGAGATGCTGTGCCACTACACTGTGTCTGGTAACGCAGCTGTGTCAGGGAGGCAGGCATGCCCTGGTAGTGGCGAGTGGCACTCAGAAGGTCGTTCAGAATCTGCAGAATCGTGCTGATGTCACGCCGAGGTCGCCCACTGCTGTCCTGACAGTTCGGATGCAAAGTGCCTGTAAGGAAGGCACAGATTTTATTCTCAAAAATGCTTGAAATCTTTTCCAGGCTGGATAGTTATATCATACTTCTTGTAAACCTACCTGAAAATGTCCCAGAGAAGACTCCAGGGGCATGGTTGACAAAGCTTTCAATGATAGCACCTGGTTTGCGGGAGCGTGATGGAGTGCTGCAATTGCTTGCTGCTTTAGTGGTGCAGTTAGCCTGTGGACAACATCGTCAATTTAAAAAAATACAGCTAGTAACAGTCATTGATTTGCAGTCATTTATATATGTGTATGTTCAAATGTTGATTGTGTCAGTCTTACCTCAGGACAGGAAGCAGTTTGGCTGGGGCCACTGCTGGAGCTGTGGCAGGCTGACAGTGGCTGCTGAGAGTGAAACAGGACATCTGGAAGAGGCGAAGACCGAGGAGGAGAACTGCAATGTCTAGAAGCCAAGCTGGGGTACATAGGGGGAATGGTATGGCCAATTGAGGATGGGGGAAAAGCTGTCGGGCTCACTGGACTGGACGGGTGTGACCTGTGAGGGTGGTGAGGATGTGCGTGTTGGTGCGGGTGCGGGCTGTGTGAAACTCTGTTCTGAAGCCCAGTGCTGGGCACAGTGCCCGCTAAATGTCCTGTTGTGCCTTCGGAGCCATTCCTTGAGGCGAGGTGTCGGTGCTGGGACTGCTGGCTGCCCGAGTGCTGTGCTGCCAACTGCAGCTGGACAAACATCATGTGATCACCCACGCGCAGAGCCAGGGTCAGCGGCGAGCGGCCAGACAGGAAGTCGCTGACCTATAAGCAGGAAGAGGGGCGTAAGGAAGGAGGATACAGGAATGTTTGTATTCCATGCATAGACACTTGGGTTTAAATGATTTTGGCAAATCAGTTTAAGCAATCCAAAGCTGTGTAGAGGGAATAAATGCTGTTATGTATAAAGCACACACATATACACACAAATACTCTCTTGTTGCTGAACTCTACCATTCAGTACACCCACAAAGAACTGACTTCTGTCTGGCCTCGAGCCTGAAAAATCCACCAGTGAAACAGGATGCAGGCCCACTCGCCTAGCAGTCACATAATAGGTGATTGTTTGAGCGCTCACAACAGATTGCCCATTTTAGGAGTGCCCAGAAAGGAAAGCTGAGCCAAGCCTGGGGGCGCTGACCCCTACATATCGGGAAGAATACAACGAGTTTGTCTTGCTTTGGCTCCCTAAGCTTACTTGTAACAACTTCCTCTTGTATCATCTAAGCCCCCAGACTTCCTTCAAAATACTTGTGGGTTGATATGACAAAGCAAAGATAAACTTAAATAGGGGCTGTACCATTTTAAACATTAACACAAACATATTTTAAAAATTGCACATGTAATTTATAAAAATCAAGGAAAAAGAAAATATGTGAATAAACATTAAACCAACAGAATCATACTGGGACGATCCATACCCATTGCAGAGGCATATTCTCCTGGAATGCATTTCGACATTTGGGAATTTATGCCCAAGGAAAGTAGCATTTATGAATAAGACATAGGGACTTCTGGCTCACAAGCAATGCTTTAATTCATACCACAGGTGTTCAGTGGCGATGAGGTCAGGGGAACCAAAGATCCTCCACAACCAAACTCTTTAAACCTTAGAGCTCACTTCATAGGGCTCACTTTGTGTACAGGGCAGTCATTCTAAAAAAATAATAATAAAAATAAATTGAAAAAAAGCAAAGAACCTACTGTTTAAAGTTGAAAGTACCGAATTGCCGAAAATGTTTAATGAGGAGTTGGAAATACAGAGACTAATTCACACCCAGAAAAAATATTCAGGGCGTTAGTGTACACGAATGAATCAGGTGGAATATGTCTCCAATCCACATACACTAATCCAGCACTAGGTTAGTACATTTCTAAAAAAAGCACTGAAAAATGTACAGTACTGTATGCAACAATAAAAAAAAAAAAACCTACAAGCTCAAGCATTTCATAACTTGTTAACTGATTAAATCAAAGTTTGTGCTGAGAACTAAATCTTTTACTTTTACAGAATACCTGTTTTGGTCTTGTTTTTGAACCTCAGCCTTCTATGGGGTCTCCCCACATTATGCATCTCCTTCACATATTTTGCTGTAATATTTTTTCCATCAGCCACTTGCCCTTTGCAGAATTCACCCAAAAATAGAATGGCTTGTGGTTTCGGTCACGTTTTGAACAACTGTACATTGTTCGATCATAATAAAGAGAAACATGATCATTAAACTATTAAAATGACATTAATGCATTAATTTAATGAAGCATATATATATATATCTATATTATATATGCTAATACCCGACTATAACTTTAGAGCTCCGATGGAAACTCCATGCAAAGGTTACCCATGAGTCAGCCAAGGTGGTGGGATGGGAGACCCATGCACTGATTGACAGTTGTCAGACAACCGGTAATACTAATTAACATTAGCCTACACTTTTCAGCCACCTAGATCAAGGGCTTGTAGTAACTGTATGAGTAACCTCTCCTGTGGCTGTAAAAAGGGGGCTGTAGTGTGAAACCCACAAGAAGCTCCAAGTTATGGACTGTAATTAAGCAAATAGGCATCCCACCAGATATTACCAAACATTAGAATCAGCGCTCAGTATGCAGCGAGCCGAAAAGTCTCACTGACTCATTCGGTGGCCGAGACTGTACCCACATAATGACAGAGTGCACCAACCGTGCACGATCATCAGTGGTGGCTTCAAAACATGTTTGATATGCTCTGCAGCCAAAGAAAATGTGGCTACCTGTGAAGTACACTAATATGACTTTGTTTGACATCTCATGTCAAAACTGGAGCTGCCCCCTGCAGCCTTCACATCTTTGTTAAGGTCTTTCATATTGCCTGGTGGGTATTTTATAGCACAGTGCACTTGTATAGTCAAGCCCATACGCTAAAAATGTAATCAATGCTCCATTTCATCTTAAAGATGTCCGGGGAGGTTAAAGTCGGGTCTCTCTGAAGGAATTCCCCCACAGCAAGCTAATCAAATCACCTCCACATAGCCCCACGCACACAGGCACTAGCAGCTTCATTTGTCTTGTTACACTGCAGCATTACAATTACGCTGAACTCATTCTTTTTCATAACTTGAATTAAAACTGCCAAAACCCAACAACCACAGATGTGTTTTTTTCCACATTAACTGGAAACCAGGAAAACGGAACCAAATGATATTAGGATCCCATTATGAGGAATATGCAACAACTAACTAAGAATGCTCTTCATCAGGCACCCAAGCCATTCCTCCTTTTACAGATAGATGAGGAAAACAGATGTGATCTGTGGTTGAAATACCAAAGGTGTCCTGGCTAAATTAGAAAGGTTAGCTCCATCTTAGTGGGCGCAACACCTCAAAAGGGTTTGAGTCTAAGCAGCGAGGGCACGCTTTTTTGTTTTGTTGAAATTCTCCTCTTTGTTTTAAAGGCCATCGACTTTGGTGCTCACGATCAGATGACTGATGGGGCTCTGACCGAGCATTCTCAAATGTCTTTGAACTGATCTGACCTTCAAACGGAGCCCAGACCGCGCATCTTACCCCTTCCCCCCACCCCTCTCCATCTAAAGGCCAGAAAGCGTGCTACGGTAGCGGCCTGAATTTACAAAGTGTATTCTTTCTGTATGTGTGACGGCACAATTTCTTTAAACATTTAACCCGGGTTTTAACCCAGGAGCCTAAAGCAATTGTGCCTTTACCGTCCATTGCCTGCCTGGTTTGTTTTGTTACAGTGGCATTTTGTTCTGCAGTGGGCTGTCGTTGCTATGCAGTAAAAAGCAAGCAAAGGCGAGAGAAAGAGTGATAGGGTGGGGGTGGATAAGGGAGACACCGGGTTGAGGGGTGGGGGTGGCAAAAGAGTGAAGATGCTGCTCAGCGCTGATGAAATATTCAGTGTTTTTCAGTCTTCAACTCCTCATCTTCCCCCCTTTCCCCAAATTCAGACCCTGAGATGGATATATCTCAGGGTTCCTGCTGTTTCTCTCTCAACAAGCCCATGAGGTCATTGCAAAAAAAAAAACCCAACAACGGTGCTATTCTTCCGCAATAAAGAAAATTCCATGCATCAGTGTCACTCTTTTTTCCACAGGCAAAACACTATGCTTAATGTAGAGCTGCTTCTCATTTTTCCATTGCAAAGCTGTACATTTTCCAGCAACATAATACAGCACTTTTAAAACCATACTCTGTGAACGGTTGGGATTTGTCTGTGATTGTCATTAGGACAGGATAAACAGAACAGATGCTTTAAGCATCATTGGAAAATTAGAACTACACAGATACTACACATTTCTTTACACAATATAGCATTATAAAGTCTCAACCATGGTGTCTATATGTCCTTTTTAAAGTTCAAATTCCTTGAACTCTTTACAATGCTTGACTGAACTGGTCTCTCGGCACTTAGAATGCAGGTAAAAGAGAACCAGAAAGAGGACCAAAAGGTCAAACATCCAATCAAGTTTCCAATTCAGATGTGCACTGCTGCGGGTGCCAGGCCTCTGTGAACCAAAGGACAGAATCCACACAGGGATGCACTTCCTCAACTTCCTCAAGAGGTTGCCATATATCTGAAAGCATATGATCTGGCATATCTGTTGCATCAACATTACTTAAAAAAAGGCATGTGTTAGTATTTGAGTTTGCTCCCCAAAGATAAATATAAAATGCTACAATAGTATTATTCACTTAGTTTTCACATGCAACTGTGTGATTATTTAATTGATTTGTTCTTAATCTGGTAGAAACACATCCTGTCTGCTGGTTCAGTGCAACAAAACAGACTTTAAACAAAAGGTAGAGATGCATTAGTCATGTGATTAGATCAGTACAGATGGTTTAAAAAGCAGTGTGTCCACTCCTACTGACATGGGCACAGTCCGAAACATCACCTAAAACGATCAATAAGCGCCATCCTGATACGACGTCCATCATCAAAAGATCTGGCTAAAGACATGCTGAACCTATACAGGGTCTCTCGGAGTGGAAGGTACCATTTGTGATAGGGTCACTCAACTGGGTGATTGCTAAAGTTGGCTGAATTCAGGGTGGCATCCCCCAATGGGTATGGCACCACAGCCTCTGTCATCTCCCAGCCTCTCAATATCAGATCTAAAGCCAGCAATCCAAATGGCTTTGAGGTTTTCTGAAGGCTACAAAGGAGCAATCCACTTAGACTCTGCTCTCAGCTCCTGCTGTGTCTTCTTTCTTCCTCCCTCCTGCGTGCTCTGCCTTCTGATCAAAAATATCCACTGTGAAGGCTCAACACCTTTCGAGTCAAGCCAAACTGGCTCAGAGATGGTGCCACAAAATACATCATCTCATTTATAATCGTGCAAAGCAGTGGATTAAAAGAAATATCACCCTGATCCTAAGGAGCAGTAAAACCACAAATTAAAGATGAAATAGATGTGAATTCACCATAAGGACCAGGAAAATTAATGGAATATCAATGTTATTGTTTAATAATTTCATAAGGAATATGTTGATAGCTTTACCCTTGTGTAGTTTGGGTTTGATCTCTATTTTTGGTCCAGTGGTCTATATATATAGGTAATGTACACACAAACCATCAGAATGAGTTGAAACATAGTTGGTTCTTTTAACTACTGCGCTGTGTGTTGTCCTAATAAACTCTATTAGAACCCATGAGGAAGCCATTTCTTGGCCAGGCCTCATCCGGCTCTTCTGACCCTTCCCCCACGTGAGGCACGGGGTGTGGGTGAGAATGACGGAAAGGATGACTTGCCCGACATTGTTAGGTCTTGCTATTTGCATCTGTCCACTTTCAGACACAATGACGGGCGCGTTGGCTTATTCTGAATAGTTGACGGGTGTTATGATGCCGATCCATGCCAAATATAAAAATACCCAAAGTGACGTGATTTGTTAGCTTTGAGATTCAAACCACATCATTAGTCCCAGTGGTCTGAAAGAAAGGTTTTGCTGTCTTTAGAAGAAAAAGGAAAGACCATTAATTAGGGGTCTCTCCAGCACAGGGAATTCAGGTCAGTGGTTGGTACTTATAGTGTACCATATAACTTAGATGTGCTATGGTTCAAGTCTTGACAGAAATCACTGTATAGTCCTGTAGACTCAACATGTTCAACATGTATTCGGTATTCCCATTCATTCAAGGGAGGAAAAAAGATCAAGATGTCAACCAGACATGAGAAACCACGGCAGCCTCAAATTACAGGGCTGCAGCAACAAGAGAAAAGTACTATTGCAATTATTGGCAGCCTCCCGTTTCCATAAAGTGCTGTCTATCTGATTACAAGGTATGCAAATATGGACCATTCTTAAAGAAGCTGGCTAAGTGGCAGAAGTTAGGCAGCTTCATGTACTATTCACAAGCTTCCAGACTCATTAACTGATCTGATGCATCTCCCATACAAATCAAACTCGTTATAGCATCGTGGCTTTGACCCAGATCATCGAAATGCTACGTGCTCAAAAGCAGTATGCATGTTCCCTTAATGTAACTGTAATATCCACATCTGTTGAAATGATCTACCTGCAACACGGATATTTTATGAGGCCTTTAGATTTAAAAAAACTTTCCAAGCTCAGTGAATTGTTGGAAAATAACCTATGTGAAAGAGCGTGACTGCTTAAGAAACAACTGATGGTGCAGCTGCAGCAAGAAGACGTGCAGCATGAGAAGAATGGTGCACTTTAACGCCACCCCCCTCAACACAAACACAGAACACCTCACTCCTCCTTTCACACACAACCTTCCCTTTCTTTTTCTCACACTCTCGCTCTCTCTCACACTCATACACACACACAAACAGATACACAATAAGCCTGTGTTTTACTTAGGTTGGTACATCTGCCCAAATTCCTGCAAATGCAAAGCAGGTCTGAAACCTAAACACATGAAAGGTAATGTGCATACTCAAGAATCAACATCTGCCCGGCACCACCATCTCTGGAAGAAGCACATGGCTGTTAAAGATGAGAAGGGCTTTTTGAAGTGGGTGCGATGTACAGCCTTGTCTGGGCTTGTCTTGGCTCCATCATGTTGCCAGGAAACTGGGGGGTGTTTCTTAAAATATGCATACTAAGCACTAGGAGGTCGTGAAGTTAAAGCATACAATAACATCCTGTTAGCCAAGAGCACCTTTATGCCACATGGTAGACTAAGATATACACACAGCCTATAAATAATTGTGTGTTACAGACCAGTGAGTGTTCACACAAAACAGTCTAGTGACAGACCTGGAGAAGTTAACTCACTAAGTGCTAAACTTCTCTAAGGAAGAGTACTGTGGCTCCATTCTCCTAACAGAACCAGCCTTAGTGCTCCTCCATTAGTTGGTCTGCCACTTACTCAGTTTACTTATCTGAGTTTAGTACCCTGGTCTTAGAATAACTCCTCTCCTGTACTTCTACTCACTTATAGCTATTTATATTCAAACTCAACAGCGCTGTATTCATCAAGTCCATACAGCAAGTTTAATATTTGCTGATATTGGGATAGAGTACCGACATACACAGACATGGGTTATGTTCACAAATCTGTTCTAAAGTAAGTGTTCTGAATATCTCATGCTCATATGCATGTGCATGCACCTTGTTAAGTTCAGTTAATCCCTTTAAATAGCAAACAATAGGTCATTTTTTAACAATTTGGCAAATAGTCACCACCCAATTTATTAGGTACACGTCCGTGTTTCTACATCCACTTCCATTTTAATAGTTCCACATACCACACATGCACTTTGTAATTGTACAGCAGACAACATTACTCGTAGACTTTTAAAACACTCCAAAAAAGGTGGTGTTTGTGTTCAATCTTTAATCCTTCATCAGTACTCACAGAACGCTGCCAACAGGAAGCTGGGGGCTGGACATTTTAGGCTGGTGGACTATTCTCAGTCACTGAGGTGTTTACAAACTCCAGCAATAATGTGTAAAAATTAAAAATAATGTTTTAATTTCTATTGAACTTGTACCAGTGCAAGTCACATTGATATCCAACACCCAAATAATATTTGCTCTATAGCAGTTCTCTAGGGGTACTGACAATCAAAAAACAGAGTAAAGGGGACTAAAATGGATTTAAAAAACATACACAATCTGTAATTCAAATAATAAAACAGACAGTAACTGTAAAGTATACCTAATAAAGTGGCCAGCGAGTAAAGATGCTTACAGCTTAGGGGATTTATCTGCACTGAGCCCCAAACACATTTGGGGTAAGAATATTAACTGAGTCGATCATCAGAGTTGAACTTTATCACTTTATCATGATCTTGAGGAAAAACTTTCAGAGGAGGGGAGAGTTTTTAAAACCAACACCAGAGTAGCAGCTCATGTTGGGTACTAAGATGTCTAAAGTAAACTGCATTACTGATTGACTTTGCTCACCTGGGTTTCGGTCAGACTCTCCAGTGCCTGCATGACGGATTGCTCAGGTCTTGAGGCTTGAGACTAGAAAGAAAGATTAGGATTATTGCCTCTGTGTAGTCCGAACTATTAAATAAAGAAGTACGGTTAGTGGGCTCATTACCATTAGACCTGCTTCGACAGTTGGTACGAGAGTTAGCTTGCTCCCATCGGTAATACCCAAATCCTGAAGCTTCCCTGAACTCAGACGCCTGAGGAGAAAAGACATTTAATTAGCTGCTGAGGCAACATGAGGACAACAGCTTGTTCAATCAGCTTACGGACAGAATTTACATTCATGACAGGGACGAGCACAATAAAGTAAACATCCAGGGTGATAGATAGCACTATCAAAAGTCCAACTACCAGCTTATCGGCAAGTTAAATCTGCTAATTTATGCACGACAGATGCACTTGCTTTATGCTTATGATCAAAGTATAAAGCACAAAGTCCTAATTTATGACCGTGTTACAGATTTGAGTCACAATATGTCAGTGTAACAGATTTAATGCACTCTGAATTACTAGCTGATGCCCAGGGAAGCCCCGCACCGATGTGTGCTTGCGCTAAATGTCACCTCCTACTGAACAAAGGGATGCTGGAGTTCGCCTGGAGGCACCTAACCCAAGACGAAGCCTAGGGTTTTAAAGGATGCTGTAATTTGGTGGTGATTACCCGTCGAGGCTGTTAAATTGGCCTGATTCAAGGTGAAAACAAAGCAACTGTTAGGGGTCATTTGCAAGTGACAAAGCGGCTCTCTTTTACTCCCCTCCCAGATCTGCCACCTTTGTGTTACTGTTAGCCAGGCTAAGAAGCTCGCTTAAATTAACATCACCCCCCTTTTCGACATTATGGACGAATATTCAGCCACATTGTGAGCCTCGGTGGGGCATCCTTATTGTCCTGCATCCACTTGCGGCAGCTTGGCTAACCCATGCTTATTCTAATCAGCCAGCTGGATCAAGAGGCTTTGCATTGTGCTCGCTCTGCTCGGATTCTTCATCTCGATCACAGTACAGGTTCTTTCATAAGAGGGCATTCACGTTTGCGTGCCTGTTTAGGAACAGCCGCTCTGCTCACACAGGCCAGCAGCCTGCACACTACTGGGGAAATTGTGTATTTCCTAGAAACAACTGAATAAGCGTCGCCCAAGGCCATGTACTCCAGCGAACAGGTCATAAATAAAAATAACTGCGTTGTCAATATTAATCCTCGCACACAGCACAACAGTTCCCCTTAAACAGCGATGCCACCCTGTATTTATTGCTTCTTGGTATGTAAAAAGTACACTATGTCCCTTTTTCTTTTCAAAGAGCCATGGGTTGGGTGTATTGGGACAGGACAGGGACTGAAGTGCGCTCTTTGAGGCTCTTCGGGCTGGTCATGTGGCTAACCTGTTTTAAACAAGAGGTCCCAGGGAAAAAAATAATTATTTGAGATGTCAGGGCCCACTTTGGTTTATTAACATCCATACCCTGAATTTGTCGTCCTAAAACATAGCGTGGCTTATGTTACGGTGGGGAATTGATTCCTTCTATTGCTTCGTGGTGGAATACTGTGAGAAGAGGTATTGCCACTCAGCTACTCACGTCTCTTTGTGCAGCAGGGCGAGCCTCTCCTTGGGCACCTTCAGTCTTTGGGACAGTCTCCTCTTAAGCCCCTCCACGGTCTCCTCCGCGGGGAGGCAGAGCTCGAATCGCGTTCCCGTGGTGGAGTGGATGTGCAGGTTCATCGGGAGCGCACTCGGCTGCGGTTCCATTCGAGAGCCTGCGGCGCGGACAGAGCAGAAGCGGTCAGTGGCGGCTTTGTCTTTCAGCTTTGGGCTTTTTGGGACGACGTTCCGGGGAAACGCCAGCGCAGGATATTCCCAGAACTTGTGCGCACAGAGCGACGCTGCTTAATCCTGATTACCCGAGGTCCGCGCGAGGCTATCCGGGGTGGGGGGGGGATTAAATGCGGGGTTTTAAAGCACCGACGATTTCCTACAAGCTGCTCAGAAACCGCCCTCCAGCACGAACACCGCACACCGCGCACCGCGCACCGCACGACGAACGGCTTCGCAGTCGCCAAACACGCTTACGGTGCGGACAAAGGTTCGAGCGTCAGAGCGCGTCGCCTCCCGCTTGCTCCCAGCGCGAATGTGAAACGCGTCAAAAAGCCCGTGCGTCTCCGCTCTCCGCTACGAGCGGCTGGGGGAGGAGCCAGCGACAGACGTCATCGATTTCCAACCAACCCGAAGAAAGCGGAGAACTCCCACGTGCCCAGCAATGCCGCAGCCCCTTTAATGCCCACGTCCCTCGTTTTTTCACATTAAGCACGATGCTTTGGGCTCGTTTCCCTAATACCGCCTCATTCCCTAATCCCTACGCGCTTCACAAGTGCCCTAGATTTGCCGGACTGCCGTTTACGAGTGGATCGAGGGGATCGAGTGGATCTTGCTACACCCGACCTCTCATTTCCAGCAGTGAACGAACATCCATCCATTGTCTTCCGTTTCATCCTATATTAGGGTCGCGGGGGGGGGGGTGCCCATCCAGGGGAGAACGTTTCAGGCGCTGGGCAGATACACCCAGGACAGGGTGCCAATCTATCACACACTCACACAGAGTGTTTGATAGACACTCTATATGGGGCAATTTGGAGAATTCAATTGACCTTGATCCATATTTTTTGGACCCGGAGGAAACCCACGGGGACACGGGGAGAACATGGAAACTCCACCCAGATGGGGATTCGAACTGGGAATCCCTAGTGCTTAGAGGAGAACGTGCTAACCACTAATCCACCGTGCCGTCCAGCAGTGAACATTCATTCATTATCTCCCGCTTTATCCTCTATTAGGGTCGCGGTGGGGTTCCCCATGCCCATCCAGGGGAGAATGTCTAGGGGCAGATAGACCCAGGACAGGGCGCCAATCCATCGCTGGGCACACACTCACTCACACAAACACACTCTATATGGGGCAATTTTGAGAATTCAATTGACTTTATCCATGTTTTTGGACTGTTGGAGTAAACCGGAGAACCCGGAGGAAACCCACGGGGACACGGGGAGAACATGGAAACTCCACCCAGATGGGGATTCGAACCGGGAATCCCTAGTGCTGAGAGGTGAACGTGCTAACCACTAATCCACCGTGCCGTCCAGCAGTGAGCAAATAGGACATAAAGGTGGAATATAAATGCGGTTCTGTGCGTTTCAGTCTTTTTTAGTGCACTACACAGTGAATACCGTTCGGTTTGAACGTTGGCCTGAAAAAGTGGGCGAGACCGAGTCGCCTTGACAAAGCTGCATAGACTCCGCCCACTCCCCCCTCTCCATATTCAAAGCCATTCATAACATGGCCTACTAAGGAGGTGCAAAAACAACAAAAAAGCGATGCAACTGAAGCCTGTTTCGGTGCCGTTCGTGCACATTTGGGCTGGGATCGTGCCAAAACGCTCCTCTGCCCTCAGACAGAATCGATTGCTGTTTAATGGTTTCAGGATGTGACCCACTGACCAGGGGGTTTCGGCTCATTATAGCATTGGAAGCCTACAGTAGGCAATTAACACATAAATCAGGGTCGAAATAGGCTTCATCAAACATTAGAACCATATAACAACCATGTGACTTCAACCTACACGCTTTTGCCTTAAGACACAGAAGCCCCAATTTTCAAAACAATACAACGAACATTAAAAATAGGCTGCTTTTAAATGAATTGCATGTGTATGAAACTTCACACATTCGCCCCGATGTTGTTCTTCGAGATGTTTGTTATTTATAAGAATGATGCAATAGGCTTATAATAGTTGCTGACTAATACAACAGTTCCTGTCCCTGCACCAGGCTATTCTTTGACAGCAAACGAATAGCCTTGAGAGATCGCCTACGTGTAACCCTTTCCAATCAGCATAAAAATGAGACAAATACAAAAGATATAGTGTGCAAATGAGGAATAAAGGACTGCGTAAGGGCAGTGATTAATAATAATGATATTATCCTTTCATTCATTCATTATCTCCCGATTTATCCTCTATTAGGGTCGTGGTGGGGTTCCATATACCCATCCAGGGGAGAACGTCTCGGGCGCTGGGCAGATACACCCAGGACAGGGCGCCAACCTATCGCTGGGCACACACTCAATCACACAAACACACTCTACATAGGGCAATTTGGAGAACTCAAGTGACTTGATCCATGTTTTTGGACTGTGGGAGGAAACCGGAGAACCCGGAGGAAACCCACGCGGACACGGGGAGAACATGGAAACCCCATCCAGTTAGGGATTCGAACTGGGAATCCCTAGCGCTGAGAGGTGAACGTGCTAAGCACCAAGCCACCGTGCCGCCAATAATGATATTAATAATAATTAATATTAATGATAATAGAAATAATATTCATAATAAGAAACAATAGTGATCACTCGGGGAAAAATGAATGAATTAGGCCGATTGCACTGTCTTCCTGTGGAGCGTCGTGCGGCAGCGCCACAACAGGAACTCGACTGCCCACCAGTGGATAAAAAAAACAACACATATATTATTTATACCAGCAAAGTCAAAACCACTAACCCCCTATTGAATATATAGTAAGCAGGTAAAAGCCCCCATAGCTAATAGAGTGCACTTAGCCTGGGAGGTACAGAGTCAGATGGGAATAATAAATCACGCAGACGCGATTTCCCTGTGGTCACCACAGTGTACATTAGTCAGCTGGGATACACACAGTCCCAATTAATGCCTACAGGAACACGATCATCTAGTCGCCTTTAAATACAGTGTCTGGGTTGAGATGTGTCCTGAACAGACAAGAGCATGACATGAACTAAATCTGGTTTAATTGCAAGTAGAGTAGATATTATTATAGCATTTTGTAAATTATAATTATTTAGTAGCAAATTCCTGAATAATTTATACAAATTTGTAATAAATGAGGCCAATTATATTCATAATACATTTAATAGACCATTAAATTGTACTTTCAATATGTAAATTCTATGTCACATATACTGTATATTCGCCACTTAATTCGTCAGTTCCCCTCGACCACCACAGAGCAGAAAGTAATTAGGTGGTAACTGATTTCTAGCACTGCAGTGACATCGACATTGTGGTGGTGTGATCGGTTGTATTGCGCTGGTACGATTCAATCAGACACAGCAGTACTGATGGAGTCGAGAACCCCCTCAGTGTTACTGCCTCACTGAGAATAGTCCAACCAAAATTTCCAGCCGGCTATATGCAGCATCCACTGCAGAGTGTAGAAACTAGGAACGTGAACCTAATACCTCTCAAGTGGCCGTTGAGATGTTATTTGTAACCTCTCAAGTTTTATTTAATACTTTGAGTTGCTTATATATATATATATATATATATATATATATATATATATATATATATATATATATATAACTCTATTTAATTTTTTTACTAATTTAAATCTCTTTTAATGAATGGATACCTTTTCACCCATGAATGGATACCTTTTGTATCTGCTGCTGAGAAATGTGAATTTCCCCATTGTGGGACAAATAAAGGTTTATCTTATCTTATCTTATCTTATCTTATAACTTGAGTTAATGTCATTAAAATATAAGAAACTTTATAATATAAGAAACTTTATAAACCGTTTGAGGACTTCATTATGAAATTAAATTAAATTGTGAATGAAATTATAATACATGTATGTATGTAATGACATTAGTCCATACTTAAAACCTCTAGATGTGAGTCCACTAATAGAACTTACCAATAATAGTGGCGAAAACCTCAAATCTCCGCGATTCTTCAGGGTTCCCCGGTCTCGGCATGTATTGGATGGAATTTGGATTGCGTCGGATTTATCCAGGACGGGTTTGTTAGAATAATTCCACAGATTGGGCGCAATTTTAAAATTCGGAGTTTGCCAGATCGAATCGGATCTATTGCTATTCCTAGTAAATCCAGTGTCAGCGGGGCGTCGGGACTGTGCTGCGCTGCGGTGCGGTGCGGTGCGGTGCGGTGCGGTGCGGTGCGGCTCCGACCTCACGGCTTTGAGCGCCGTCTCTGACAGACGCGTCTATTTATAAGGAAGCGCGCGGTTAACAGCCCGGACTGCGAAATCCCACCCGTATTTATCCAAACCCCGCCTTGCGTTCTTATGACGGCGCACAGCAACAGTCTAACCTATATTCACCCTCAGAAACGAAAGTACATGTCTTTGTTTACTGCTTGGGAACATTCACTATAAATAAATAAATTATCTCATCCATACTGTAATTAACTGTAAATAATAAACTATAGTACACTATATTTTATATATTTTCACAGTGATGTACATTCATTCATTCATTCATTCATTCATTAGCTTCCGATTTATCCTCTATTAGGGTTGCTGGGGGGTTCCCCATGCCCATCCTGGGGAGAATGTTTCGGGCGCTGGGCAGATACACCCAGGACAGGGCGCCAACCTATCGCTGGGCTCACACTCACTCACACAGACACACTCTACATGGGGCAATTTGGAGAACTCAATTGACTTGATCCATGTTTTTGGACTGTGGGAGGAAACCGGAGAACCCGGAGGAAACCCACGTGGACACGGGGAGAACAGGGCGGCAACCTATCGCTGGGCACACACTCACTCACACAGACACACAAACACACTCTATATGGGGCAATTTGGAGAACTCAATTGACTCGATCCATGTTTTTGGACTGGAGGACCTGGAGGAAACCTACGCGGACACGGGGAGAACATGGAAACTCCACCCAGATGGGGATACGAACCGGGAATCCCTAGTGCTGAGAGGAGAACGTGCTAACCACTAAGCCACAGTGCTGCCCTTCCTACATGTACAGATATCCCTTATTTTCTCTAGCTCCCAGTTTCTTTCCATCCATCCATCCATTATCTTCCGCTTTATGCTCTATTAGAGTCGCGCGGGGGGGGGGGGGGGTCCCCATGCCCATCCAGGGGAGAACGTCTCGGGCGCTGGGCAGATAGACCCAGGACAGGGCGCCAATCTATCGCTGGGCACACACTCACACAAACACTCTATATGGGGTAATTTGGAGAATTCAATTGACCTTGATCCATGTTTTTGGACTGTGGGAGGAAACCGGAGTACCCGGAGGAAACCCACACGGACACGGGGAGAACATGGAAACTCCAGATGGGGATTCGAACCGGGAATCCCTAGCGCTGAAAGGCGAACGTGCTAACCACTAAGCCACTGTGCCGCCTCCCAGTTTTTTTTATTATTAATTATTAATTAATTATTAATACCTGCTTATATTATAGTGATATTTAAGTGATGTCTGTGTGTGTGTGTGTGTGTGTGTGTGTGTGTGTGTGTGTGTGTGTGTGTGTGTGTGTGAGTGAGTGTGATATTCTATGAGTGATCTACTCACTCTTTATTCACTAAGTACTCATTGTACTTATTAGCCACATCCAGCTCATTGCTCCATCTTGTGGATGTAACATCAGAGACGGTAGTCATCTATTGCTGCACAGTTTGTATTAGTCATCCTCAAATCCTTTATCTGTGATCACAGCATGCTTCTCAGTCCAGAAGTGTACAACGCAACCCCACCACCACATCACTATAGTACTACAAACCATGATAGTGTACCTAAGTGGCCATTGAGTGTATATTGTGTATATATAATAAATATGAATTATTATTCATCTGCTCTACAACAAGCATATCTTTTTTAGTGTTAGAACTTTTATCCATCATTCCTTATTATTTTTCTATATTATAACTCTTTAAATTGGACATCTGTGACTACTGCAATTTCCCCCAGGGATTAATAAAGTATTCTGATTCTGATATAATAAAAATAATATAATATAAATATCAGAATTAGAATACTCATTACTTTATTAATCTCTGAGAATAAATTGCAGTTTTAAATATCATAAATATCATATCATAATGGCCGTAAGAATGACCCCGTTATATTATACATATTATACACATTTGCTAGATTTCCTCGTGTTCATCCATCCATCCATTATCTTCTGCTTTATCCTCTATTAGGGTCGCGGGGGGGGGTTCCCCATGCCTATCCAGGGGAGAACGTTTCGGGCGCTGGGCAGATACACCCAGGACAGGGTGCCAATCAATCGCTGGGCACACACTCACTCACTCACACAGACACACTCTATATGGGGCAATTTGGAGAACTCAATTGACTTGACCATGTTTTTGGACTGTGGGAGGAAACCGGAGAACCCCGAGGAAGCCCACGCGGACAAGGGGAGAACATGGAAACTCCACCTAGATGGGGATTCGAACCGGGAATCCCTAGCGCTGAGAGGCGAACATGCTGACCACTAAGCCTCCATGCCGCCCTCCACGTGTTCAGTTACAATAATTATTTGAGTTAATAAAACTTAACTTAATAGTAAAAATTTGTTGAAGGTACATTGAATGAGTTATTTGGTGGGCGGCCTGGTGGTTTAGTGGTTGGCATGTTCTCCTCTCAGCTCTAGGGATTCCCGGTTCGAATCGCCATCTGGGTGGAGTTTCCATGTTCTCCCCGTGTCCGTGTGGGTTTCCTCCGGGTTCTCCGGTTTCCTCCCACAGTCCAAAAACATGGATCAAGTCAATTGAGTTCTCCAAATTGCCCCATATAGAGTGTGTCTGTGTGAGTGAGTGTGTGCCCAGCGATGGATTGGCGCCCTGTCCTGGGTCTATCTGCCCGGGGCCCGAAACGTTCTCCCCTGGATGGGCATGGGGAACCCCACCGCGACCCTAATAGAGAATAAAGCGGTAGATAATGTTAGAGTTATTTGGCAGTAACCTTCGCACAGGGTCAGGAGCAGAAGGCGGAGTTTGTCGTAAAACGGGTGTGAAAAAAAACTCTGCGTGAAGACAATTACGAAACCGTGCAGAGTGTTTTAAGGTAGCGACACTCAGTTGCGCGTCACGAACCACGCGCACCATACCATCTAATTCTTATTTATCTAAACAACAACATGTTAAAAAGCACTTCATGCAATGTTTTTGTAATGCGACTATAAGTATTCCCGCAGATGCCGTACTGAACGTGGTTTGCGGAAACAAATGTCAACATCTTAATGCAACCTCCTTAAAAGGTTTAATAAACGCTGGGAACGCCTGTAAGAGGAGCGTGGAGTCACCGGCAATGACGTCATAAATAAGAGCAAAAAGCCAAGCAACCGGTGTAGCAAAAAAACACAGTGCCTGGAAACGCAGCAACACACTAATAAACACCAGCGATTATCGCCTAGACTCTGACATCACACACTTCAAGGCATGCTTTTTTTTTTAAAAGTAACAAAAGTAATCACGGAAGTCCCTAATTTATAATAATCTAATTCATTCATTCATTATCTCCCACTTTATCCTCTATTGGGGTCGTGGTGGGGTTCCCCATGCCCATCCAGGGGAGAACGTCTCGGGCGCTGGGCAGATAGACCCAGGCCAGGGTGCCAATCCATCGCTGGGCACACACTCACTCACACAGACACACTCTATATGGGGCAATTTGGAGAATTCAATTAACTTGATCCATGTTTTTGGACTGTGGGAGGAAACCGGAGAACCCGGAGGAAACCCACGCAGACACGGGGAGAACATGGAAACTCCACCCAGATGGGGATTCGAAGTGGGAATCCCTAGCGCTGAGAGGCGAACGTGCTGACCACTAAGCCACCGTGCCGCCTAATAATCTAATTTCCCTAATAATAATAATCTAGCCTAATAATCTAATCACAGTAGAGTGGCCACTACTGATAATGACTGTCTGGGAAAAATAGCTATTATATAATATATAATACTGCCAAAAGTGTAAAGATAATATTTTTAAGGGTTCTGGCAAGTGTAGACAAAGACATTTTAGTGGCAACTGTTTAGGGAAGGTCCATTACCATACACTCACTCACACAGACACGCACACATACATACTCTATATGGGGCAATTTGGAGAACTCAATTGACTTGATCCATGTTTTTGGACTGTGGGAGGAAACCAGAGAACCCGGAGGAAACTCACACGGACACGGGAAGAACATGGAAACTCCACCCAGATGGGGATTCGAACCGGGAATCCCTAGTGCTGAGAGGCGACCATACTAACCACTAAGCCACCTAACATTACCACCCTGAAATATAAATACACCATTTGGACGAAAGCTTTGGGTGAAAATGATTATTTATTGATTTCTAATGTGTTCTAGTATGTTAGTCAGTCGGACGGCAAGGTGGCTTAGTGGTTAGCACGTTCGCTTCTCAGCGTTAGGGATTCCCGGTTCGAAATCCCCATCAGGGTGGAGGTTCCATGTTATCCCCGTGTCCGCGTGGGTTTTCTTCCGGGTTCTCCGATTTCCTCCCACAGTCCAAAAACATGGATCAAGACAATTGAGTTCTCCAAATTGCCCCACATGTGTCTGTGTGAGTGAGTGTGTGCCCAGCGATAGATTGGCACCCTGTACTGGGTGTATCTGCCCAGCGCCCAAAACGTTCTCCACTGGATGGGCATGGGGAATCCCCCCCGCGACCCTAATAGCGTATAAAGCGGAAGATAATGGATGGCTAGATGTTAGTCAGTGACATTATATGCTGGGAATAGTTTGGGGAAGGCCCTATGCTTATCTAACATTACCAGCCTGTTATAAAAATAAAATGTCTGGGGGGGGAAATCTCGTATTTATTTATTACTAGTATGTTTTAGTGTGTTATTTAGTCATAGTGTATGCTGGGAATAGTTTGGGGAAGGCCCTGTGTTGTTTTAACATTTTTACTAAAATAAAAATAAACCATAAGGATTAAAGTTTTGGAGAAAACCTCTTATTTATTGATTTCTAATATGTTTTAGTATTTTATTTAGTCATATCGTATGCTGTTAACAGTTTGGGGAAGGCCCACAGCTGTTCTAACATTACCATCCTGTAAAGAAAATGATCCATATAGATGAAAGTTTTGGGAAAAATCTCTTATTCACTGATTTCTAGTATGTTCTAGTATGTTACTCAGTCATATTGTATGCTGGAAACAGTTTGGGGAAGCTCCTTGGCTCTTCCAACATGGCAGTGACCAGGTGCACAAAGTAAGGTCAATAAATCATGGTTGGATATGGAAGAACTTGATTGGGCCACAAAGACCTTAACACTATTGAACAGCTTTGGAACAAACTAGAACACGGGGCCTCTCCAACATCAGTGCCTGAGTCTTAACAGAAGAAGAGAAGTTATTATAGCTGCAAATAAAATGTCAAAAACCTCTGCAGGTGTAAATTGTATTCATCTTTTGTCTGTACCTTGATCTTTGTAATACCAGAATAATCAGTCATTTCAAAAACAGATCTGTTCTAAGATTGTTAGATACTAAATTTTATTTTGCAAGTATATTAACAGCTGTAATCTATAAAAAATAAAATTTGTCTTCATTTATCCTGATTTTACAAACAAATATTGAAATGTCATAAGGATTTCGAATGTATTTGAAGCCTGTGTGGGCCGTGTGTGGGTGTATGTTCATGTGGGTGAACGGCATTCCTATCCATCAAAGTCATTCTCATAGTCAAAGAAATTTCACAGCCCACATACAAACCACTGTTCTGACTCTCAGTGATTCCTTCTTGAATCATAAAGGAACATATATGGGAACATCTGTGTCGAGGCGCTCATACAAAGCAGAGGCTGTTACACAAGGCTGACGAATGGGCAAGGAATGTAGACTTTATAGACCATTCCTTTCCTGTAACAATCAACATGCACATTCCAAGAAATAGATTTAAAATACAAACCAGTCTCTTCCGATAATACGGCAAAAATGGTGCGATGGACGCATCAAACTTCAGTAGATATCGGATTGCAAAACCGTAAGCATTGCTACAGAGATATAACAGCATTGATTTTCTGGAGAGGATTTTCACCTGATTTTATGATTTCATCTGTCTGTGAAAACGATTTCGTTGGAATATTAACCACTTTATTTCATCAGAATTGTGGATCTGTGGATCTAAATATATAGTTGTATGAAATTCACCTTGCATACTTGAACAGGAAAGAAAATTTCCACAATGATGCATGTATAAAATGGCTTGAAATGACTTTAAATGCTGTTTACTTTCAAGCTCAAGTGTTTTTCACCATCATTTCAACCATCTACAGAGAAACAAAACAATTTTCCTTCAGGATCAAAGTGCTACAAAAACAAAGAACTACACAACACAATATGAAGTGCACATGTGCAGATCATTTACAATGCACTTTACTGGAACTAAGGGTCTATCCTATACCTTAAACTTAAAAGTATGCTCAACATTTCAGACTGCTCTTATTGGAACGGGCTCAGCATGTAGTTCTCGTTTAAAGAAACGTCAGTCCTACACATTCAGGACAACTGTTTGGCCTTAAATATATGGTTTAAACTCTTGCACAAAGCAACCATTCACCTTCACTAAACACATTTGAGATGAATTGGAATGTTGAGTGTTGTAAGCCAGCGCCTTTCTTCAATTACTGAATTCTCACTGCCACACCCAAAAAATATTACCGAAATTATTCTGAGATGGGTGGAGGCTAGTCTGGCCATGGAATGGGGGTTGTTTAAATTCCACCATAATGCCCAGTGAAGTTTGGGATGTTCAACGAGCTTTAATATGTGTAATAGTAAATTGTCTAAAAATATTTGGCTACACAGTGTGCTGTTTGTGTGATTTTAGTGCTGTGCTTCTACGTGTAAATCAGTCACCTCTTTGTCAGTGCTGGAATGATAACAATCCACCAACCAAATATGTCTAATCAACAGTGTTCTTTGATGACTGATGAAGCAGTAATAAATGACTAACGTGAAAAGTCCGGAAACAGAGGAGCTATTGTTGCCACAGCAGGTTCACTTGGTGAAGGAGGTCTTAATTATTAAAAATCAGGGATAATGCAGGTTAACTACATTCTACATTCAAATACTTTCTTGGCAAGGTTGATACCACGATCAGTAAGATGGTTCACCCAAATTGAGAAAGCCAATAAGACTAAAAGAAGTTAAATCTATTGCTTAATTCTTACCAGTTGTTTTTAACTGATAGGATCAGCTTAATATTTGGCAATTTTAGGTTTGGCCCATTTTTTTACTCACTCTTTTCTCTTTTCCCATGTACACACTCCATTGTTTATCCCGAGTCAGCAGGGATTACCACCTCCCACATTCTGTTAATTAAATCATAATGCAATTTTTAACTAGTAATGCAGGAGCCAAGTGCAAACCTGACATTTCACCTGGGCCCTTTTCCTAACACGCACTAATCATATTATTGGTATGAATGGTCATTTGCAGTCACATGACCTTCCTCACTGTGGCCACTGAAGCCAGTGATTCTATCTGTGACTCTGGCAGGGCACTAACTCAATCCCACATCCAGCCTGACACTATAAATAGTATGCAGCATCACACTTCAGAATCTGTCTCTCCATGTAAAAGCATAAAGGGTGATAATGGTGAGGTCGATTAATGCTGTCTCACAAGTGCAATTTCAACAGCTGCAGGGGTGCTACCGTGCTGCTAATTATCATTTTTAGCCAGGCATAGTGAGAAGATTTGATAAATGAACTAGATTGCAATGCTGCCCATGGAAGTAACCAAATACCTTTGGCCTCTTAACACATGCAGATAGAGGGATACAATGTCTGTAAATCATTTTATGGATATCCACAAACAAAACAAAAACAACGTTCAAAGCCACGCAACTGTATGAGTAAAAATTGAAACAAGACAAAAGTATGTGGACACTTCTGTTAATTTTTCAGGGTTTGACTAAGGTCCAGGGCGGCACGGTGACTTAATGGTTAGCACGTTCACCTCTCAGCGCTAGGAATTCCCAGTTTGAATCCCCATCTGGGTGGAGTTTACATGCTCTCCCCGTAACATGGTTCCTCCCACAGTCAAAAAAAATTTTAAAAAGTAAAAAAAAAGTCAATTGAGTTCTCCAAATTGCCCCATATAGAGTGTGTTTGTCTGTGTGAGTGAGTGTGTGCCCAGAGATGGATTGGCGCCCTGTCCTGGGTGTATCTGCCCAGCACCCGAGACGTTCTCCCCTGGATGGGCATGGGGAACCCCCCCCCCACCCCGATGCTAATAGAAGATAAAGCGGAAGATAATGGATGGATGGACTAAGGTCCTTCATTTTGGAATTTACATGTTCAAGGTCAGCTCATGGGTGGGTCTGAAGTTGGGAAACCCTTAAACTCCTGTTGAACAGTGCATTTAATTCACCATCACTTAACCTTCCATCTGGTATTATGGTTCTATTTTGACACTTACGAAAAAAATAAGTTTTGAACATTTAACATGTTTTTACAAAAGGTCATGTTATCATATATATTCATTCATTATCTTCTACTTAATCCTCTGCTAGGATCACAGTGGGTTCCCCATGCCTATCCGGAGAAAACGTTTAAGGCTCTGGGCAGATACACCCAGGACAGGGCGCCTTAAATCCATGTTTTTGGACTGTGTGAGGAAACCGGAGAACCCAGAGGAAACCCATGAGGACACAGAGAGAACAGATGTTAAATTAATTTATTGTAGAATCTAAAACCAGGGGCGACACGGTGGCTTAGTGGTTAGTATGGTCGCCTCTCAGCGCTAGGGATTCCTGGTTCGAATCCCCATCTGGGTGGAGTTTCCATGTTCTCCCCGTGTCCGTGTGGGTTTCCTCCGGGTTCTCCGGTTTCCTCCCACAGTCTAAAAACATGGATCAAGTCAATTGAGTTCTCCAAATTGCCCCCTATAGAGTGTGTTTGTGTGAGTGAGTGTGTGCCCAGCAATAGATTGGCGCCTTGTCCTGGGTGTATCTGCCCAGCGCCCAAGATGTTCTCCCCTGGATGGGCATGGGGAACCCAACCGCGACCCTAATAGAGGATGAAGCAAAAGATAATGAATGAATGAATCTAAAACCACATTTTGTGCTTGATCTCGATTTTTGCATTAAATACACAATTTGTTTAAGCGACGACGCGGAACATTCACATGTTCCAAATTCAGTTTTACATCTATAACTCAAAGTAACTGGACAGATCTCGGGGTATCCTGTTTCTCTGTTGTCATGTTTATGAGCCTTGTCACTAAATGTCACTGTAGCAACAGTAATTTACATTGTTAACAGTGTGACCCTCTGCCCCAGTGCATTTCTAACAAGACTGAGTCTATATTTAGTTCTAGAGGTAGTATATCATTACCAGTTCTATGATCCAGGCAGATTAAGGTCTAGAGCTTCACAGTTAATTAGCGTGTGGTATCTATTTTAAAGCCTTGTTGACTTATCTGATGTTAACCTTGTAAAGCAATGTTTATAACGTCCTACTATGCATCGTAATATTATCCAGTGGAGTCTTACTATCACTCCTCTCTCTCACTGTCATAATTCAGGCATCACTCCCGCTTGAAAGGTTAGGTGCTGTTGCAACATTAGCTGATGTCTCATATCATCCATTCCCTTCCCGACTGTCTACTTTACTGACGTACCTTTACGCAATCAGAGATGACCCATTGCGTACGAGGTATTAGACTCCCTCATACTTTTGTTTGACCTCTTGCTCTGCATGCTAAAGCTGGGTTATATGATATCAGTTTCCAGGTTTTGGAAACATAAATTAATGTTTTACATCAATACAACACTGTTTTGAACATTATCATTTACAGTTTGGGATTTTTTGGTCCTAAACATTTAATGTTTTTAACATTAAAACATGGCAAATGAATTTTTGACTGGATTTTTACAGACATCTGCAAAATGTATTTCTTAATAATGATAAATAAACATTTGTTTGGTAGCAGCAAGAAATTTCTAAATTAATTTTCCTGTTGGTGGGTCAGTGTTCTCCCCTGTGTGTATGGGTTACATATTGGGAAAAACATAGAAGACAGAAAATTTTAAATTAACTCTGTGCTTTTAAACCAATAAGCACCAGGATTTGAATAAATAATGTATTAATAACAATTACGTCATGCACATCATGCAATTTAAACATAGGTATAATAAATTTAAGTGAAGTTCATTTTTGGATTAGAATGAAATGCATTTAGTAAGTCTATGGATTTATTATGTCATTTATTGATATATATTTTCGAACCTAACACCTGACATCATTTTAATATATATTTGATTTTAATAGTTTACTGCTTGGAACATCTCACAGCAGGACAGCATCAGCTGGAATGAATAAAGCAAAGCAGTCAATGTGACCTGCATGGAAATCCAGCTCTGGATAAGCCCCAGCGGAAGGGGGGGGGTTGCCCCTCCCTGCAATACAAGAGTTCAGACGTCACTGTAGTTTGCCGTCACTGCTTCCCTCAGTAAATGTCAGTAGTAACTCTGAACCCACTACCTTGCATAAACGTAATACCAATCAAAGCCCTGACTGAGTTTAGCACTTGTGCTTGTGTATCTGTTCCTCAGCTGGAAGCTGTCAGTCATTTGCATGCAGGCCAACAGTGGAATTTATGGTCTTGTCCCAACCAGTATAAACGTGTCACAGGCTCAAGTCTGCACGCCTGCCCGGTTTGCTGAGGATGGAAACAAGCCTGATGCTGAATTTTCCAAGAGCCATCTTTTAGAGACGTGCGATTAGGAAAGTAGTGCGACTAACGGCATTCAGCCTGGGTTAGAACAGAGGCAGAGACATGAAGTCATTCAAACCTTGACAATTTGAAAGCAAAAGAGCACATATTGACACATATTTTATTATCCTTTAATAATTAATCATGAGTGTATTATCAGATCCAGTATCTGCTAACTGCACCATAACAGGCTGGATTATTTTGAATATTTGAAAATAAAAAGCAATGAAGCAATGGAGTGGCATCAACAGTCTCTGGCTCTGCAGTCAACATCAGAAGTCTGGAACACTGAAATGTTTTGCATACAGTACATACGAGCCGTCTAAGTGAAACAATGACTCTAACCTGCTCAGGTGTGGGAATTTGCCTGGGGAGTCATTTTGCCCTTATAGCTCATTTTACACTGTGGGTTTGGGTGTGTTGTGGGATATTTGTGTTAGGAGTGAAATTCTCAGCACCCCACCCCAAAAAATACTCCCAGTCTTAACGCATATAGGAGATTAACTGCATTTCTAAATCTCTTTCTATATGCTTTGGTTTGTGCTATGTTTTCAAGGGATTCAATGATTCTGGATTTTTTATCACATCACCTAGTACAGGTGTACTGGTGAGTGAAAAGCTTATGTGCAAGTACCCACAACTGTGCAAATGCAATATTTACAAGAATAAAAGAAAATATACAATAAAATTAAAATATAAGAAAAGTATGGAATTATGTGATGATGATGTATGAGGAACTCATGATGATCTCTAGTTATAAATAAATAAATAAATAAATAAATAAATATATATATATATATATATATATATATATATATATATATATATATATATATATATATATATATATATATATATATATATATATATTTATTTATTTATTTATTTATAGCTAGGCTGTTATTTAAAGCAGCAGTATTATAGTTATATAAGACTTTAGCTAACATCAGTCTGATTAATGCTTTTGAAACGTAAGGAATACTTATCCATTTACACAAGAGACATACAACACAATATTGTATGGAAAATACTACTGTATATATTTTACTGTATAGACTATACTTTAAAGTCTGTCATTGTTTAAGTAAGAAAAAGTTAACAAATTCTTGCACACATTGTTACACATGTCCTTAAGATTTAACAGTACTGTGTTTAAGCAAGAAAAAGAGATTTTTCTAACATGTTCCCCACTACAGGGTGTCGATGAAAATCAACATAGGTAAAGATAAGCTGGTAACTATATCTAGATCTTTATATTCCTGCATAAAATGAGTTACTGCATATAATGAGTTACATACTTTTGTATAGTGATGGCTGCCACAAATAAGGAGTCAGTTTCTAACCCCCCTCTACTGTAATGTACACACTATGGCTTATTCATAATGTACACATGTAACCATGTGTACATTATGAAAGCCATAAAGGTACAAACATCTCCCCAAGCAGTACATAAAATGTTCCAGATTGACAAACCTTTATACTCCTGAATATACGACAATGTAATTTATTTTCTGAAAGCGAAGTGTAATTAAAAAGAGTAACTGATATGTTGCTGATCACTAAACGCTGCAAATTGCATCTCATCTCATCTTATTATCTTCTGCTTAATCTGATCCAGGGAAGAAAGCTTTGGCCTTTTGGCAGATACACCCAGGACAGGGTGCCATTCCAACTAAACTTCGCTGGGCCTACAATATACAATATAGGGGCAATTTAGAGAAGCCAATTTGCCTTGAATCGATGTTTTTAGACTGTAGTGGGACCTGGAATAAAAAACCATGTGGACACAGGGAAAACACAGAAATTCACCCAGTTTGGGATCCAAACGTGGATTCCCAGCACTGAGAGGCGAGTGCTAACCATTAAGCCACCGTGCCTCCCACTGTACATTTTAAATTTAAGTAAATGACAAAAATGTCCACTGCTTCCAATCATTTCAATACCACATGCCTGATTCTATGATATCTGTGGTTAAGTGGTGTAGCATTAGAAAAAAATGCTGATGGAGTTGAATTTTTCAGCCTTATTTTACATTTCCAAAAGGAAATGATGGATTATATTTGATGTGATCATTACAATACACAGAGAGTGGGCTGTAGTGGGCTGCAGACTGACCGTGTGTCAGCATGGTGCGAATGGCGGGTGGGTTCTACTATCCAGGACCTCTCCCTCTGAGTACCAACCTGCAGATCTACCCACCTCACCCTGCTGGAATGTGACACTTTGCTTTCTGGAATGCAGGATTGCCACAAACATTACAATTGTTGGTCCCCTGAGGGGAAGTGTGAGGCCCAATGGGGAAACCTCAAAGCATAATCATGCCTGGGCTCCGAACATGCGGTTACCTGCCAAATACGTTCAGAAATACAGCATACTCCTTCAACTTTGCACACAGGCACAGGATATTCCATGCAGCACTCACACCCATTATGGGAAACGGTGTGTCCAGACAGGACACCATGTGTTTATATTCAGTATGAGTAGAGGTTTCTTGTAAACTACATGTCTAAACATTTGAACATGAACATGCAGAAAAACACATGCCCGCTGCGTAATGATGTCACAGATGTAGTGTACACAATGTTCTGCTTTTTACTAATTCACTTCACTAAGACATGCAAAGAAACACATACAAGACACTACAAAGATAATGAGATCAATAAGAGCATCGGGATAATCTCCTTAATTCACAGGTGAATATAAGAAGGTGTGGTATCTCAGTGGTTGGGGTTTTGGGCTATCAATCTGAAGGTTGTGGGTTCAAAATGGGTCTTTGAGTAAGACCATTAACCCTCATTGCTCTAGGGATGCTGTATCCACCCTGTGTTCTGACCCAACTAAGTTGGGATACTGTCGCTTTGGATAAATGTGTATGCTAAATGACCAAATGTAATGTAAATGTAATAAGAGCGTGTGATTGTTTAAGTGGTGGGACAACTGATTTTGTTCACTTTCATTGAGACAGGGGTATAACAGCAAGCATCTATCTGTTCATTCTGAACAATTTAATGCTTTCAACATTGTCCAATCCAAAATTTTCCAATCCTAATAGGTGTCAGGGGTGAGGGGGCATTTCCCATACCTATCCAGGGGAGAACATTTCAGGAGCTGGGCAGATACACAAGACAGAGCACCAGTCTATCACTGAGCACACACTCACTCACACAGAAACACACAGGTGTGCCCTCATACAAAGGCAATAAAAAATCCATGTTTTTTTGGACTGTGGGAGGAAAATGAAGAACTCGAGAAAACCCAAGCGGACATGAGGAGAACATGCAAACTTAGTGCTAACCACTAAGCCACCTTCCTTGTATTGTATGCTTCTCGTATGTATTATGTGCTAACAGACAAGGAAAAGTGATCTAAGCATATAAACTATTTTTTGAAGAAAGGGTTCTAATGTAAAAAAAAAAACCTATTAAGTATAATAAAAAGATGACTGATTAGAAAATCTCAAATAAAAGTTAGACTTTCAGATGTTGTATTTGAGTAGTTTTAGAATATAGTGTTACACCAATAGCATAAGTCAGTTTAAGGTTACACTTTGAGTCTGTCTAAAGATGGGCTCATCTTCAGGTTAAGCTTTCATGAGATATGGAAGCTTGCCATCTATGACTGAGCAATGAAATGATATAACTATAGCTCCTGCTCCCCCTCTCTCTTTGCTAGAAATAGTAGTTTCTCAGAAAACTGAGCTGAGGTTTCCTCTGAAGCATTTGACCAACATGCACCTTGCTTCAGATCAAAAGCTGTTTAGCCAGTACTGTTGTTTCCATATCCTTAAAAATGTTAACATACACAGAAATAAACATCAACAAGCATCATATTCAGTTTGTGGAGATGGAAAGAATGTGCAATAATACTTGAGGCAGTGCTATAAAACACAGCCATGGCACATGGGCACTCAGGCAACTTCATATGAAGAGCCAGGGTTTTTGAAAAGGACATTCAATAACATACAAGTGTCCACATAATTTCAATCATATATTGTTGTGGGATATTAATTTTACATTTAAACCCATAATGTTTCATTTAGTTAATGTCATAATCTATATTACCCTATAGCAATCGTATCCCTTGCACCTTTATTTCACACTGTATTAACAGTTTTTTTGGAAAGCGTCTTTAATTTGCGATAAGTTGCAGCTATTAAAAGCTGTTATCAGGACTATGAGATCTACAGCTATTTTAGGTATGTTGAATTCAGTTTCGAACTAAACCCCAAAGAAATTGTGCATTATCAGCAAGAAGGGGCAAGCATTGCACAGTAGCGTGCCTTCTCCTCAACGCCCACACCCAGCCTCAGTGCAGTATCTCACAGCTAGCCGAGAGTCCACAGCCTGCCTTCTACTACACACAACAAAAAAGGTCAACACTTCACCCACTCTCTATTAAACACAGCGATGGTTTCACAGTGCTTAAGAATCCAAATTCTGGCACATATGAATAGAATTTGGATTTACGGTACTGAATCTGATTCAGATCACTGTTTCTTGTGGATTAGAAGTGCAACTCAAATGCACCGGTTAAAGAGTTAAATGCATTAGTTAAAGAGTTAGAGATTAAAAGTAATGCGAGCCTGTGCATCAACAGCCAATGTATACTTTCACATGTATAGGTGCAGTTTGGCTCAAGGCTTTTTCTTGTTTGTCTACACAAGGAGAGCTCTATTAGTGTGGATTAACTTCACAGAGCCCTGACCTCAACTTCAGTTCAGGGATAAATTGTAATGTTGATGGTGAATCCAGACGATGATTTACTGATATTTACAGAAATAACACCTAACATACTTTGGAACTTCTATAAAAAATAATAATAAAAAAATATAATAGGAGAGTAAATGTATGGGCAGAAATATCATGCTATTGCTATTAGAATAGTATGTACAAAAGTATGGGGACACACCTCTTATTGATATTAGGTGTTTTTTTTCTGTTTCATCGCAGCAGGTGTGTGTATTTTGGACTATTTGCTTCCACTTTGTTGAAACTATGTGGCAAAGGTCTTTTTTGTTTCAGCATGACTGTGACTCAGTGCACAAAGCAAAGGCACTAGAGGCATGGAGACATTTGTTGAATTTGTTGTTTAATTTGACCAGCTTCCCGTGTCCTTGTATTTTTCCACGTTTTCCGGTTTCCTCCCACTGTCCAAAAACATGGATTTAAGGTGAATTGGCTGCTCTAAATTGCTCCTACCTATATAGTGTGTGATTGACTGTGTGTCCTGCAAATTGGCACCCTGTCCAGGGTGTATCTGCCCAGTGCCTAAAACATTATCGCATGGATGTACAATCTAGACGGCACGGTGGCTTTGTGGTTAGCACGTTTGCCTCTCAGCACTAGGGATTCCCGGTTCGAATCCCCATCTGGGTGGAGTTTCCATGTTCTCCCCGTGTCTGCGTGGGTTTCCTCCGGGTTCTCCGGTTTCCTCCCACAGTCCAAAAACATGGATCAAGTTAATTGAATTCTCAAAATTGCCCCATATAGAGTGTGTCTGTGTGAGTGAGTGTGTGCCCAGTGATGGATTGGCGCCCTGTCCTGGGTGTATCTGCCCAGCGCCTGAGACATTCTCCCCTGAATGGGCATGGGGAACCCCACCGCGACCCTAATAGAGGATTAAACGGGAGATAATGAATGAATGAATGAATGAATGAATGTACAATCTAAATCTAAAGGACATGTATCTAAATTGCCCCTATATGATGTGTGTGTGTGTGTGTGCCCAGCAATTTAATTGGTGTCCCGTCCTGGGTGTAACAGCCCCACGCCCAAAATGTTCTCCTCTACATCGGCATGGGAAACCCCCTGCGACCCCAGTAGAGGATTACGTGGAAGATAATAAGATGAGTCCTGACCTAAAAACAAATCAAACACCTTTAGGATAAACTAGAATAGATATTGTAAACTATGTTCTTTCATTTAACATAAGTGTCTTACCTTCAAACACTCTTCTGAATAGATTTAAACTTTAAATTCTTTCCAAACAAATGCCTTTCCAAAATGAAGCCACCATATTAGAATGGGATGTTGTTAAAGCCGTTGGTGTAACATGTAGGTGGCGGTCAGCTGTGCAAACGTGTTTGGCCATATAATTTAATCATTGGTTAAATTATCATCATTTAAATCTTGCAAGAGCTTCAGGCATGCCATTTTATAGCTCACTCGAATAATCATTAGCCAATCACGTGACCGAACAATTACGAATGAGAACAAATTTGACCTGAGTGACTTTTCAGCGTGGTACGGCTGGCTGGTGCCAGCCAAAGGATTTCAACTTTGCAACGTTGTAAATGTACAATGCTAAGGTGTAAAGGCTTCAAACGCAGAAGCCAAATATTGCGTCTGGTGATTCAGCGTAGGAATTTGGTACATATCAACTACAAAATAGCTACTTGCAAGCTAGTTGCAAACTTCTGGCAATTAAATACCTTACAAGCCAGCATTTCTTGACATCACTTGGTGCACAGCAACACAGGAACAAGGAAAAACTTTGCTATACTATTGCAACAATGTTGATAGTGTGTATGTGTTAAATATAGATATAGATGTAACTAATTAACTCTGTATATTATGCTCTTGTCTGCTACAGTCACAGACTTAAACAGTCATCATTATTTAATCATTCCTATCTCGTTTACAGCATTCACTATGTGATGTTTCACTTGGGTGAGAGATGGAATTATGCTAACTAATGATTATAATAATAATAATAATAATAATTTTTGATAATTGATCATTTTGCTTTAGAAGACCAAAGACTAGGAAAACTGGGTTGTTACCGTTATAATAAAAACAGAAGATCTTAAGACCATTAATTAGAGGAGACATTTATTATAAAGCATGTCGCATAAATTAGTATGTTTAGTTATATTGTATTTATCTTGTCATGGGATGGACCCACCCACTTCACTTGATGAAGAACATGAGCAAGTGAGAGCATGCTGTCAGTTGTTTGCGGTTTAAAATCTTGCCTTCAAGTCAACACATGATCAAGCTTCTCTGAAGATAAACTGCACTTTAGAAAACCCCAGCCTTTTAAATCCCAGTTCAAAAGGAACCTCACCACTGGAGCCAGAAGAGAAAGCAGGAAAGGTTGAAAGGTAAAGAGAGAAAGACAAAATTCTGAATGAAATCGTATACTTCACTAAAAACAGCAACATGCAAAATTCTAAGCAAATGACACAAAGCATTTGGAACAAGCCTCTGGGTTACTAACTAAGGTGAAATGAGGGTTTGGAGTGAAACAAAAAACAAAACAAAAAAACATATTTACAACGATTTTTAAAAAATATTTTATTCTAAATCTTGGCACTAGAGTGGCCACTCCTGAACATACTGTAGCAATGACCGTCTGGTAAAAATTAATTACATGACCGTCTGGTAAAAAAACTATTACAGCACTAGGGATCCCCGGTTCGAATCCAATCTGGGTGGAGTTTTAAAGTTCTCCCTGTGTCCACGTGGGTTTCCTCCCATAGTCCAAAAACATGGATCAAGGTCAACTGAATTCTCCAAATTGCCCCATATAAAGTGTGTCTCTGTGAGTGATTGTGCCCTAGTAGAGGATAAAGCGGAAGATAATGGATGGATGGATTCTAAATCTAATATTTACATTTAAAAATTTTTAATATACCTCTAATGCTCAGGGTCAAATCTGGGTCCGTGGAAGGGAATTTCGTTTGCATGTACCACATGTTGTGTAAATGACAATAAAGTCTCCTTGAATCCTTGATTTGTAACATGAGATGGTTTAACAGTGCAAACCAGGAAATGGCTGCAGTTGCTAATCCATTTAAATGTACCACTTCCCATTTTTAAACCTGTATTATCGTTTTAAATGGCACACATATCGTGAGCCCTACTTTGTTTAAAGTTATTTTTACTTGACTGCAATTTCTCGTGCCACATTCAGTACAACATTCAGTACTTAGTATTAGCTTGAACGTGACGTGTGACATCTAAAACAACACTGCCCTCCTTCGGTCAGCGGTGGTTCTGCAAGAGTTAAGCCGTCGCTTTGTAATAATAGCTCCAACTTTTTCATATTTATATTCAAAACCAAGGTCTTGTGTGTATACAAATCCTAACATTAACTGCCTACCATCCATTATCTTCCACTTTATCCTCTATTAGCGTCACGGGGGGGTTCCCCATGTCCATCCAGGGGAGAGCGTTTCGGGCGCTGGGCAGATACACCCAGGACAGGGCGCCAATCTATCGCTGTGCACACACTCACTCACACATGGGCATTTGGAGAATTCAATTGACTTGATCCATGTTTTTGGACTGTGGGAGGAAACCAGAGAACCCGGAGGAAACCCACGCGGACACGGGGAGAACATTGAAACTCCACCCAGTATCGGATTCGTAACGGGAATCCCTAGCGCAGAGAGGCGAACGTGCTAAACACTAAGCCACCGTGCTGCCTTAATAGCCTATCAGACAAATTCAATTTATTTTCTCTGCAATTACATTTTCTAAATTATGTTTAAGGTCAGGGCGGCACGGTGGCTTAGTGGTTAGCACGTTCGCCTCTCAGCGCTAGGGATTCCCGGTTCGAATCCCCATCTGGTTTCCATGTTTCCATGTTCTCCCCGTGTCCGCATGGGTTTCCTCCTGGTTCTCCGGTTTCCTCCCACAGTCCAAAAACATGGATCAAGTCAATTGAGTTCTCCAAATTGCCCCATATTGAGTGTGTATGTATGTGTGAGTGAGTGTGTGCCCAGCGATAGATTGGCGCCCTGTCCTGGGAGTATTTGCCTGAAACGTTCTTCCCTGGATGGGCATGGGGAACCCCCCCACGACCCTAGTATAGGATAAAGTGGAAGATAATGAATGAATGAATGTTTAAGGTCATGTAATTCTTTGCACGTTACACTTGATGTGGCCTTTTGTTTTTGCAAACTGAAATCTTGAAAATCAACCAGAGTGGTGGCAAGTCACGGTCATTAAATTGCTGTCTTGTGTTCATTTCTGTAATTAGCTACTGATGGACATGTTACCAGTGCCTGACTGCTGAAGAAACAAGTTTTGTTATAAAAACAAACAGATTAGAAGTTTGTTTCAAACACTGTTGCTTTCCTTTGCTTTTGGGGAAGGTATTTTCAGACTGGCATACATATTACCTTTTACTGCACATAATAAATCAAATGAAACAAAAATAAGTGGGTAAATACAACTTTTATCAGAATTTATATCAGAAATTACCAAACTTTGACAGTACAAAGGACAAAGCAAACAAAAAGTTACTTCCAAATAAATTTATTGACATTCATCCACTGTACAAAGCAAACAGCTTGAATTGCATTAATGACTTCACCTGGGTGGGGAATCAATGATGTACTGATCTGAAAAACAAAACACGTACAGGATTCAATCTACACGGGTCTGACGTTTTAATAGCAGGTAAAGTGAAAAAATGTCTTCAAGTCCATTCACAGTTATATTCTAACCAGGCTCAAAGTTACTGCTGGACTGAAAAAAAATTGTCAATAAGGTCCAGTCAACTTGTGAGAGCAGAAGGTTTATAGGATGCTAAACACAAATTGTGCGACTTCAGATTATTAACCATCTCGGTCTTTACAAGGTGAAGCAATAAGTTTGATGTGTGGACTTCAGTTCACTGAGATAAATATAATCTAGAAAACATACCACAAGAATTATAACTGACTTATTCCAAAGCTTTGATGATGGCTTCGTTGGCTTCTACGCTGATCTGAGCCTCTGCTTTCGCCGCCTCGTCTGAAGCGGTGGCCAAATTAGACTGCGCCTTCTCCAAGTTAGCTTTAGCTGCCTGCAAGGAAAATTTGTATTACTATAAGTATTAATGCCATACTTGAGTTACTCACCAGCATTTAAAGAAAACACTAAACAATCATTTGATCATTAAAATAAGTCTTGAAGATAAAGGAGATTTCACAACACAAAAGCATTCATATAAAAAAAATGATTTCATAACATTTTAATATGATTGATTATTACTTTATTGCTAAAGCAAAAGTACAATGCACAGAATCATACAAAAGCAGTATCTTATCAATAAGGGTGAAATAAGAGTAAATAAGTCTGTGTGTGTTCCCTATACAAATTTACACCGTTGCTTCAATTACCAGGACGTTTGAAGCACACTTCAAGACCCTGTGGAGGTTTATATGTTGTTTATAACCATCAAGAAGAGACCAATAATACCTAAATGAATTTTTACAATGTTGGCAGGAAACCTTGTCGCATGCCCCTGCAAAGCCTGGCTGATAAAGGGCTAGTAAATATTTAAAACACACAATACTAATGAAAGATCAGGGACACATCCTTATCATTGAATTCAGATGTGTAATGGTAGGATGCTACCACTGTAACAAGTATATATATATATATATATATATATATATATATATATATATATATATATATATATATATATATATATATATATATATATTTATATTTATATTTATATTTCAGAGATCACCTAAAGTTGCAAAGCAGTTCACCAAGTGCTGAGGTGTACAGGGCAAAACTCACCAACAGCAGAGCTTAAACTTCCACTGGCATTAACATTAGCAGAACACCCATGCGCCACAAAGCTCATGGCATGGGTTTTCACTGTAGAGCTATGAAAATCTGATGTGTGAGATGTCAAATCATGCTTTACTATAAGGCAGCCTGAGAGATGAGTCTGGCTTAAAGTAATGCCAATACAATATTACAGCATTGTGGCAACTTTATCATTTGGTAAAAGAGTACTATTGTATTGTATAACCTTTGTATTGTAGCATTGTTGTATAAAATGCTCTCACACACACCTGATAAAACAGGATGTGCTGAGGAAATTATTTAAGATTCCAACAAGCTACCAATTCTTTTGCTAGAATAGCAGAAAGTCCCTGTCCTATTCCAAATTCCTGTGAAAACACTTCCAATAAGAGCAAAGGTGCCTATAGCTGGATAAGGAGGGAGGATGCTCAACAATGCTCATTGTTTCTAAATGACAAACCTCATTAGTTGGGGTGAGCAGGTTTCCATAATGTGCTTGTGGGTTGTTATGATTTCATTTATTCACTATAAAAGACCCAATACTTGTTCACTAAACTGCTGAGCGAATAATAAAATGGCCATGGTGCACAGAATCTCGGCACATTAACACGGCCTTTTTCCAGAAAGGACATTTGTTATGGTGGCGATTACACAGCTGCAAAGGCCAAATAATACTGCAAGTTAAAGGTCTCTCAGTGGGAACTTGACACATTCACTGCACTTCAACAGGGACTGACCTTTCCTTCCTTATTAAACGCACAGACCCCTCGAGCCCAGCCATCACGCCAAAGAATAAAACGTCATTCGTTTCAATACACTGAGCAACACGGGCAGAAAAAGGCAGAGCAATAACAGGTTTCTTTAAAATGTTTTCATGTGGCTAAAGATGAAGAAATAACAAAACAAGGCAACAATAATCAAAACCCCTTTAGAGGAATTTGACAGGAGTAATCAATCATGGAATGCAAAGCTATTGTTCAGCCCAAAATAAAAATGAGTCATAAAGTCGTCGTGAATAGTTCTGCCAAAGCAATGCCAGGATATTTTACAGGAATAGATCAGTGTACAATGTCTGTCATTATCATCTGAAAACTGAACGCCAAAATCGACACAAAGAATGAATTAGCTGCTGAATCTGAGATAAAAGGAAGAAATAGGTGGACTGTATCCACAATTTTACACATTTGCTTCAGCAGACTTTTACATTCAAACTTTATACTAGACGGCTTATTGACTGTAGAAAAACATTCAGACCTAAAAATATACGTCAGGTTAAATGGTTTCCTCCAAAGATGAATACATCAGAAAATGTGATGTCAGTGATTCTGGCCATGATGCAATTGTAAGTGTCATACTAGTTCATTTTAATGTACTGGGATTTTACACAGTATCTAAAGCGGAGGAACTGTATTTAAAAAGTGGGGTGTGCCCCCTAGTGACACACAGGTTAGAGGGAATTTTTATATTTTCACAGTATCACCTAGTGAAGTTAGTGAATTTGATTCTTGTAACAATTTGCCACTTTATGTAAATATGTGGAAACTTAAGAAAAAAACTACTCTCTGAATATACCACTTCACTTTGAGTCTCAGATATAGACAACGTCCTTTCTTTGTGGAGTTGCCAGGCACTTCTTATTGTGCATTTGTTTACATTTTATACAAATTGTCACTGAGAATAGAAAACATGATTTATTTATATTAGATGTAATGTAATATATATACATATAGATGTAATGTATATATATATATATATATATATATATATATATATATATACACACACATATATACATATATAAACAAACCAGCTGCAATATCATTAGTTTGGCTCGAACACAAAAATACATAAAAAAAAAAATAAATAATAAAAAAAAAAAAAAAAAAGAACTGAAAGCATTTCTTACGGAAAGGTCGAGATTTTCCAAGAGAACAGCCTCCTCTGCGAGCAACTGCACTGAAGAGTCAGCATTGACTGTAACGGAGCCGCTGCTCACTGCACAACAAACCACATTGTACTAGACACTTAGAAGAACATCTGGAGGAAATGTTCGGCCATAAGCCGGGATCACACACACATATATATATACATTTTTTTTAATCTGTCTTATTCATGTTATTAGTTTTGATGAAAGGTCATACTGAAAAACACTACAAAATTATAGGTGATATAACATCTTTTTTGCACCACAATGCAAAATCTCACCAAAATACTTAGCAGAAGATCCATCCTCACTGAATACAGTAACTACTCCAGGCCGTAGCACCTGCAGTGTGGGAACATGTGCTGGAAGGATACCGAAGGCCCCAGTCATTGTTGGGACATCTACCTGCTTCACACTGGCTGAATTGAAAAACACCTGTCAATCAAAACAAATAAACAAACATCTATTAGAGGCTATTACACACAAACAAGCAATCAAAAATGTTCTAGCACCAAGTGATGTATATACATTCATTCATTCATTCATTATCTCCCGCTTTATCCTCTATTAGGGTCGCGGTGGGGTTCCCCATGCCCATCCAGGGGAGAACGTTTCGAGCGCTGGGCAGATAGACCCAGGACAGGGCGCCAATCCATCGCTGGGCACAAACTCACTCACACAGACACACTCTATATGGGCCAATTTTGAGAATTCAATTAACTTGATCCATGTTTTTGGACTGTGGGAGGAAACCGGAAAACCCGGAGGAAACCCACGCAGACACGGGGAGAACATGGAAACTCCACCCAGATGGGGATTCGAACCGGGAATCCCTAGCGCTGAGAGGCGAACGTGCTAACCACTAAGCCACCGTGCCGCCGATGTATATACAGCACCAATTAAAAGATCTGACACACCCTTTTATCGCTTCATTGTCTATTTTCTTCTCTTATAATATAGGTGGACTTGTTAGTCCCCTGTTGGTTCTCTATTCTCTATTGGTCAGGGCCATCACAGAACAGGTATAATTTGGGTGGTGGATTGTATATTGTGAGTTCTGCAGTGACACTGACGCAGTGAGGGGGTTTTAGTGCACCAGTAGTTTCATTTCTCCATACTCTGTGGTGTAACTATTGGGATACTGACCATTAGAGAACAGAGTAAAGTATGTACTGTAGAACACAAACAGATGGACTACATTCTGGAATTGTAGAACTACAAAATCCATCTTTACAGTAAGTGGAATTGAGAACATGAGGTAACACAGGTGGTGTGCCTTTTTTTTTGACTGGTACTGTAAATTATTTTAAATTAGTCTAACAGTGTAAAGGATAAGCTTTCACTGCTCAGACATCACACAACACCTGCTGTTTCTTTACTCTGGTACAGTATTGAAACAGGTTGACAGTATAGTCAACCTGTATTGAAACTGTTACTGGCCTAACATCTTTACACATAGTGAGTCTGTTTAACACACTGTATACCTTGACATGTACACAAAGACCATTCTCTGGGGATGATAACCAGATTTTTTTTAATGTTCTGTATTATATTTTTTTTCTGCAATAGCACTGTTTCACAAAAGGAGTCTCCAAATCCCTACAACTTCCACATTGCAGCACTGTCACTGCAAGCTAAGGTGAAGGAGGTGACTATTATTTTAATATGCTTACAGCTATAAAACAAAAACGATGAAGACATTATACTTTAACGCATTATACTGTGCTAAAAACAGGGTATTATTAGTTTAATCAGGGTATTATTAGTTGATTGCCTCAAAAAATCAACTATATACACTGATTGCCTAAAGTAAAAGCGAGAAAAACATACATATTCAATGTGCATTAGAATAGGAAAAATATGTAATGTCTTGGGATTTCAACAACCAATAAACTAATAACGAAAGAATTAAACATTCAACAACGTAAGTTTAATAATTAAAGACAAAAATAATTCCTGCTAAACATCTAAGGCTAACAGTGGTAGCAAGTATTAAGTAAGAAATTTGATTTCATAAGACAGTAACATATCCTTATACAACCAGAAATTATCACTAATATATTAAAAATATTTAAATGTTTGCATATAAACGATAAATTGGGTTTAACCCCGACTGTACAGTAGGCCGCAGAGCAGCGGTGTGTAGTACCTCATTAGGCGAGGAGAAGGTGAAGGACATCTGGGAAACAGCGGAGGCCGGCTCGGCGTAAAAGCGCACCTGCTTTAGAGCAGGAACAGCACGGCGCAAGAGAAACCTCGCTGCCATCATTTTCTCTTTTAAACGAACAAAAGCTGAAGCTTAAACAGCGACGAGAAACGAGCTTGAAATCCCCAACCGCAGCGAGCAGGCAGTCATTCAGTGAGCGGCTGAAAGCAAGGGCACATTGGCGTTACCCATAACCCCTTACTGGCGTATCGTGCATCATGGGAAATTGAGTTTTACACTTTAGACGTTTTCGTTCATTCATTCATTATCTCTCGCTTTATCCTCTATTAGGGTCGCGGTGGGGTTCCCCATGCCCATCCAGGAGAGAACATCTCGGGCGCTGGGCAGATAGACCCAGGACAGGGCGCCAATCCATCGCTGGGCACACACTCACTCACACATACACACTCTATATGGGGCAATTTTGAGAATTCAATTGACTTGATCCGTGTTTTTGGACTGTGGGAGGAAACCGGAGAACCTGGAGGAAACCCACGCAGACACGGGGAGAACATGGAAACTCCACCCAGATGGGGATTCGAACTGGGAATCCCTAGCGCTGAGAGGCGAACGTGCTAACCACTAAGCCACCGTGCTGCCCGCGGAGGATAATGAATGAATATTTTATTCATTCATTCATTCTTTATCTCCCGCTTTAACCTCTATTAGGGTCGCGGTGGGGTTCCCCATGCCCATCCAGAGGAGAACGTCTCGGGCGCTGGGCAGATAGACCCAGGACAGGGCGCCAATCCATCGCTGGTCACACACTCACTCACACAGACACACTCTATATGGGGCAATTTGGAGAATTCAATTGACTTGATCCATGTTTTTGGACTGTGGGAGGAAAGCGGAGAACCCGGAGGAAACCCACACAGACACGGGGAGAACATGGAAACTCCACCCAGATGGGGATTCGAACTGGGAATCCCTAGCGCTGAGAGGCGAACGTGCTAACCACTAAGCCACCGTGCTGCCTGCGGAGGATAATGAATGAATATAATATTCATTCATTCATTATCTCCCGCTTTATCCTCTATTAGGGTCGCGGTGGGGTTCCCCATGCCCATCCAGAGGAGAACATCTCGGGCGCTGGGCAGATAGACCCAGGACAGGGCGCCAATCCATCGCTGGGCACACACTCACTCACACAGACACACTCTATATGGGGCAGTTTGGAGAATTCAATTGACTTGATCCATGTTTTTGGACTGTGGGAGGAAAGCGGAGAACCCGGAGGAAACCCACACAGACACGGGGAGAACATGGAAACTCCACCCAGATGGGGATTCGAACGTGCTAATTACTAAGCCACATTGCCGCCTGAATATAATATGTCCAATCAATAGAGCTGTGCGGATTGATACAAATATCGATAATATCGATACCAACGCTGGTATTGGTATTGAACAATACTTGCGTAAAAAGATTGATACTCAAGACAGCGGCCACGTGGGCTCTGCCTGACCCGCCCAAGTCGACACGTCACAGTACGGAGAGAGAGACTCGGAGTGGGAGATAAAAAAAAATGTCTGAAAGAAAGAGAAGCGCTGTTCGGCTGTATTTTACAGCCGAAAATGCGACTTCAGCAACCTGTTCAGTTTGTCGTTTCTTACCTCAAAAATATATATTTTCCTCACGTTAAAGCAAACTTTGTTTTATTACTGTTCCATTGTTTCTAAACAAAGATGTTGATTGGGATACATTATTTTGTTGTCACCTACAATGTTTGGCGAAATTCTATACTAGGTCTTTTGGGTCAATGAAGCTTAAATATTAAAAAAGTATCTGTATCGGTATCGAATATCGCGATATTGGCCCTGTATTTACTTGGTATCGGATCGATACCAAAATTCTTGATATCGCACAGCTCTACCAATCAAAGTATCTCCTGGACCCTGGGATATGGCTTATGTTCCCCACTAGATGGCGACACATGACCGTTATACTGGATCTACCCCAACGAGATCTTGAAGAATGCATGTAATTGTTAAAGCTCATCGACTATTATTTATACCATTCAGCATTTCCACACCCACTCATCTGGATTATGATAAATTGTTAATAGAACGAGCAGTTGTCAACGCGTTCCCACCCAGCGCACGTCCACTGTGGAGGACTGGTTGCATAAAAACAACATATCTGGCCCGACGATCACCTCCAGGGATTACCTAATCCTCCCGAAACGACGATAACACCCCGTATCAGCGTCCTGCGCATCTCATTATACATGTGGCTACCCAATCAGCTGCCTGTCATCGTGAAACGTCAGGGTGTTCTTTCCCTGATGGGCGTGGTCACCGATGGCATATTTCATTCATAAATTCACATAAAGCCTTTAGTTGCGAAATAAACGCGCTGCGACGCCCGACCGCTGCATGGATCATCTACTGCATCATTATTAGGTAAGATCGGATAATCGGATTACAATCTGCCTCTGTTCTGCTGTTCCTTAGCCATTCTGTGCATTCCCCTCACTGTCTGAGGGAACATTATTATTCCATGCATGTAGTCGCTTTGCAGTCTTCAGCCAACAGGCACTTGGTGAACCATCATCAATGCATTTTTTTGAGAACTACATGCTGATGAGCTAAAACGATGCAAACGAACATCGTCCTATTTTTCCTTTAGCAAATTTATGTTCTAACGCAATCAAATATTCATTATTGTATCATAGACCTGAAGAATCTCTGCGTTGCATGTATCTCCACTGCTCATGTTGGGGCTAAATAGGTGTGAAATAATCCATAATCATGGATTATAAATCTAATCTAATATAAATTTCTTGTTATTTAAGTAACATGTGGTACATGAACATGTGGTACACCCAGATTTGGCGTAAAGCATTAGAGGTAGAATAAAAATTTCAAAGTTAAATATTAGATTTACAATAGCATACTGTATTGCAGCATTTTAGCATAAAATATAAATCTAAAATATAGAATAAAATATAAAATAAAGCATCTTAAAAAGACAAACTCATATGATTTAGGATATATATAAGATTATTTATTAACACCATTTAATATTTCTTGTTTAATTGCTCTGTGATAAAAATCAGTAGCGGCAGAGTAACATTTAATGTTCAGCAGGATGAAAATTTATAAATATGTTTTTTCCTTTACCAAATTTATGTTAAAACGCAATAAAATATTCATTATTGTATCATAGACCTGAAGAATCTGTGTTGCATGTATCTCCACTGATCATGTTGGGGCTAATTAGGTGTGAAATAATCCATAATCATGGTTTATAAATCTGCAAAGGTGCAAAATGGGACATACATAAAACCCCACAGCTATCAGCATGATCAACTCATTTAATTTATTCAAGGAATCAAAGAGACTTTATTGTTATTTAAGTAACATGTGGTACATGAACATGTGGTACACCCAGATCTGGCATAAAGCATTAGATTTAGAATAAAAATTTCAAAGTTAAATATTAGATTTACAATAACATACTGTATTGCAGCATTTTAGCATAAAATATAAATCTAAAATATAGAATAAAATATAAAATAAAGCAGCTTAAAAAGACAAACTCATATGATTTAGGATATATATAAGATTATATATTAACACCATTTAATATTTCTTGTTTAATTGCTCTGTGATAAAAAATCAGTAGCAGCAGAGTAACATTTAATGTTCAGCAGGATGAAAATTTATAAATATGTGTGTAGTTTTCTCTTGGATCCGTTTATTGTCGGTAAATTTGTCCCTTGTTGTGAATGTATGCATGTATGTAGCCTTCTCTTGGAATCCACCCAGATCTGAGCACCAGATAGTGAAGTATGATTCATAACTCCAGAGACCTTCACTGCAAAGAACAGCAGTGTTGTGTTTTATACCCTTTCTGGAGATGCTTTGTGAGGAACGTTTAGGCATGAAAACCAATTTACAAAGTTGATTTCCACAAATAATACAGAAATCTGTAGTTAGTAATGACAGGTGATTTTTATGTGGTACATAATTTAAGATGTTAGCAGCCTTGTGCTGTCATAAAAAAAAAGCTAGTGTTAGATTTATGGCATTGATATTGAACAGTTTGCGAGCATGGCTTGGTTTGGGCACTCGAGTTTAAAATGGGATGGTTCGGATGTAGTAGTTGGAGCATAAAAAAAATAAGCCAAATGACTTAAAAGGCATAGAGTCACAAAAATACCAGATATGAACCCCACAATGACTCCAGCATAATGTGAGATGGCTGACACAGAGACCCATTCAATATCAAAACAACATACAAACCTGGCTGGCCAGTGAAAGCCTCAGTGTAAATCCAAGTGAGTAACTTAATTAATGTAAATCCATTGTTTCCATTTGATTAAATTTCAGAATGCTGACATATAAGTGGTGATGTATTGGATAGCACTAGAGATGTAATGGATAGCTGTCTCAGAGCAGGAAGTTCCTGGGGTTAATTGCTGGGCTGAGTGGAAAAGTTTGTTTCTATTTGGAGTTTACGTGTTGACCGTGTGTCTGCATGGGTCTCCTCTTAGAAGCTCACACTTCCTCTCACGGTCCAAAAGTCTGCTAATAGATGAATTCGCCATACAAGCTGTTTGAGTAAATGTATAGAACGGCGAGCTGTCAAAGACCAGCACACTACACAATGAATGAATGCTGAAAAATGTCCTGTAAGTTCCTTTCTGTGTGGAGTCTGAATGTCCTCCCTGTGCCTGAGTGGGTTTTCACTCTGGGTGCTTGTTATCACCCACATTCCAAAGAATAGATAGATAAATTAGAGATTCTAGATATTAGAGATATTCCCATGACTGTATCTTTTGCTGTATCTCTCAGCACTGGGGATCCAGGTTCAAATCCCAATCTGGATGGAGTTTCCATGTTCTCACCGTGTCTGCGTGGGTTTCCTCTGGGTTCTCCGTTTTTCTCCCACAGTCCAAAAACATGGATTCAACGTAAATTGAATGCTGTAATGTGCCTGATACAGTGTCGGTTTGTGTGTGTCTTTGTGAGTGAATGTGCCCAGCGACTGATTGGTACCCTGTCCAGGGTGTATCTGTGAAACGTTCTGCCCTGGATGGGCTTGGGAAATCCCCCTGCAACACTAGTAGAGGATTAAGCAACAGATAACGAATGAATGAATGAATTAATTAATTAATATTGTATCATTTGTAACATTCTATTTTTTCTGTTAGGAACTAGCCAGTGATGTTTTCCCAACATTAAACTCTTAAACCTAATACCTAAACTCAAAATAGTCCACACAGTCCATTAACGTAAGTATCATAAAACATTTGTGGACAAACCCTATACATAATGTTGTGGTCTCCAATTGTTTGCATGGGTTTTAGCTTAATGATGTTTATATTGATAAAACATCCCAATGTGTCGTTCTAAACAGGGGTGTCCTAAATTTTGTATTATTACCCCGTGTCCTTTAAATCAATTCATGACGATCTGCGAATTAATAATTGCATACAGAATGAATAGAGTATGTTTCTCTATATAATAATTCAGTGTCTAAAACACAACAGATTAATACTCAACAGTTGTTTTTAAGATAGATGGCAATATAAACTTACTGCTGTGTACTGTTTACCCCATCGACACAAGCTTGTTCATGTCATCCACAATAATGAAGCTTTATACTGCAAGCAGAAAACTGTTTAAAATAACTAATTAAAGTTAATTGTGTTTTACACTCATCCCCTTTATTCTGTCTGCAGTACCCATCACCATCTAGCTAAGTGCTTTAATGAGCTTTAAGTTGCCATGGTAACGTGCCATTCCTTTCATATTGCTGACCACGAGGGGGCGTCTTACAATATACAACTGCACAAACTGTAGAACATTCAAAATTAATTTTTCTCAATTGCTTTTTCATGGTCAAATTTAATGTCTTACTAGTCTTGTAGTTATCAGTGCAGCATTTAACATTTAACTAAAAAACATTTTCTATTTAAAAGCAAAGCTAATTATACACCTGCAAATGTAAGGCTTCTTTTAATTTAAGCTTTCAATGTCATGTCTCACACTGGGTCACATAGGTTTTATATTATATTATATTATATTTTTTAGTTCTTATATGTCTATTTTTAAATTGTTGTTTAATTGAGAAATATTATACAGCTGATATAATGTCTATATCTATCTATCTATCTATCTATCTATCTATCTATCTATCTATCTATCTATCTATCTATCTATCTATCTATCTATCTATCTATCTATCTATCTATCTATCTATCTATCTATCTATCTATCTATCTATCTATCTATCTATCTATTGTTGAATGAGTTTGGTGAAAGAACATGATTGGTTTTCACTAACCCTAACCTCAAACCCATCTAACACCTGTACATGTAAGATTGTTCGGCAGGGCCCCCTGTCCAACATCAGTGTCTTACCTGACAAATGTCTTTTGGATGAATGTATAAAATCTTGTATAAAAAAAAATGACTATCTTAAAATAAGATGTCATTGAAACATCTATAGGTGTAATGTGTAGATGTGCTAGTAAATTTGTCCATATATTAGATTTTTATACCATTCCTGAGTAAAGGTGAACAGTTTGCTTTGTCCTGTTCTTTTTACAAACTGAAACAAGGATTGTAGGATTGTAGGATTGTATTGCTGTGGATAAGGTTTTTTTTATCATATCAATTACCTTACTAAGAACAGCTGGTTTTCCAGTCGTCGTTGAAAAACGTGTTTGAAGTCCTGTATCATAAACTTGATAAAAATTTCTTTCCTTGTGCAGTAGCAGCTCTAATTTTAACGCTCCATTAGTTATATGGCACTGTTTGCTCAGATGTGGAAGATTATGGTTCTCAGTAGCAATAACGTTGGAGTCATTTCATGTAGGATAGTAAGAGAGAGACGGCGAAAATAGTGTGCTGTTATGAGGTTGTGGGTGGGCTGAGAGTGAGTATGCAGCAGAAACACCAAGCTTTGCAGTAAGACACACACACACACACTGATCACTGCTTGCTTCCACACATATAAACACACTCTGACTTCAGGCAGCATCTTAGCACTGGAGACACAGGGAGAGCACACACACACACACACACACACACCGAGCTGCATGTTGCTGGTTCTTCGCTTTATGAAAGCAACTGTGTGGAAAGGTAAGCTGACATGTTTTGTTATTTGCACGACTGTATGTGTTTTGGAAATGTAGAGATAACAGCAGGGTGGAAAACAGAGAGCATGAAGGAGGAGGTTATGTTGTTTGGGAAGAAGCTGCTGCAATAATGACATTATCTGATATGGAACATGCTGCAGGGCCTTAGCTGCTGGAAAACTGGAGGCAGTTGAATACAGTTTAGAGAACAGGATTGAAATCAGACACATCAGGGATTTTAGAAACGCATTTAAAGGCGGATTATACAAATGGATTTTTTCTCCGCAAAGGAATGATGCGCTATATAGTTAAAAATATGTCAACCAGCGTTTTATTATTGAGTTTATGTGTATTTCACCATTTGTGGATTAGTGGCAACAGTTCTCTTTCTGCATGACTACACCTTTGCTTGAAGTGTGTGTATGTGTGTGTGTGTGTGTGTGTGTGTGTGTGTGTGTGGAGGGGGGCGAGTCCTGATCTCAAACATTTAGATTGATGTACCTGAAAAGACAACAATTCTCCAAAACACTTGTTGTCTTGTGGTAATCTGTAATAGGATGTCCAACATGCTCATGCTCATGCATCATCTTATCTAATTTTAGTTTATCTAGCTTTTAATTGTATTCTGTGTATTGGAATGAGTTTACAAAATGCTGATATACTCTCTTGCTCTCTTCCTTAGGAGGACGCACACGTGCTGGCCTGGACCATGAGCAATGAGTCTGCCATATGGAAAAGCCTAACAGAAAACACCACAGTAAGTACATCTTTCATCTTTCGCTCTCTAAGGTGTCATTGGGTTAATCTCTGTCTCTTTCCTTTATCCTGTACTGTCTGCCTTTATTAATCCCATCCTCTTTCTCTAGAAGCATCTGTAGACATGCAAATAGAAAATATCCTGCTCTGTGTCCTATATAATTGAATTCACAGCCATATCTAAACTGATTAGCTCTACACGGGGATGCTCACTTCAAGTTGTTTCTAATGAAGTTAAATCAGTTTCCGCTTTGGTATAACTTTTTTTAGTAAACATTTACCTTCATTTATATGGTTGGAAGTATATGGACACCTAATTTTTAAACTGGCTTTTTGAACTATACATCCACATTTGAGTATGAGGAAGTATGGGACTCATTCTGAATAAAGCAAGAAAGACATGAGAAGTTTGACTTGAATGAAGCTCAAACAATCCTTTAGGATTAATTGCGATAAGCAATAGAAATAAAGAGATATTTTGCGTATTGTACTTTACACACAGAGGAATTTGTCCTCCACATTTAATTTATCCGTGAAGTTAAACACACACATTGAAATTGAGTGAATTAAGCACACGTGCCCGGAGCATTGGGCAGCCTTGTTTGATGCATTGCCCAAGGGCACTTCAACCATAGTACTTGGTGGAAGCAGAAATTAAACCTGGGACCTTCAGGTTGCAAGGCTGGGACCAAACTTCCCCCAAATTATAGACCTGATATTGGTTGCTTGAGACTATTTCAATCAGCATTAATGATTTAGCAAGCACCAGAGGAAAGCAGCTGAGAAAGCAAGTGGTAGTTCAGTGGTTAGAGCCCAATTGAAGTTTTCAATGTGGGCCCTTGAGCAAGGCCCTTAACACTCATTGCTCCAAGGTGCTGTATAATGGCTGATCCTGTATTCTGATCACCAACCATCAAGTTGGTACAGTTGCAAGTTCTTTGAATAAAAGCATCTGCTAAATAACCTCATGCAATACAAATATCGTGGACTCTGTTTTGAATGGGATGTCCAACAAGCTCTTACAGGTGCAATAGCTCTGTGTGCATCTCTAACGTTAAGACCAGCAACTGGGGACACATTGTGCTTTTAATAATAATAATTATAATGTATGGGAGGGCAGCTTTAGGTTTATAAAGCAGACAGTCATTATATTTTCAAGTCGCTGTATATTCACAAAAGGCAAACACAGATGACAGTTTACCAGGTGGCAACACACTAGGCTTTGATCACTTTGAAAAGCAGCATCACGTCTATTGTACTCCGGTCTCTGCCTCCGAATCTTTGCAAACTCCCCCTTACCCTGTGGAGCAAAGAACATTGTACTTAACAACATGGGAACAAAAGAGCACACACCTGGGTCCTCCGTGCTTCTCTGTCCTCGCACAGCGAGGGAGTGAAGTGCTTTCATGCAAACTGTTGCTGACTGAAGTGTGTTTGTATGTCCCTTTTTACTGGAAATGAACTTTTTAAAAGCAAACAGAATGTACGTTTGAAGCTTTGATTTACCAGATAATTGTGGCGGAGTCTTTCTTCAGTAGATAATTGGAACGTGATTTGTTGTCCATACGGATGTTATTTAACACAAGTTGGTAACTGATTCAAGTCGTTAGCCAACTGTAAAGTATGGTGGGATGAGAAATGATTATATATTTGAATGAATGCTAAAGTTAAGCGCTAGGTATCCAGGTTCAAATCCTAATCTGGGTAGCATATCACCAGATAGCATACCACTCTGTATCTTATATATACTATGTAATATATGGGACAGTCATAGGCTTGTGGTTAAGGAACTAGCCTTGTGACCTGAAGGTCTCCGGTTCGATTCCCGCTCCCAACAAGTACTATGGCTGAACTGCCCTTGGGCAAGTCACCTAAACCCAATTACACCTAACTGCTCCGGGCACGTGTGCTCACTTCAACAGTGTGTGTATATGTCTGTGTATTTCACTGCATGGATGAATTAAACGTGGAGGATCAATTCCTCTATGTATAAGCACAGTAGGCAAAATACATCATTATTAATAAGAATATATATATATATATATATATATATATATATATATATATATATATATATATATATAACTATTCTATTTTTGTCTATCTACTATCTACCTGTTTTTGCAATGACAACATATAAATGGATGAATGAATAGATTGATTAATAGATACATACTAAATACATAAATACTCTACTTTAGGTGCATGAACAATTGCAATCACTATCTCTTTTAGACAATGTTTTTTTTATTCTTTACGTTATATCCTTTATTGTGGACATTTTAAAGATTTATTCTTAATTTCTGTTCAGGAGGTCCCTCAAGAGCTCGAGGTACAGGATGACTACAACCTCCAGCTTGTCCTCTTGTCCATTTTTCTTGTTGGGACGCTTATATTGCTGGCTGTCCTGCTGATCGCCTGCCGCTACTGCTATGAGAGAGATCGGCGCTGTGCCCGGTGAGATAAAAGTCTTTTACAGACATCAACATTAATCTAACATCTAAGATTATAATGATATTGAATATTTTTCATTTTCTGAATATTTCTTAAAATACAGAATGAAGCATTTAATGTGTGGACAACATTTTGTGTACATTCCTAGTAAACATTAAAACTGGGTGTGGTACCTCGGTGGTTGGGCTGTCATTCTGAAGGTTGTGGGTTCAAATTCCATGTACATTGAAGTTATAAATGTGGGTCCTCGAGCAAGACCCTTAACCCTCATTGCTCCAGGGCTTCTGTACCAACCCTGTGATCTGACCCCATCCGAGTTTGGATATTTGTAGGTCGATTTGGATAAAAGTGTTGGCTAAAGCTCGGTAAAACGTGCATAATAAAATATTTTTAAGTTATTTAACAGTACAAAGCCTAGAAAGCTCATGGACCAATTTAAGTAGTGGTTGTTGTGATTTTCCAAGTACAATAAGAAAAACAATTAATGCTTCAAAAATGTAACTGCTTTATTTCAATTTATTTCACTCCCACACTATATAGGGTTAAAGTAAAAATGGAAAAATGAAAGCCACAAGATGAAAACAAACTAATTAAAATACAACAAAAACATCAACTGTCCAATAGCCTGAAAGGTCTAGAGAGGAACTAGATTATATCTGGTCCCATTACAGCCTTTAATTGATATTTTACTCCACAATAAGTAAGGGTCACCATATATGTTTGTCAACACAGTGTGCATTTTTCAGTTTTACGGTTGAAAACAACAAAAAACTATTCTTCTCTAGGAGCAAGTTATAAAAGCCATCCTGCATAAATCCTACAGCTCTGTATAAGAATGTACAGAGAGCTTTGCTTCCTTAAAAAATTATAATAAAAATTGCTTAGGGAGAAATTGGGTCCATGAGCTACAGTTTCATTTTCTTTTCATGTACCATATGTGATGCAAATGACAATAAAGTATTCTTGAATCCTTGAATCCTTCTTCCACTATTCCTGAATGTTTGTATCAGTGAATGTGTGTGTCAGTGTGTGGTCACAATCTGAGCTTTTGCTGCAGTCACACACAAACATCAAGACTAATGAGATCTTAAAGCAGCTATCAGCAGTGATTAATTTTTCCTGGCATATGGAACACACACACACATGCAAACACGCACACACACACACACACACACGCACGCAAACACGTGCACATACACAACACACAAACACACACGCATGCACACAGGCACGCGCGCACACACACACACACACACACGCACACACACACGCACACGTGTCAGGAAGCAGAGTCACAGGCTCAGGCTGGAAAAGCACCCTAGTTTATTCACACTGCTTCACAGTCCCATATGGATGGACAAACTGTGTTGTGTAATCAGAGTCATTTCTGCTGATAGCAAGCCCAGATCCTGCTGTGAATGTCAATCGTGGAAGCGTGATGAAGTTAAACACTGTATAAGGCCAAGAATTGAGATGTTTACTTATTTCTTTTCTGTGTAAAGGTTTCTTTCCTGCGTCAAAGTCAGCAATGATCCAGAGAAGGTTACCACCTCTTATACTGAGGATGCACACCCAGTGCATGGTAAGTTCTTTTTAATGTTCTTGACAATTCAATACACCTGATTATTAAATTAGTACAAATTTGGCTCAACATGCAGATTTTTAAAAAACTAAGAAAATTGGAAAAATCTTTGCACGACTCCTTAAAGCTCAGGTGAGTGTGAAGCCCGGATTGTGTACAAGTAATCAGGACTCAGGGCCAAAACTCTTAAAGCCATGTAATCATGCTATGCACATAAGGTCACAATCATGTCACAGTAGAAAATGGCCTGCCCATTTTTTTAGACTCAATTCAAAAGCATATTATTGTTTAAAGTGACTTATTCCTTTAGAAACAGGAAAACTAAACTAGGTGTGTCCACATACCATTGGCCAAAACATTTAAATTAATGAGGGAATCTGGGGGAGAGCAACATCAATTTTCAATTTATAAATTGAGGGATTTTAAATAATGTTAATCTCTTAATTCCAGTACCTGGTGTTTACATTTAATCTTCATGGGAGTATGGATTATTATACAGGACATGCAGAATGAAAATAATCCATTGTTCTGTTTTCATGATTAAAATCTCAGATCCCTCTGGTCTTGATGTTTTATATTTCATCAGGACTTTGTTTAACACATTAAAATATGATAAGCCACTAAAGGTGGTTTGTAATCCATAATAAAATTACAACTGAAAGCTTTTAATAATTTATGGCTTAAAATATTATATTGACAAAAGTATTGGGACATCAACATATTACACTTACAGGGGCTTTTATGACGTTCCTTTCCTTGTTCTAGGAGGCAGCTCTATGACTCAAGAGTTGAATACTTAATCCAGCGAAATAAATGTAAAAAAATCTAATTACTGTATTTAATAATGTAATACAAATTAAATATCCTATCCCAACATGACGAACAATAAACCAACTAGCATTCATTCTCAGAAGAGTATGTTAGTGGAAGCAGTTCATTTGCTTATCAATTTTCTTTCCTTTTGGCTCTGGAATGATCTTAATCTAGCGAGAGGGTTGCTTGTTCTTTTAGCAGAAATCACGATCCTTGTGGATGAGTCAGACTGTCTGTCGGCTGCCAGCTCTCACGACATGGAGACAGAGCGCTTCTTGTCCACTGGAAGCACAGGCAGAAGGGTCTCCTTCAACGAGGCGGCGCTTTTTGACCACAGCAAGAAGACGCAGGAAAAAGGTCGAAGGTTGGATTCTCCCACCGACTGAACTCAAAATATCAGAATGCTGAAATTCAGCTAAGCTCCTGATGACTTGCATTCCTTTTCTGCATTATTGTTCATTTTATCATTTCACTCTAAAAGATCACTCACGTAAAAGATCACTTACAAAGTTAGAAATAAGGCCACAACAGGAGCCCACAATTCTGCCTCATACACTATTCTGACTTTTAGGGCTAATTAATCTCACAGAAAATGCAGGTACCATTCTAAGGGTGGAAAATGTACATATATTACTTTAAACAGAATATATAAAAAACTTTATAGGGCACATACCTAACAACAAGGTTACACCTCTAGAGATATGAAATGAAATGAAATAATTGATTTTCCGAGCGTGTAAAGTATATCAGATCTGGGGATTTTATGGCCTTGACTGTTTCTGTCTGGCCAACATGAGGTCTGTGGAGAGTTAGAAAAGTTTGATTCCTAACACATGTACATCAGTAAAATAAAAAAAAAAAAACAGAAGTCACCTTGAAACTTAAATGCAATTGCATTTTCAGTGTATTGTATTTTCAATTAAGGTCAGCCTATTGGTTTGACCCTTAACATTCTGAGTTTCCTATTGGTTTCTTCGAGAATATGAATTTCGTAGCTGTGATACGTGAAGTTAGGAACTGTATTATATGCAATGCACAAGTTATAGTTCACACAATATAGGACCAGGAAAAACTATGTATAAAACATAAATGACATGGAAATGGCAAGTGCACTAATATGACTATTGGTGATACTCAGGTTGTATACTTGTATGTCACTTTGGATAAAAGCGATTGCGAGGTGACAATGAAATATAAAGTGCATCAGCTCATGTATCAGCTAAACTAATTGAAATAGCCATAGGAAAGACGATTTATTTTATTTGAGTATATATACCTATATATATATATATATATATATATATATATATATATATATATATATATATATATATATATATATATATATTCAAAGTAATGACTACCATTCTACAACTGATACTAATGTCTTTGTAAATCCTGTTTTAGGATATATTTCTGTAGCATTTTAATTTAGCCCATCTTCTAACTTCAGGTACACACTCACTGAGGGAGACTTCCATCACCTAAAGAACGCCAGACTCACACACCTTCACCTCCCAACAACCGCCCTCAAGATAGTCACCATCCACGAGTGTGAGTCATCAGAGAACAGCATTGCCATGACAACCCGACCTGTCACTAAATCCAGCCTCTCCATCTTCCAGGTGACAGTCACTGTGTGGATATAGTGGTGTGAAACAAACATATGGGTCAGTCAAGCTGGAGCTTCGTTTTGTAGAGGTGTTACTGTGGATGACACTTTGGGGAATAAGAAAGACATTTATCAAAAATATACAGTTTTTATATACAGTTCATTTTAGTATTGTTTTTACACTTCGGTGTGAAGCATGTAATAGATGGGCAATACGACTAAAAGACAGAGACTTAGACATAACAACTATCTAATATTTATTGGGCAAAATATTCAATTAGATCAAGTAACAGTATGCTTATTTAGGCTTAGGCTGCCTCACAATGATTCGAATAGCAATAGAAGAGATTTGCTTAAAATCTGAACTCCACAAACTGGCAGAATTGTGATGTATTGAAACCTATATGCTGAAGTTGGCTGTAAATTTTGGTGTATGTTCTGTGCACAGCCTTTGACATGCCCATTGCCACAAACATCCCTTGCGAGCCTTACTCCAAGTTCAGCTTTGCCAGGTGATGCTCTAAACTCCACTGTGGATACACGCTTCTATGAGAATCCACCTTCTCTCAACCCAGAACCACCAAAAGTCAGTCTGGTAAGGCACGTTTATTACTTTAGCCATAGAAAAACAGCAAAAAAATGCAGTGACCATGCTGCTCTTATTATGTAGAAATGCAGTATTAAGAGCAGTTACATCACAGATATATAATGTATAGCTACACATGAAAAAATAAATCACCAACAATAACCTCATAAAATTGCAATATTATTTAGATAAATAACACTTGATTATATCCTGATTATTTGTACACAAAACAATCCTCTTTTTCTTCAAAGATAGTTCAATTATTTCTTTTAAGAAGTCATGTTCTGTTGCCATTGAAGCTAATGCTGAAAGTCAAGTCATATTTCTAACACGTTTTATTTCGATGAAAATGTCTAACTGAGGTGCTACACTCTCTGACTATCCAATCAAAAGGTTTGAATATGCTGACGTAACGTACACCTCCTAAAGGGCCTTGGTGTCGCCAACTCAAAATCTAATTGCCACAGTTTCACCGGCACTTATTTCATGCTACCAGGCTGCAGAACTTATAATGAAGGTCATGGGCAAATAATTAACTAATGATGCTGAAAGGTGATTGATTAAATGCATTAATAAGAAAGTACACTTCTGGAAGCGGTACAACTGGGAGAAACGCTATGAAAGGAAATGGACAGACCATTTAACACTTTTTAATAAGTACTCATAGACTTCAAAGCCCTGATGGCCTGCCACTGCTATATACATTCCTATTTACCCTGGTAAAAACCGCTATGAATGAATTTACTTTATCTTAATAGCTCATACACTAATACTTTATTTCGCAGATGGTAGTTAGGAAACAGTGTCTTGCAAATCCAAATGTTTAAATGCCTTTTTTTTGTTGTGAGTCATTTAGTTTAATAACATTAGGCAAAATGAATTCGTTGGAACTGGGAAGTGGGTGTTTCTTAGTTTCCAGCTTTAAAATTTTAACTAAAACAACCCTCTCTGTCATACTTCCCACTCAGGAAACAGGAAGAATCCTACTAATCTGACATAAAAATGCAGTATAGCTGCTCTGTGCGTCAATAATAGTAAGAGCTATGTTGATATAATCTCATTTAGCGTTTCCTTTTTAGTTCCAGCTCATTAAATCAGTCATACACACAGTGCTGTCCAAACTCTATTTGTAGACGTATTGCTACACTGTTTGTAGATGCAAAATATAACGTGTAACAAACATAATACTGGTAATGATGGTTAACTCATGCCTACATACAACCACCACCAACTACATCTTTGTTTTCTGACTGTTAGTCAGTGTTAATTTAATCTGCACTCTAAATGTGACTGTAAAACAGTTAGCATTTAGCAATTACATTTTATTAGCATTAATATTTTTTATGATGTGCGCCAGGCGGAGGTAAGAAGTGCAAGCATGAGGAACGGAGGCAGCCCAGGTAGTGGGAAAGAGATAATGCCCACTTCCACATTAGGTACCTCCTCCATGAGTGGTGCTACTCAGGGACCAGTGCTACACTTCTTCACTAAACTGCGGCGTCACACCAGTCTGGAAGGAGCCAGTCCATACCTTAAGATCAAGAGATGGAAGTTAGACAGCAGCCAAAGAGCCTCCAGTCTGGACACCAGAGGTAACGAGACTTGGTCTAAATGGTCTAAAATGGTCTAAAATACTAAATATTGTTACAAAGATTGGGGTCAAGGGCAACATGGTGTCTTAGTGGTTAGTATGTCCACCTCGAATCCCTGTCTAGGTGGAATTTCCATGTGTCGCCACGGGTATCCTTTGGGTTCTTCAGTTCCTTACATAGCCCAAAAAACCTGGATTCAAGGTGAATTGAATGCTCTAAATTGCCCTTTGTAAATGTAGTGTGTGTGTGTCTGAATTTGTGAGTGATTGATTGGCACCCTGTCCTGGGTGTATCTGCCAAGTGCCCAAAATGTTTTCCCCTGGATAGGCATGGGGAATCCCCCTCATGAACCAAGTCCCTAGTACAGGATTAAGGGGAAGATAATAAGATAAACTAAATTTGGTGTCAATAGTAGGTGTATTCATTTTAGGTTTGGAATCCCTTTGTCACAGCATAATAATATATATTAATTTTGGTATACAAATACTTTTTTCCAGCCAAGAAACATATGGCAATGGTTTAAAATAACCCATCCCATCCATCCATCCATTATCTTCCGCTTTATCCTATATTAGGGTCACGGGGTGTTCCCCATGCCCATCAAGGGGAGAACGTTTCGGGCGCTGGGCAGATACACCCAGGACAGGACGCCAATCTATCACTGGGCACACACTCACTCACTCACACACACTCAATTGACATGAATTTGGAGAATTCAATAGACTTGATCCATGTTTTTGGACTGTGGGAGGAAACGGAGAACCTGGAGGAAACCCACGCGGACACGAAGAGAACATAGAAACTCCATCCAGATGGGGATTCGAAGCGGGAATCCCTGGCGCTGAGAGGCGAATGTGCTAACCACTAAGACACCGTGCCGCCCTAATCCATCCCATCTTTCTTATTTATAACTTTTGGCAATATAGTTTATGACATAAAATTTGTTTGACAGGTTCTCCCAAACGAAGGCCATTTCAGAGGCAGCGTGCAGCAAGCGAAAGCTTTGATGAGGAAGAGCACAGCGCCCACCACATCGACCTCATCCAGTACATCGCCCGCACTAAGGATGTGGCTTACTGCCCTCCACGTCTTCACTCTCCCCCTTCCACACCCCCACCGTCCCTCGGCAGGTATCTTTTATTCTTTCTCCATCTGTCTGCCACAGCAACCATCTGCCTTTCCTGCACGCAAATCGACTCATTCCATGCTGGAGCATTTACAGTTAGTTTTAAACGTCCCTTTTTTTCGAGCATCTATGAAATTTACAGATGTTCCACAAATGGTTCCACTACAGCAATGCAATGCTAATGTCGTTTTCAGAAATATTAAGTTTCCGTGATGTGTTTTAGCCTTGGCTTTCTTAACGGGAGTTTCATTACTGCTGCTACATTATACATACATAAATTCCTGCTTTTACATTAGTTCTTTCACATTAATACTATCTGTGCCATACTGCACTATGCCATCTGTGCTTTGGCAGTAACATCTGCTTCAATTTTCTAATGGCTGACTGAGAGACAATATTTACTCACCATCTACTGTGTATCATCTGAGACATGAACACTTTTTGTAGCATTTGTCTGAAGGTAGATTACATCTAACAGGAACTTTGTGTTTCAATCTGCAGGTTAGAAGTGGAGGTGATGGTGGAGCCAAGCTGCAGCAGATTGACGGGGCCTGGGGTGATTGGCTTGAATGGTGAGCCACAAACTGAGACCCCTGGCATGGGTTGTCATCGGGAGAGTATAGACTCCCAGAGCCTATATCGTGACATCTGGACCCTTCGTGCCTCTTTAGAACAATACATCTCATCTGACCAGAGCAGCAACAATGATAAAGATTCTGTGCATAGTGATGCAGACAGTGTTTGTTCACTTAGACTTAGGACCGACAAGGTTAGGTTGGCAAAATATCCTTCGCAAGACAATGAGGGGAATGCAGAGATTTCCAGGGATCATGGTCTTGACCAAAGACAGAAGCAGGGCAGTATAGACTCTGAGAAGGGAAACGAAAGTGAATCGAGTACCCGAAAGCTTCTACAGATGGATAGTGGTTATGCATCTATCGAAGTTCCATCCCGTGATCCTGAGGAGCTCCAGTTGTTTCGGAGCAGGAGTGAAAGCCAGGAAGATTCATCTGTAGACCGTCGACACTTTTTCACCCGGGGGACTGAGTGTGAAAGTTTCGACACCGACATTTTTGATGAAGAACTTGAAGAGGAAACTGCAGAAGCTAGTGGGTGTAGCGATGGCATAACAGAACTGGAAGATGGTGGAATGGTGTGGTCTCCCTATGGGCAGATGTTTTCCCAGTCTGTTTCCCAGGCTCAATCTCATCCCCCTGCATTGACATGCAGGGACTATAGCATAGATGAGAAAACCGATGCACTTTTCCATGAGTTTTTGCGTCACGATCCCCAATACGACCAGCAGGAGTCTCCAATAAGATCCAAGCACAGGTCCCGTGTGCATCTGAGGAAGCAGTGGCAACGATCCAAGCAGTACAGTGATCCTGGCCAGCATTTTCACTCCTCCTTTGATCGTTACCGCACCCCACTACGACGCGGAGAGACTGTTAACTATCCTTTAGAAAGCAGCTACCACAGTAAGCTTCCTCGGATTATTAGTACTCCAGATGAGGACAAATGTGAGGGGTCAACAAACCCTCCCATAAAAGCTTTTCCGAGCCTCCCACCAGCCTATGAGTCTTCAGAGGATAGTAGGTCAAAAGACACTTCAAGCAGCGGTGATCTGAAAGACAGGCCAGAACTTGAGTCCTCAACAATTCCTTGTGCAATTATTAGTACTGTTGAACAAGCAGAAGGTTTTCAAGAAGAGGCTGCATCTGCGGTTCCACCGTCCGAGCCAACAGAAGAACATTCACCCCCTCAGTTTTCTGAAACCGGCTACGGTCCACAAACTATAACAGCTGAGCTGAGCGATAAACTTGCCATGAACCTTGAAGAGCGTCTGTACACAGGTCTACGGACAACCAAGGAGCAGTCAGAGTGTGTGCTAACTGCAACGCATGCCTCACCCGATCACAGCCCAGTGTAGCACATGGCTCCACTCACTCCAAACAAATGTACAGTCCCTAATTCCGGAATTGTTAGGACACTTTCCAAAAAATGCAACAAAAACATGAATCTGTAATTTGTTCGTTCATTCTAACATATGTAATTTAACACACTATATACAAAACAGTCTGTGTGAGTGAGTTTGTGCCCAGCGATGGATTGGCGCCCTGTCCTGGGTCTATCTGCCCAGCGCCCGAGATGTTCTCCCCTGGATGGGCATGGGGAACCCCACCGCGACCCTAATAGAGGATAAAGCGGGAGATAATGAATAAATATACAAAACAGATTTTTGTGTTTTTATTGATGAACACTTTTTGTTAAATATAACTGAATATAGAAATCAATGCCTGTAAAACAATTATAGAACGTTGGGACAGAGACATATTTACACCACTAGGTCACATCACCTTTTTAATCGTTAACAAAAAATATTTAGTGTAAGAAACAAACAATTAAAATCATGAACCAGTCTAATGACAAAAACATTTCAAATGTCAATCCATTTCTGATCCTTACAATTAGTGCAAAACTTAATTTATTTTTGCATGATACATTTTTAGGTTGCATTCTATAATGCAGCAACAGACTGTGTTAATGGACAGTGATGTTCCAAATTACTCCTGAGTTCATGTGACTATGCTCAGCATAATAGAATGATAGGCTCAGCAGCAGTATTTGTCAATCCATCGCTGGGGACACACTCACTCACTCACTCACTCACTCACTCACTCACTCACTCACACTCATACACTATATGGGCAGCCATCCTAAAACAATGTTTTTTGACTGTGGGAGGAATCCGGAGAAACCGGGGAAAAAAAGGTGGACACAGTGAACTTGGAAACACTCAAACCTGGATCCCCAGCACTGAGAGGCAGATGTGCTAATCACTAAGCCCCGAGCCAGTCATAGTAGATATAATGTATACATAATATACATAATATAATGTTTTGCAGGCATATGCATATATTCAATAATGGGATGCAATTATGTTTGACATACAAATTTTTAGAAACAAATTTCAAGTGAATTAACATATTTCAGTTTCTAGTTTTTGTTGCATTTAAACAAAGTTTTAAAATGGTTTTGGAAATGGGATTTGTGTATTCATATCAAGATAGGGCTTAACGCTCAGTCAATGGTTAAGTTCCCAACCACATTTAAAAAAAAATGGTTCTGATTAGCACCTTAAATGCTTCTCTTTGCTTCTAAAACAGTAAAACCCTTTAAAAATGGATGTAAACCCCAGCAACATTGATGTTACCGCGTGAATCAACTTTTAAAACATTTTAGGTGCTAAAGAGCAACAACTTTTGTTTCAGTGTTTTATCTTTAAGTAAAGTCAATTCTGCCAGTAAATATCGGGGAAACAAAGAGGAACACTTTTTCTAAGAGTGTGAACTTTGACCAGGACCTTGTTTGGTAGAAATGTCTTCGTTTATGTTTGGATCTATCTATTTATTTCCCACTGTTGAATTAGTAGGGGAACGGTCCCTTCCTCAATTTTGTTGTGATGTTGAGTAATCTTTTGATTCGTTGCTTTATTCAGGCTTCATTTAGTATATGTTAAGCTCAAAAGCCAATATATGCGCTGCACTAGGTAATCCACTGTGAAATTGGGTGCTACTAGACTTGTGATCTGTATCCGATTTGGAGTTGCCATCATTCTGCCATCACCTGACTGTCTTTCTGATTACAATGTGTTTGAGTTTAGTCAGCGAGTCATTTTCACTTATTATTCACACTCAAACTGCAGAACAACCTTAAGACTTTTAACCATTCCCAGTAATATGACTGAGTAAATTCTTAGTTGTGTGGTCAAAAGGTATAGAATACTGAATTATCCAGTGGTGTTGTAATTTACATTTTTATGGCACCTGTGATTTTGTAATTTCAGTCATTTTCATTCATTCATTATCTTCCATTTAATCCTCCACTAGGGTTGCGGGGGGTTCCCCATGCCCATCCAGGAGATGGGCATGGAGAATGTTTTGGACGTTGGGCAGACGCTGAACCTGGAATTCACAGCACTAAGAAGCAAACGTACATGCGTAACCTTTCTGGAAAACCAGAATCATATCACAATTGATTTTATAAGATCTTGTTTCAGTCAAACAAGTGCAGTTAGCTAGTCAGAATAAACGTCCCCTGAAAACACTTAAAAGGGAAAAAGCAAGTGTGGCTGATGGTAACTAAATCTTCTTTACTTATTGTTTCTAAAACAGTGTATTTAGTTCTTTCCACATCATTGTCCACTCCCAAAAGCCTGTTGTACTGTACTGTTCTGACATGTGGTCTCTGCTGATTATGTATTTTGATCTATTTAACCACAGTATTCATTTAAGTGTCCTTGTTGTATACATGTGGCATGGTGGAAATACTGTCCTGTAAATGTTTTGTTTAAATTTCTTATGGTATTTATTATTTTAATATTTAATACAAGTGTTATACATATCATAAGACAACTGATCCAGAATGTGGGAATATTGGCACCAAATAATGAGTTCATTCCAGCTAATTGTTATGTTGTAATTGTGTGCAAAAGAAAAAAAGCTTTATTGCAAAAAGGAGGGGCTCGAATGAGGCCTATGCCATTTCCAGAGTTTTGGTTCATTACATTACACAAGAGAGGCATGCTGCTTCCTGCACACTTGTCACAGAACAGCCATTATGTGTTCATTAACATTTTAGTAAATTATAAGTGGCCCCTAAAACTATCATCTGCACATAATGCATCAACATGAAACCACCATCTGCTGAGATCTCATATTAGTGGCTACAGAAGCCAAGCTACAAATCAAAATAATTATATTATGAAAGGGGAGAAATGATAAATATTCCAAAAGATTTATAAAACTAGTCATGATACAAGTATAAAAGATGCCTTGATTATATTATGTCTGAATTGTGGAACCATTTTTATGTATGAATGTATGTAGGGCACGATAGTGAAGGATTTTTTTTTCATTAACATCATCATTTGTGCTCTTTTAACTTGATTAAATCATTTGTCAAAAGTAAGGCAATTGCTACTTGTCAATGGGGAGCTTGTTTAAAATGCACTTGAAATGTAAATTTAAATGCCAGCAGTGTTCATTTTAGTTTATTTGGCACCCTGAAATTCCTAGAACTGCTCCTTTTGAATCAGTCATGTTAGTCAAAGTTAAAGATTAAATGACTTCAATCTGTGCAAACTTGATTTTTTTATTTAGTAAGAAAAGTTTCCTTTACCCAACTAATTATACCCTATATTGCCTTCATGTGTACATATACTCATATACGCGTTATGACTGAATGTACATGAACAAGAATGGCATCTGTGAGGTCAGGCATTAATTAAATTGGATGTTGTTAAGAACAGCACAAGTCATAGTTACGGAAAAAACAGCTACACTGTAGAATTATGAACCCTGATCATTATCCGATCCCAGCTTTTATTATTATTATTATTCCATCCATCCATTATCTTCCGCTTTATCCTATATTAGGGTCGCGGGGGGGTTCCCCATGCCCATCCAGGGGAGAACGTTTCGGGCACTAGGCAGATACACCCGGGACAGGGCTCCAATCTATCGCTGGGCACACACTCACTCACACAGACACACTCTATATGGGGAAATTTGGAGAACTCAAATGACTTGATCCATGTTTTTGGACTGTGGGAGGAAACCGGAGAACCAGGAGGAAACCCACGTAGACACGGGGAGAACATGGAAACTCCACCCAGATGGGGATTCGAACTGGGAATCCCTAGTGCTGAGAGGCGAACGTGCTAACCACTAAGCCACCGTGCCCCCTGTTATTATTAGTAGTAGTAGTAGTGTTATTATTATACCCTAAAGCTCAGAAAAGAACCATATTCTGATTTCCGCTTTTCAAACTCCTACTACCTTTAAACAACTAGTAAATTTCAAAGTTACATTGGCAGTAAAACACTAAGATAGTACTAGCCTCCTTACTATCAGCCACAGTCAGTTTTAAGAATTTCAAAAGTGGAGACAAAAATGTGTCTTTTAAAAAACTGGACCTTCTATGTTCGATCCTTCGGATGCATTTATGTCTGCGGATAATTTTAAATTATGAAGGTTGAACATGAGAACTGATATACTGTATAAGATTCAAAATTTTGCAAGTTTATTTATGTATATAGCACTTTTTACAATAGTCCGTTGTCTCAATGCAGCTTTACAAAGTTCTCATCCTCCATGAGTGGGTTGGGGGGGGCAGCATCAACAATGCAGGACACTTTTGTGCATACTTTTGTTCAATAGGAATCCAGGTTCTGTCCTGTAACTGTCATTGCCGTGGTGCTCTGGCACTGTTATGAATGAGGAAAGAAAAAACTTCATTCCTTCATTTAATTACATAACGGCTTGCCTACTCTATAGCGAGAATGACTGTAGATGGGTTTACATACTTTGGGTCATTGGGGCAGTTCTTAAAATGAAAATTATATTTTTTAATTCTGTTACTATGTTAGTAGATTTAGTGCTTTGTACAGTTATGTGGATACATTGCAAAAGTCCATTTAATTCACAATTAAGGCTAACCACTTTCTGATCATCCATCAACAACCTCCAGAGACCAAATCAGCATACCTTCAATCATACATGCATTTGTACAGAGGACTATTGACATGTAACCAAGCACAATAGATTTCCATTAGTCTTCTTACCTGTTAACTATAGACTAAAGATACTCGGGTGATGTTCTGTGTGCTATCATGTAGCCTGTCTAATGCATTGAGGCATTGCTGTGCATAGATCTGCATGAGACTAAGCAGTTTTAGTAAAAAAAAAATGAAGTATGAAGTTACAAACCAAATGGATGCTTATTTGTTGCATAAAATAAGTAGATTTCAGAATGGATGGAGTTTATACATATTTTGTGAAACCTTAGCCATGGATGACATTTTGCTATGAATATGTCTATGGCAGAATAAAATCTATTTCCTTTGCTCATTTAATTCTACTGCAGTTTTATTGCATTTCATTGCTTGCTATATTTTAACACAGGCCAAATTACTTCTGCATAACAGCTTGAGGTTTGAATACATATTCAAAGCAGGGGGCGTTAAAGGGAATAAAATCCCAGAACAATTTGAACAGACCATTTTTGTTAACCTTGAATTGTTAATTCAGAATCTTTTAAGCCTTTAAACTGATTTGAATAATAACTCTGAATCTTTTTTCCAACTTGCTGATAAAAAACGAGGCATTTCAGTGAATAATGTGTAGGGTTTTAAACTATAACCCTGACATCAGTGCAGCACGGTTTCTAATATGATTTAGTGTTACAGCTGAACAGGTTATGGTTTATGTGTTTGTTCAATCAAGTTCTCCAGCATCACACAGTGTACTAAAAGACAGCTGCTGTCCCTTTCTTCCACCTCCAGCAGGTGCCAAATCCCCTTTGGGAACATCAAATATTCATATCAGCTAGGCTAATAAATTAAGGATGACTGCACTGTAATTATGATGCTAAATCAATAGCAACCTGTGCATTACCAGGCAGAGTGGAGCCTCCAGTCACTCTATGATAACCATCAATCAGCTGTTTGAGCAGAAAAACAGCCCTATCCTTTGTTGTTTGCTTTCCATTTGGAAGGATGTGAGGAGCAGTAAAAGTATAACATTGGGGCATTAACATGTTAAAGTGGAAGATATCATGATAACAGCACAATAACAGGTTCAGCTGTAGGAAAGCGCTTGTTGAATGATAACCATCAGAATGTACACAACAATATATGGACAAATTTATTGGGACATCAATACATTACTTTAACTGAAGCTTTTATGTTATTATATTCAAAGTTCATTCATTCCTTCATTATCTTCCGCTTAATCCTCTATTATGGTTGGGGTATTTCCCATGCCCATCCAGGGGAGAACGTTTCCGGGACTGGGCAGATACACCCAGGACAGGGCTCTAATCTATTGCTGCACACACACACACACACACTTAGTGATTAGCACGTTCGCCTCTCAACGCTAGGGATTCCCGGTTCGAATTCCCATCTGGGTGGAGTTTCCATGTTCTCCCCGTGTCTGTGTGGGTTTCCTCCGGATTCTCCGGTTTCCTCCCACAGTCCAAAAACATGGATCAAGTCAATTGATTTCTCCAAATTGCCCCCTATAGAGTGTGTTTGTGTGAGTGAGTGTGTGCCCAGCGATAGATTGGCGCCCTGTCCTGGGTCAATCTGCCCAGTGCCCGAGACGTTCTCCCCTGGATGGGCATGGGGAACCCCACCGTGACCCTAATAGTGGATAAAGCGGAAGATAATGAATGAATGAATGAATTTACATTCAAGCCATGATTTTTAGACTGTGGGAAAAGCCCACACGGACACGGGGAAAACATGGTAACTCCACCCATTATTGGGATTTTATCCTAAATTCGAAGCTATCTTAGGTATCACTTTATGCAGTTTTAACCTCTTCTACACTTTTGGGAAGATTCATACAGGATTTTTAACTGTGTCTCTGGGTTTTTATTCATTTGTGCAAAACAGCATTTGGGAGATAGTCATACTTGTTGATGGAGAGGGTCTGGCATGCTCTTTTGTTTATCTAAAAGGTATTAGCTATGGTTATGGCCAGAGCCAGAAAGATGAGTTACATGAACAGCAGAGCTTATGTACCCTGTCTGAGCCTGCATACAACTGTGCCATGTAATGCTTTCTCCAGGGTACCGGTGGCACATATGGTCGCTGCATGTGCCAAGATTATTCAGCAAGCTGGATAACAGCATGCTAGTACCTACAAACAGGAGATAGCCTGCTGCTGGGATCCAAGTGTTTTGTGTTTACTGTAAAGTGGATTAACTCTCCCATACAGTGGAAGTAGCTTCTTTATGAAACTAAATCCTGCTTATAGTTTATCTAGTTAATACATTAATTATTTAATAAAAACTGTTGAAATGCTTTTTTTGTTAACAATTCATATTTGTGCTGGATAATGTGAAATGCAAGAATTCAGGCAAAAAATTTATACTGAATTTAATCTTTTCAAAAAAGATTAAATTAATTCAAAGAAACAACCAGGCTTCACAAGAAACACTTGCTTTTATTGTTGCAGTGTTATATTATTTTTCTATTTAATGTGAGCCAGTGAAGAGGCTTTGATGGTCTAACCAGTAAAGACAAACAGCAGCTGCAGATACACAACTGCTTATAAGTATCTCATCTCATTATTTTCCGCTTAGGAACAAGGATCAAGGAGGGCAATTTAGAGCAGCCAATTTATCTTGAATCCATGTTTTTGGACTGTAGGGAAACTGGATAACCCGGAGATAACCCATGTGGACACAGGGAAAACATGGAAACTCTACCCACATCAAGATTCGAACCTGGATCCCCAGCACTGAGGCACATGTGCTAACCACTAAGCTTATGAGTATATTCCTTTTTAAAATAAATAACTTTTTAGGTCATCAATATAAAAAAAAAAGCCTTGGTTACTTTAAAATGATATCAAATCTAACACTGCATATGACTATTAAATACATTATACTGTGTAAGGAGCTGAAAATGAGTTTTATAAATGATAAAGGGTGAGTCTTTTAAGGAAGGTCTAATTTAAGGCTCTGTTCTTTACCCCTGAGAAACATCGTATGACATCGTATCATGATAACTTATCATTCTTGATCAGTTCTATTGTGGTAAAAATGTAAGTATTTTCATGTAAAAATGTAAGTATAAACATTTCTAGATTCCAAACATTCAAATCACAGTGGTGAAGAGTATAAAGGTATAGCAACTACTTTCTAATCGAAAGAGTCATCTCTTAACCTCTCTTTCTTTCTCCTGTCTTTCACATCACGCTCTGCAGAGCTTTTTAGCAAATCAGAGTGAGACAAAGTGCGTGGGCGAGATATGAGCCGGAGCGAGGCTTTAGCAGACACATTGATTTGAAGGCCATTCGGCTTCTCCTTTCCAATTAAGCACTGCTAAAGAACGCCAACCCATTCATCAGTGAAAGCTTCATCTGAGCCTTTTTCATGTCTCAGCAGACAGCTTACGGAATATGATAAAAAGCTCATTGCAAAAAAAGTGAATGAGATCTGTTCAACAGATATCCACTACATTATCAGACTTACATAAACTAAAATAGGTGAGCTTTTTGGACCCTTTATTTTAAAACCATGAACATTAACAATATTAACAACTTCAAAATGATTTTAAGTGAGTGATTAGTCAGAAGAGCATGAGCAAGGAAATACAAGACATGGTGCACAATTGCTGATTTCAGTTTGGCTCCATGACTTCAAAATAGTTTTAAAAATGTGTGTGTGTAAGTCAAAGCCATGCTAGAAGAGAAATGGACCTATATATATGTACACACACCCAAAATTGGTATTTCTTGTTCATTTGCTGCAGTGTACATTTACTTAGGAAAACTGATTTTCAGCAACAGTTGCTTTCTGCTCCAGCATTACATTTTCCCTAGGCACATAGCTAGATATGGTTCGATAACTTCGCTTAGAATGTCTGCGCGAAGAAAATTGAGATTGTGCTTATGCTGTGAATGAGTCATAGTGTTGCCCACAAGAATGAGCATCCACTTAGAGCTAGAGAGAATTAGTATGTTAGAGACCAGGAGGAATATAAAGAGAGAAGGCAGAAATTCTAAAGAAGGTGTTTAACGCTAAGCATCCACCCACACATACCGCCTATACCGCCCCGATTTCAGCTTTTCTCCCCCACATCTCTTCCTCCACGCACTGCGCTGAGATCTGAATTGAGACTTTGGCTCTATAGCTGCCAGCACTTGCGTCATTCAGGCCTTGATTCAGCCGCTTCATCGTAAAAGCAATGTCCTTGATTCACAGTATATAGATTGCCACAGTATATAGAAAATAGATTGCCATTGTGATTTTTGAAAACCTTGGACTGTGCATAGCTTTACATTTGCAGTCTCCAAATGCAGAAAGCATTTTATACCACAGTTATACTGTTCCCAGCATCATGTACGGGAAAAGCAGACAAGTAGAAATCAGAACAAAATCAACCATAACTTTATCTACATTTAAAAATTCCATTAGTTTACATTGTTTGGTCCAGGTACCCATAAGAATGACAAATCCCTCTGATGTAAAGGTGCAAACAGATTTAGGATCTCACAATATGATAATAAATATGAATATACAAGCTTCTTATTTACCACCACAAACAAACACACACATAGGGCCAATTTAGAGTAGCTTCTTAACCTATTCAGAAATTAACCAAAGATGCTTAAATGAATCCAAATAACAAAAACATAATTTAAATTTTCAAAAATGCAGTTTAAACATCTGTTATTATCAGTACAGGGTAGCTTTTAGACATCAAGTCCAATTAACATTCATGGAATAAATTTGAATGTTGCTTAAGAGCATCACCTTCTATTCCAACTATATCGTCTAACCTTTTCAGATAGAGCACCTCCCTTGAAAAATGGGTCATGTTGCATGTTCAAAGAATATTTGGAGTGTTTCTTGAGCACTATATAGGTTCAGTGTTTAGATTAAATGTATTTGAGATATTTATTTGCATCTACAAGCAGTTTAAAGAAAGCTCGGATAGGGTACATGATTTCCCAGAATGAGATCAGGAGAATGTACCACATTTCACCCAGGCAGTAAATATTCTGGATATGTCTGGGATATAATGCAGGCTAAATATTTTACGGCAGTCATGATAACCACAATTATTTTGCCAGTTCCAGTTATTTAGCACTTTACATAAAATGTAAATTGAATGCATTTTCCTGGAATACGACAGATAAATAAGTTGATGGAACTTAAGTTTTTGCTTAAGTTTTTAAATTGCAGTCCATTTGTGGACTCTGCAATTTGATACTGTTCATTTTCTAATCATCAACAATATGTCTTTGGAATAAAATACATTAATATAATTAAGGCACAAAAAAAACTAATTATAAAATGTTATTTATTTACGAAGTTTATGATAACAAAATAATATTCTTAATATATACTCCAAAACCAGATACAATTACATATTTATTTACAATTATCTGTATGACAATTAATCATCAGCTAAGATTTTACTATCCTGACAGCTAAGTATGACAGTAGCAAAGTGCTTCTGCATGTAATAAAGACAGTATGTTGTTTTCTAGTTACGTCTTCATGCCTGTGGTTGATGTCAGGAAACGGCCAGAACTCGGAGATGGAGGTGGAGTGAAAGCATGAGAGATGGGAAGAGGGTGAGAGGTGTGGAGGAGCGAATTCTCTAGTGGAACTGTGACTAAACCGCCTGCCGCAGAATGACTCACAGTTACTGTGGCAACGGCGCTACTCCACTGCCCATAATCAGCTATGTGAACAGGCTAGGCTAAAAACGAGAGTGTTAAAGAGAGTGCAAAACTGGAAAAAGCACTACATACTGCAAGTCACTGGTGGATTGCGTGGGCATGGCGTGGCCCTAAAGACCAGGTCTGGCTTGTAGGAGTATATAAAAATTTGCCGCACATCTCGCCATGTGCTCGAGTAGTGAGCATGTGTGAAGTGCAAATACCACATGATGCAGTGCAGATGGAGCTGCTAAGAACTAATAGTAGTATCTGCAATGAGCATTTGGACTCTATCAGTAAAGTTTTTGGATATATGAAAATATCATGAAGACAATTAAAAAAAAACAGCTTGTGAACAGTTACATTTTCATTGCGATGCTCATTGCTATCTTACACTCCCCAAACAGTCTATATTTATGCCTTGCAGTGTTTAAATATTTTTGGTAAATTCTGACTAAAAACAATCTAAGCAACTGTCAATAGTCAAATGCTCATTGTTATCTTGGCAGTAAAAAGTTAACAAAGGTGCATACACCCCCATTGTTACACATTTGGATATGCAGCATGTGTATTGGTGTTGCTAGCTTGAACCACATAGAGGTGGTAAAACAAAATCGCTCCACTACACCATTGAAATAGCAATCCACCAAAGTCAGACTGCACCTGTGCTCTTAAAGTGAATAGCTAATTAGTTTCTTATATTATGCCCAAAACACACCCTTGCATCATTAAGAGAATTAGTGCCTTTTGCACTTCGCATGCCACGTAAGGCGTATTTTTCCCGTCCACAATAGCAAAGACACATTGACACACAATAAAGTCGTAAAGTGCGTGGTTGATGGCTCACTAAAATCTAGAGCAATGCAAAGACTACAACAAACAAATATAAACATGCAGAGTCTACAACCTTATAATGAAAAAAATACATATATCGGTGGAATTAAAAATTTATTTAAACCCAATTTTAAGCACATAATTCGGTGAATAAAACAGGATAAACTGTGTATGGGAATAGTATTTTTATGGCAACTCACAGCCATGTGCAGTGTTTCTGGGATAGGCTCTGAACCCCAACAACCCTAAAGTGAATAAGTGCTTGAGGAAGATGAATCAATGAACCAGCATAATTATAAGAGTTTGCTCAAAAGGCTGTGTGATTGCAATCAGACAAGTACTCGACCACAGACGTCAACATCATCCTGCTGATTAAACACATCAAGAGGATGAATTAGCGCTATTGTGCTATGCTAATCAAAAGAGTGGTGAGAATTCATCATTAAGAGTTTTTTTATCCACTAAACACACAAAAACACACACAAAACACACACACATAAACTAAAATGTGTTTAATGCTAAGTAGTTAGCATTAGTCACCTGACTAACAATATGAATCTAGAGCATCATTGTCCTCTTAAAACAATGTGGTAAAAACTAGTTCTTGGGCATTTTTGCTTAATATTTGTCAAAAAAGTTGTGATTTGGTGATACTTGTGATCATTTTGTATTACTATTTTAAGTTTTACACAGACTTTTACAAAACTAGCTCGTTTCAGTTGAGCAAGGAGAGTGATTTAGCGAGGAGAGAGATGCCCATCCATGGGAGAACTTTCCGGGCACTGGGCACACCCTTACTGACTCACACACACACACACACACACACACACACACACACACACACACACACACACACACACACTATTTAGGAGAAATTTGTTATGGGGCAGTTTAGAGCAGCCAATTTACTCCACCCAGATTGGGATTAGAACTTGAATTCCCAGCACAGAGCACTGGATGTGCTAACCATTTAGCCACGATGCCGGCCCCACTTTTTGCATGCTGAATTTTAAATTGGAGGTTTGTGATTATTTATATAAACATAACAAAGGGAATATTGTTGAGGAATCTGATTTAAGTCATCTGAGACTTACTTGAGCAACATTCATTCATTATCTCCCGCTTTATCCTCTAGTAGGGTCGCGGTGGGGTTCCCCATGCCCATCAAGGGGAGAACGTTTCGGGCGCTGGGCATACTTGAGCAACATGTAAATAATAACTACTAATAAAAAATCTTGCATAATGTCTTAATTGTCAGCTAGTCTGATCAAACTGAACAGGTCATGTTTGATTTCCGGCTCAAGAAAAAAAAAAAGGTTAGATATCTTACCCGAGAATTTTAAAGGGCTTTTAGGCTTTGCCAGTGCGTGATGGCTGCGAGCGTCAGAAGCGTTTTTCCTCTCCTCTGCCTGCACACAGTGAGTCAGTGATGCTCTGTAACTGCCCACACACTAATGTAATATCAGTCATCACCTTTGAATGTCAAAACCTATTAATGACCACGAAGGGCAAACTTGCCGATTTCATAACCAGTTTGACGTTAAATAGTGAACTAATGAATTCTATTTGAAATGTACCTTTATTAAAGCTTGATTTAACAAGTTATTTACATTTCACATAAAAAAAATATTATACTATAATAATCTTCCTATGTTTTTGGCTGCTTTCTGTGAATATGGGCAGAGAGCAACCGAATAATATCTGTGTGAAACAAAATGTCTGAATGAAAGTCTAGACAGCCGTTTAAAAAAATGGAGACTGTTACATAACATGAATGCTGGCTGACTGCTAATGTTTTTGCAACAGAAGGCCAATATCCAGATTTCACAGTTTCTGTTGATTTAGCACGTCTCTCACAGCTGTCTCTCTACCGGTGGATTCAAATAAGCACCATCACAATGTGTCACCTCTCACGAAGAACGTTGTGTTCCTTAGACTTAATGTCCCTTGACAATAAAAAAACTGTTTAATAGAGCTCCCTCTCTCTCTCTCTCTTGCCCGCAAATTTATGAATTTGTGTCCAAATATGTGACTGATTCACTTACAGACAGTGCTCATTATGCCCAGTAAAGCAAATGATATATTTTAGGTGAGCCATCACCACCTTACTGGCTTATTTCGGTTCCAGATCAAACAAGAACATGTAGTGCGGACCGGTTCGCCAATAAAAGTTTTAAGGTCATTTCCGTTTTGTCATTTAAAAGAACTGAGTCACAATCTGAAGTCCGGACCATCTGGGTGAGTAACTGTTCATTTATTTTGCCTCCTCGCAAGAATAATAGAAACTCAAGCAAACATGTTTCTCCCCAGAGCCAACCTATTTATTTTTTCCATTTTGACTGTTGTCCAATAAACAGAAGAAAGGTTTGGCAACAGAGCACTTAAAAATATGTGACGACAGCAGGAGTCCACCGGGGTTGCTGACATCACTCCACAATGTGACATTTTCTTTAGAAAAGTGAGAATTCATGTTGCTTCATAATAGGCTGTGCAGTCTTACATTTTCACTCTTTCATAGTGCTTACAGAACAGGTTCATTAGAACCTTTCATATGCGGCACATCTGCAGCAACACAAGTCAAATATAGACTTCCAATGTGCTCTATTTTCTAAATGCCTTCATCAAATAATTGTAAAAATGTGCAATTGACATTTGACACAAGAGGTATTTTTTGTTAATTGGCTAATTTCTTAATTTATTTTACCTGATTGTTATTTATTACATATGTTAATTTTTTTTTTTTCAAATACAAACAGACAATATGTAGTTCATTATTGAGGGCAACTGAGTATTGTGTTATTTGGAGTTGACTTTTTTGTTAAGTGAGGGATGTTTAGATGATACACTATTTGTTTAATTGTGCTTTTCATTCATTACAGGAAATGTTAACTTAAGCAATTTTGAATAAAATTATCATTTGTTATTGGAGTTTTTGTTGTTGACATTTACTAAACACCCCCCCCCCCCCCCCCCCCCCCCCCCCCCCGGCTCCAAGGTGTCCTGGTTGTCTGAAATGAAAATATGGTCACACTACATTCATCAAATAGTCATTTTCTTCTTCCCTTCCCTAAACTATTCAACTATCATGAGTTACACTTTACTTTATTACCTTTACTAAACTTATTAAAAGTATTATAAAAACCTTACATTGTTGTATGATGTGTTTTTGCAATAAAGCAAAAAAGTAACACAAGGCGGAACTAAAATTGGGAGGCGTGTTGCACTCCGGGCCGGTTTGCCAGTTGCACCTTAGCTGAACTCACTGCTATGCATGCCGTGCTAAGCGCAGCTCGGTTTAAAGGCGATGTTTGGACCACGCGTGGAAAAGATCCACGCGAATTACACACGCTGTCGTGTTTAAATGAACCGTTTTTGGAGGATTTTGGAGCAGCGCAGGTGGATCGAACACGGACGGTTTGTCGGCGTCATGCTGCAGCTGTAAGGTATGTTTGTTTGTTTATTTATTTTTGTACCGATAACCAGAGCTGATTAAAAACGTGGAACCGACTTAAACTTAATCTCCGTTACCTTTGAACAAATTAATACGCTAAATTAATTAAACCTATTTTATATGAGATTGGAAATCAGACAGGAGCAAATCCTTCTGAAGCAATGAGCATACAGTAATCCTCACATTTTAAGTTACATTAGACCCCCGCAATACAGCGGCATTAAACTTATTTTATTTTTTATTTGTTAAAGTTTCTTTATACAACCTTCCCACATACACCTAAACCTATGGAAATTTTACAACATGTAGAGCGCATATGAATTCACCTGCGGGGATTAATATAGGATTCCTATGCAGCAGTGCTGAACCCTGCTTCAAAGCTTTTGATAAAAGTTCTCCAGAATAATAAAAAAAAAATCTTCGAACCGAACCGTAAGGTACAGAAGCTAAGGTTGGGAATATCATTGTAAAATTTAAAATGAACCTCTTTGAGGACCTTTTTCAATAAACCTTTCTTTGGGGGACAAATCAATTTATAACACATATAAGCCCCTGATAAGAAGACGTTGCTTAGAATAAAACTTATGAGCCCCTGATAGAGGACTTAAATAGGTGAATGAACCTCTTTCAAGGGACTTTTTAGTTAAAATCTATGAGCTTCTTCCAGGGGATTTCTAATTTTCTAATTTATATGAGCCCCCAAGAAGGTTGTTTTGTTGTTAGCTAGTTTAAGTGATTCTAGGATAAAAGCTCCATTAATTTTGTGTACTGTTACACCTCTATCAAGTATATATAAAAGTATCAAGTGTATATAAAAGTGTTTTATTAGGATGTTTTTTTTTTCAATAAATATTTCTTTGGGTGGACAAATCAATTCATAATGCATATAAGCCCCTGATAAGAAGACGTTGCTTAGAATAAAACTTATGAGCCCATGACAGAGGACTTAAATAGGTGAATGAACCTCTTTCAAGGGACTTTTTAGTTAAAATCTATGAGCTTTTTACAGGGGATTTCTAATTGGCTAATTTATGAGCCCCCAAGAAGTTTGCTTTGTAGTTAGTTAAGTATGGTTTGTATGCATAAATATGGACTGAATGCTTATTAATATTTGAAATGTTGCTAGAATAAAATAAATTTCTTAATTTATGGAGAAAATGTATAATTTGGTGTAAACTTTTCAGATGATTAAGGAAACATATTTTATTATCTGTGTAAGGTTTATTTTGATCTAAACCGTATTAAGAATTTACTATTGAGATTATTGCGTGACTTAAGGTACCGGATGGGTACCAAATCGTGAGGTCTATACCACAGTGTGAACTGAAATTTGTGCACTGTTACACCCTTAGTCAATAGGTACATAAGCCAAGATTGAGACCATGAAAATAGAATTTAATAAGTATGTATAATGTACATATAAAAGTGATTTATTAGGGTTTTTTTTATAAACATTTCTTTGGGTGGACAAATCAATTTATAATGCATATAAGCCCCTGATAAGAAGACTTGTTAGAATAAAACACATGAGCCCATGATAGAGGACTTAAATAGGTGAATGAACCTCTTTCAAGGGACTTTTATATTTAACATCTATGAGCTTCTTACAGGGGATTTCTAATTGGCTAATTTATATGAGCCCCCAAGATGTTTATGTTGTAGTTAGTAAAAATGTTGTGTGCATAAGTATGGAGTAAGTTCTGTTGATAAAAATGAGCTGAGTTGGTAGATAATGTCCGAATCAAACCGAATGACTAATTGCGCTCAGTGTGTTAATAAGATATTGAATTTTGATTTGTTTCCACAGTGCAACATTCTGATTGAGGAGCCAAATCCAATGCAGTCACCCCAGTCTATATAAGGTTAGTGTACGTTTTATTATTTTCCACAAACTCTCTGGCAAATGCCTGCTTTCTACATATACGTAAATACACCTACTTGTAGTCAATTTGGTGTTAATTGAGTACATCTATTTCTGGTTTTTATTTTTTCAAAAGGAGCTTGGCAGTACACTGACCGGGAAAACTATTTAGTTAATAAAGGGAATGTACTTATTTGCTTCTCTGGTTACCATAGGTTTTTTTTTTTGTTTTGTTTTTTACCTTTTTATTTCAATTATTCATTATTTTGGTTAACTTTTTGCATTTGGTCATTTTTTGGACGCTTTTATCCAAAGCGACTTTTAAGGTGAGCACAGGGTTAATCACAGCATCCCTGGAGCAATGAGGGTTAAGGGTCTTGCTCAAGGACCCACACTGGTAACTTCAGTGGACCTGGGATTTAAACCCCCAACCTTCAGATTGATAGCCCAACACTGAGGTAACCACTGAGCTACCCTACTTTACTTTTTGTTAACATTTGGAAGTTTGGCATGTTGTGTCTGTTCCAATCAACCAATACAGCACACACTAACACAGCAGTGCTGAGAATCATCCACTACCAAGTGCATTTATATAATAAAAAGAACTGACAAAACAGACAAAGTTACATACCGAAATGTACCTAACAAAGTGGCCAGTAAGTTTATATTTACTACCTTTCCACAACAGTTGTGTGTCTTATTCTCCATGTTTTTTACTTTAAATGCAACTGTGACTATTAATCAGTTGATCTTGTCATCAGTGCCTAGTCCCTAAACAAAAAATCTCGTAAACACCTTAAAAAATCATGCGGAAAACATCCCAGAATAGTCGAGGCATTTATATTTACTCTGAACCATTGTGTTTGTTTCATTATTATCTATCTTGCAGATTTAGGGTTTTAATATCAGTTATAGTTAATATTTACATGTCATTTACTATTCCTGTCACTTTTTGGCATAAAGGAACGTTCTACAATGAGTCATTAAAACTGCATGGGCTGCACCACAGTGCCATCATCCTCCCGCGGACTGCTTTAATGTTAATGCCTGCATAGAGCTGTGCTGTTATTTTTTATGTTTCATTTGCTCTTTAACTTCTTTACTTATTCATAATGATTATTTTGGTCTCTTTTAAACCCTGGCTCATTATCAGTATCCTGTTGAGTGATGACGCATCTAAGCATTTGAAGAGGAGGTTTATTTACTTGACAGAGCAGGATATAGTACCTGGGGCAACACAACTATCAATACTCCCTCCACATGATATTGACATTAAAGTTTAGAATTAAATATTATAAACTCTTTTTATTTTCTCCCAATTTTCAAATAGTTAAGTGTAAAATTTAATGTCATTTACATTATTTAGCAAATTCCCTTTATCATCTATAATCATCTAGCATGTAGTTCAAATGATTACCACTTTATCACTCTTCTAATTTTATATTTTAACTCGATTTTGTCATGTTGTTCTGCACAAAATGAACAGGTATTTCACATGTAGCAATGGTACTGCAAAATGGTGGAACAATCTTCCCAACTCTGTCCGTAAGGCAGAATCACTAAGCAGTTTTAAGAAACTACTGAAGAAGCATCTCTTTAACAAATACCTGTTGTAGAAAAAAAAAGGGGGGGGGGGCAGCATCAAACAACAATCAGGTTTGATGAATTTACAGTATAGTTGGTTGTAAGTCACTTTGGGTAAAAGCATTTGCTAAATGTAAATGTACTGTAATAGTAATTTGTGGTGTGATCACACTGCGAAGTCAATCATAACATTATCAATGCTACCCAATGATTATACACCACCATGTGTGGAACAAAAGCTGACACTTTCTTTTCGTCATCAATTTGTGATGAGATGTAACACAAGGTTCCGTAATACAATTATACTGTGTTTTTTTTTTATATAATTTTTAACAAATATGTTGCTGGTGTAGTGGTTAGCACGTCCATCTCTCTGCGCATCTAGGTTTGAATTGTGATCTGGTTGGAGTTTCAATGTTCTCTATGAGCCTATGTGGATTTTTTCGGGCTCTCGGGTTTACTCCCACTGTCCAAAAACATAGATTTAAATTGTAAATTGGCTGCTCTAAATTGCCCTATATAGTGTGTTTTTGTGGCGGCACGGTGGCTTAGTGGTTAGCACGTTCGCCTCTCAGCGCTAGGGATTCCCGGTTTGAATCCCAATGGGTGGAGTTTCCATGTTCTCCCCGTGTCTGCGTGGGTTTCCTCAGGGTTCTCCGGTTTCCTCCCACAGTCCAAAAACATGGATCAAGTCATTTGAATTCTCCAAATTGCCCCATATAGAGTGTGTCTGTGTGAGTGAGTGTGTGCCCAGCGATGGATTGGCGCCCTCTCCTGGGTCTATCTGCCCAGCGCCCGAGACATTCTCCCCTGGATGGGTATGGGGAACCCACCGCGACCCTAATAGAGGATAAAGCGGGAGATAATGATGAATGAATGTGTGTTTTGTGTGAGTGAGTGTGTGTTCAGCGATAGATTGGTGCCCTGACCTGTGTGTATCTGCCCCTGCCTGAAACGTTCTCCCTTGGACAGCCCCCCTGCTACCCTAGTATAGAATTAAGTGGAAGAAAATAGATGGATGGATGGATGTCTATTTGATGGTGTGTGTGTGTGTGTTATGCCTGTGTGTTATGCCTGTGGGATAAAAATATGAGGTTTGATGAGTCTGTAGTGGTGTGATGATTAAGTGTCTATGTCTATGTACAAAAATATAGATGAACTGCATTTTCAATAATAGAACTGTTAAATCACTTAATGCATTGTGTGATAGACAGGCAGGAACCCAAACTCACCCCCATATCAGCTCAATAGGCTCAGGGAGACACTTTCACAGGCAAAAGTATGGTGGCATAATGATCATCATTAATATGGAAAAAAGTGTATCCTCCACATAACAGTCATTAGCCTACAGGAAGTGGTGCCCTTGTCATTTGTTACCAAGGCAACTGCTGCCCATATATGCCAGAGAATCACTTGGAAACTGGGGATTTTTATAAAAGCTGCATAAAGAACGGGAAATTAACTTTAACATGGCATTCTAATAAATGCACAAACTGAATAAAACAAAAGGATTTTTTTTTTGCTTGCAGCAGATCTACTATATTAAAAAATGTCGAGCTGACAGTCAGTTGTGGACAATTTGCTATGTTGATCTCTTTTTCATGTAGTTTTACAGCCTCTAAAGTATTGCATTGTGTTTTTAAATGTTTTTGTCTTACATTATTCAAGCATTGACATAAAACACTGTTAAATTCATATAATTACAATTAAAGATTATTAAGGTTGGGAAAATAACAATTAAATACACTTATAAATGCAGTAAATTAAGCAGATGCTTTCACCAACTTTAATTGTACCAACTTGATGTTTGGGGTCAGATCACATGACACAGTTTCCCTAAAGCAATGAGGCTTAAGGGTCAACATTGCAAACCTTTACATTGCTAGTCCAACACCCTAACCACTGAGCTCCACTTGGAGAAACAAACAATGCACCAATTAGCAAACCTCAGTGAAATGTATTGCACCCAATGCCACAATCCTCTTATTATATTATCATAAATAATGACCTTTTATGTGAAAGCTTGGGAATGGGAGGGAAAATCTAAGTCAGTATTGTTTGTACAATGTGCTGTTTAACAGAATGCATTTAATAAAACCACAATGCAGATCTTATTGCAGAGTATATACTGTACTTTAGCTGGCTAGTATGTAAAACAAGTTCCAATGATCAGATGAAAGATGATGTATAGATCATCCAAAGTGTGGCATCATTGCAAACATATAATGCATAACTCCAAAGATATGTCCTAAAATGTAACTGATATGTAGAATGTCTCTACGCCCATCCAGGGGGGGGGACACTGGACGGATACACCTAGGATAGATTGCCAATCTATCACTGGGCACACACTCACACACAGACACACACTATATAGGGGTAATATAGAAATTTTCATCTCATTATCTTCCATTTAATCCTCTTCTTTGGTTGCAGGTGGTGTTCCATATGCTTATCCAGAGGAGAATATTTCAGGTGCTGGGCAGATATACCCAAGACAGGGTGCCAATCCATTGCTGGACACACATACTCTTACTCACACACTGTCAGGTTGGGAGGGTTGGGCCCTCCTCCCTGCCTCCCGTGTTTCGGGTTTGCGGCCGTATAGGGCTTCCGTAGGTAGGACCCACCCGCTTGTGCAGGGATTGGGTCCTACCTGATCACGTGCGACCTACTGACTGCATTTGAGGCATCCCGGCTGAGCAGCCAGTAGGTCAGCATTGAGTTAGTTTGAGCTTCGGCTCAAACGTCACGTCGGGTGTCGGGTAGTCAGCGGCGTTCCCGCTAATCGGTGTTATTTTGGTTTATTTCTATTCGCATTTCCTCCAGCGGCGTTCCCGCTGCGCTATAGCGAATAAAGCTTGTTGTGTTCGCTTACCTGGTCGCCTGGCTCCATTTACTCTCCACCACACCGCGCTGTACCGCCATTTTCCGGACAGCGCGCCCCGATCGCTGACACACACACACTATATATTGGCAATTTAGATAAGGGCAATTTAGAGCAGTCAGTTCACCTTGAATCCTTTTTTTTTAATGTGAGAGAAAACCAGAGAACCTGATGAAAACCCACCTGGACACATTGAAAACATGGAAACTCCACTAAGATTGGAATTTGAACCTATATCCCCAGTGCTGAGAGGAGAACGTGACAACAATACACTGCCAGTTAAATTATTTATAATTAATATAATTACATTTATATACTTGTAAATGTAATATTTCAATGTTCTTTGTGATAGTTTTGTTTTTGCAGTAATAATGGAATGTTACAAAGATGCTTCAAACTCAAACTATTTTCAAATGTTAAATAAATTTTAGAGCCCAAATTCTGAAACACAGAAAGCCCTTTACCTTTGGTCATATAGTTTGTATTCTATACAAAGTTCAATGTTTGCCAGATCTATCTTTCAGATAGAGTCTACTGGTTACTGCTTTGCTTAACCCATCTCAGCTTCTCCTATTCCGATACCCCTTGGCTTCAGCTGTGATAACACACAAGTTGCTTTGCCAAGACTGAGTAAATGTTTATCAATGCCAGAACACTGCCATCTGTAGCACAGCACATCACATGCCCATGCCGACATAAGGCTTTATTTGAAAATGCACATCTTTAATCTGAATGAATAGCACTACTGCTTGTATAATGTGATAATTAAAAGCCTGGTTTACACATGGTTCAACTGTATATAGTAATTAAAAAAAAAATCTGAGCATTGGAGTATATTTACTTCATTCCACTAACAGAAAATTATTATGACATTCATAATGTTCTTCTTTTCCTACCTTACATTCATTCATTATTTCCCGCTTTATCCAATAGTAGGGTCGCGGTGGGGTTCCCCATGCCCATCCAGGGGAGAACGTCTCGGGCGCTGGGCAGAGAGACCCAGGACATGGCGCCAATCCATCGCTGGGCACACACTCACTCACACAGACACACACTATATGGAGCAATTTTGAGAATTCAATTGACTTGATCCATGTTTTTGGACTGTGGGAGGAAACCGGAGAACCCGGAGGAAACCCACGCAGACACGGGGAGAACATGAAAACTCCACCCAGATGGGGATTCGAACCGGGAATCCCTAGTGCTGAGAGGCGAACGTGCTAACCACTAAGCCACCGTGCCGCCCCTACGTTACATACAGTACATTAATCTCTAAATATGGAGACGGTCAACAATTATATAGTATCCTGATTTGGATGAATTAGCAAAACAATTCCCATAGGCACCACTAAAAAGTAGATGCTCTTCTAACTGCAAAGGGTGGGATATCCTAAAGGTCCATGTAAGTGTACTATGCAGGTGCCCATCATTTTGTCATATAGCATGTTTTGGCTGCTTCAGTAAATCAGTTTAAATCGGCCTTAACAGTTGATTCTGTAAAAACCAACATATATATCAAATGTCACACAAGGTTACCCAAAGAAAAACGGCCACAAGTTACAGAGGTGATGTGGAGAAACTCACTCAGGAATAAAAGTGCCTCGGTCACAGGGAGCTTCCACTTTAGTCACGACTCAGTACGTGCCCTGCATGACTGGAAGGAAATCCAGGCTGCTAGACAGAGGGGTTGTTTGTGGGCTGAATGAATACTAGTCTGTCACCTTGCCTCTCCTCAGCCATCACCATGACTAACACTCATTAGAATTAAATTGCCTGATCCAGTGGGTGACCCACAAGAGCTATTTGATTCAGAGAAAGGGCACTAGGGGACAGCACAATCAGTTACAAATACAGCTTTTGTATATTAAAAGCTTTAATTATGGATTTTTTGGACTTTATTTTTTGTTTCAAACCCACATATGGAGTTTGGATATTTTTATATATGTACTTCCTGGGTATATAAATCTAAAATCACTGACTTTAAATTTTTTTTTTTTTTTTTGATATTGTGAGGATGGTAAAGAGAAGGTAAATCTTTCAAATTAGCCAAATGTTAAAAAAAAATCATTTTAATAATTCTTAGATATATTTTGTAATCCATCAATCCTGATCAAGGGCACATTAAGATGCATCACAGACCTTATCAGGCAAGAGGTGGGGAAACACCCTGCAAGCTCATCAGTACCCTGCAATGCAGCCACGCAAACACATAACACACTTATAAGAATGTTTTTGGACAGTGGGAAGAAAATAAATCATTTAGAGGAATCCAAAACAAAGGGAGAACATACAAATTTTACACAGAAATGTATATAATTTGTACTATTGCAGTATCAGGTTTCATTTTATATCTGGTTCTTCAGTTTTTAAGACTGTGTTAATGATTTGTTTTATGTGGATTTATACAATTATTACAGTTTATTTCGTCCAATCTTTTATTATATGAAGGTGTGCAATATGACCAACAGAGGGAAGCATTGTGTAACAAAACTCTTAAACGTTCACGTTTAAAGCGTCTTATCCATTCATAACAGCTACTTATTATTATTATTATTATTATGGGTATATATAACTTCAATATAGTGCGACAAAGTGTTTATTAATAATAATAATAATAATAATAGTAATAATAATAATAATAAACAGGTGTTTAGTGGTTAGCATGTTCGCCTCTCAGCGCTAGGGATTCCCGGTTCGAATCCCCATCTGGGTGGAGTTTCCATGTTCTCCCCGTGTCTGCGTGGGTTTCCTCCGGGTTCTCCGGTTTCTTCCCACAGTCCAAAAACATGGATCAAGTCAATTGAATTCTCAAAATTGCCCCATATAGAGTGTGTCTGTGTGAGTGAGTGTGTGCCCAGCGATGGATTGGCGCCCTGTCCTGGGTCTATCTGCCCAGCGCCCGAGATGTTCTCCCCTGGATGGGCATGGGGAACCCCACCGCAACCCTAATATAGGATAATGCGGGAGATAATGAATGAATGAATAATAAACATTATACATTTTTGGTAAATTTCTTTGGTAAACTTCCCACAGTCCAAAAACATGAATTGAAGTAAATTGTCTGCTCTAAATTGCCCCTGTAAAGTGTGTGTGTGTGTGTGTGTGTGTGTGAATAACTGTGTGCCCAGTGCTAAATTGGCACCCTGTGAAGTGTGTAGTGCCTGTCATGCGCTTTGGGACAGTTATACTGGAATAGGAAAGGGTCTTCCCCACACTATTTTCACAACATGTTATAGTAAAGTATATAAATAATACAGTGCTTAAAAGCTGCTTAATATTATACACACGTCAATGGAACTAAATGAGATGCCAAGACTTGATTAATTTATGTTGTTTCTTAATACTTTTGTTTATATTGTCTCTCTGGAGGTTAACTAGTCTTGTCAAAGTTACATTATTATGAAATTGGTTCAAGTTGAACAAAATCATGTGAGATGAATTTTAGACCAAGGACCTCAGCCCATCTGATTCATATGCCATACCCAAGGTCAACATTCCATCTGTGTCATGTGGATTATTGAACATCTACATTTATTTGTTCACAATTTTATATGCAATTGAAGAAATTAATTCAGCGGGCACCCCAGCTCCGTCTGCCCTACTCACCCTTATGATCAAAGGAGTCTTTGGCATGGCCACACACAGATGGTTACAGCAAAAGGAAATATAACAAGCATGCGATTTCATTCTGAAACAAAGTCCTGGCTGGGGAGAAAGAATTGTTCTGGATGCCTCTGAAGTCTGCCCAATCTCCCATTAGAAATTCAGTTATTGATATATGCATCGTTTTTCACAGATCTGAATGCTGGGAGCGCTGGGTAAATGGGTAATGGGTGTTCAATAGCATGCATTTAGTCTTACAGAGTCAGTTTGAATGAATCGACTTAAATTTTTTTTTATTGAACTTAAACATCTTTAAATACAAGAATTCCCATATGTTTGTGCAACCACAATTTATGTCTGAAATTCTGTAGTTAAAAGTAAATATGTATTATAATGCTTAGTTTTTTGGACATACAGTACAGTGACAGACAAAAGTTTGGACACACCATCTTTTTGATCCTTGCCTATTTTTTTCCACTTACCATATAGATGAACTTTGTAGTTTTACAATTACAGACTGTAGTCCATCTATTTTTGTTAGTCCTGTGTTGGTTCTCTGTTCTCTATTGGTCAGGACCGTCACAGTTCTGCAGTGACACTGATGTGGTGAGGGGGTTTTAGTGCAGCAGTGCTGCTGTAGTTTCATTTAAACACCTCAGTATTACTGCTGGGATAGGACTAATGCACCAACCAAATAACACCTGCTCTGTTGTGGTACTTTTGGGGTCTCAACCATTAGAGAACCGAGTAAAGGAGATGTACACAGTATGTACTGTAGAACGAAAACAGATGGGCTACAGTCTGGAATTGTAGAACTACAAAGTCCATCTGTACAGTAAGTGGAATTGAGAACATGAATAATAAGTGACTCAAAAAAGAGCTGTATCTAAAATTTTGACTGATACTGTAAATACCGAGAAAGGGATGAGTGGTGGGACAGCTGGGTTGCTAAAATTTATACAAACCGTATTGACTCAAACTCTGACCAAAACATGAGCCCTGTTTTGGTCGTAATCATGACTTTTTACACTACTTTCCATATTCTATTAAAATGAATAATATTAAATAAATTATTAAAATACTGCCCAGCGATAGATTGGTGCTCTGTCCTGGGTCTATCTGCCCAGCGCCCGAAACGTTCTCCCTTGGATGGGCATGGGGAACCCCACCACGACCCTAATAGAGGATAGAATTTATTATTAGACAGAATTTATTACTCAGCTAACCTGTGTCTTACAGTATTGAATAGATGTGATTTTAACTCGATTTCAGACTGATTTCAGTTGGTATAACATTCAGTAAACTCAGGATTCTCCACAATACCTTTGAACACCATCACTACCTGACACTACAAATCATCCAGTAAGTAAATTTACACAAGTTCCAGCAGAGATATTGCAGGTTTTGTGTAAAGAAATGCAGAGGAGTCGAGTAGGTCAACTTCATGTCCATGTTTAAAAACCCAAAGCCATATAAAGTGAGATTGTCAGGTGTCTATAGTGAACAGGGCAGAAGTATTTAGACGGAGGCGGGTCAATACCACTTTCTCACTCCAAACCAAACCCCAAACCTGAACCATTCACGTCCAGTGCTTCAACCACACCACGTTTAGAGTATCAGAGTAAAACAGGGTCACATTGTTATTGTTGTTATCATAATTATTGCTATTATTTTTATAGTTTACCACATCATAGTATGTTTTCATATACTAACATAACTTTTTTAAATATTTTCATTTACGTTCAAACACATTGCCTTAAGACTTATTATATTAGATCAACCCATTTATCTTTACAGGTCAATTTATTGTCATCAATGACATTATTACCATTAGCATCACCTGTATTTTTAAGAAACAAAAAGTTAAAATAACACTTTTAACTTAAAAGAAAAAAATGTGTGGTCTGGTACCTCGTATTGTATTGATTAGTATCCACCCTTCACCTGCTGCATCCCCTTTATACAGCTGTGACATTAATTTATTTTGTAATATTTCAACCCCAAAACATTTAGTCAAAACGTTTGCAAAATTAATTGCAAAATTATTTATATAAGTTGTACGTTATTTAATTTAACAAGTTGAGTTGAGTTGAGTTAACATGCATTTTGTGTAAAAAAAAAAAAAAAAAAAACTCAGAATTTACCCTAATGTATAAACTGTATATAAGTTATTTCTAGTAAGTTTTGTTTTCCCATTTCAGTAACATGTACATGGGCTTATAGAACATACCTGCCACATTATTTAATTGATTCATAATATTCAGCAGATCCATGTTTTTTATTTAAAATAGTAAACACTTTTACCTCTATATCCTTTAATAGATACTTTGTGTATATCCAGAGCAAATAACACAAATGTCGAAATTATACAGATGTTAGAAATATGTTACAGTTACAATAGTAACAAGTTCGCTGATTACAGCTCCCTTTAAAGAACTTGTATAAAGCAATACAATTTACAGCATATAGTTGACTTTTTTGAGAAGACAATGTCGCAAGACATTAAACCGAAGATTTCTAAGATTTTTAGAAATCTTCCATTTATATTGTGCTTGTAATAAACAAGCACAATATAAATGGAAGATTTCTAAAAATCGTATTAATTAAAACTAAATAGTACAATATAAGTTGCCAAAAACATTTATAATTATACTTAAAGATACTTAAACTAACAGAATAAATGCCCCAACCATCTTTTGCGTTTTTATTAACAATAAAATTGACATATATTATATTATTTTGTGTATATTTATTCACTTCTGCCATTTCTGAATAAGAATATATGAAACATCTTGTAGATATAAGTATTGTTTCCTCTACATGATGTTTATATCTATTTAATACCAAGAAAAATAACCTGGGATTTCCTTTTTTAAACATCTGTTTTTTCGGTAATGCTTCTGCTTCTTCACTGGGTTAAGATCCATTTCAAATGATCTTTTTTGATATTAAGCTTTTTCTTTCTTCAAAAAAGTAGATTTTAACTTTCATTTATTATTTTATTTTAGAGCCAAATATTATATGAAAATTTTCTGGAATAACAAAATTGGTCTTTATACCAAGAGATGTTTAAATGTTGGTAAATGTAGATTATGGAAAGAAAATCGAGTTGAATGTTAATACCAACATTTTATTAGGTTGATCAAAATAATCTGTTGGAATAAAATAATCAGGTGGATTGCGACAATTGGATTGATTGAGAGGATCAGGTGGTTTAAGTTAATCATGGCAATTAAAAAGATAAGTAGGTAAATAAGGAGGATTAGTTTGGTTTGCACGGTAACTGGATTCAAAGGATTAGAATGGGAAAATCAGGGTCATTTAAATGAGGTATGAGAATTTAAAGGATCAAGTAGATCAGGTCTGTAACCAGGTGGATTATGAGGATTATGTTGAGAATTTAGGATCAGGTGGATTAAAAGGATCCAGTTGACTGTCAGGATCAGGTGGATTAAAAGGATCTAGTCAAAAAAGAGAATCAGGATGAAATTATGTTGATTGAGAGGATTAGTTTGAATGAGATGATGAGGCTCATTAAGTTCATATTAACACCGGTCTCACAATTATTTTTTTAGTTCTGGAAGCTTTTCACTGGGTACTAAAATCAGGTCTAAGAGCCACTGTGGTATATTTACAACATGATTCCAGGTCAGTTTGCTATTTAGACAAATTACCCTCTCCTAATATTTACTAAAAAGCTGGATGCATGGAATTCACCAAATTGTTTTTCTAAAGTGTTTTAGTCCTCTTTGCACACTCAATAACTTTTTGCAGAGCCACTTTCATTAAATTAATGAAGACAAGCAGTGTACTTTACGTATGGGAAAAGCAGAACACGACCACTAGAGTCTTACTTGGACATGGATATATGGATATGGTCACTATAAAAAATGTAGTACATCAAGGATAGGAAAACAACGCTACCAATAACGTTAGGTAGAGAGTAGTTTCATCTATTTCTCTATATATTTTGGGCAATTGAGTGAATACTGCTCAAGTGTGCCGATTTATTTATTTTTTGAATAAAGTACATATAATTCAGTTTCGAGGTAAATGTAAAAAATTTAAGGAAAAAAAATCTGTGAGCTGTTGTGTTGGATTGTCTGTGAATTTATTTCCTATCACCTAGGAATTCATTAAGACATATCTCTATCTCTAATGTTCTTAAAACACAAGGACAATATATTATATGTACAAAAACATCCAGATATTTTAAATGATGAACACAAATTCCTACTGAGACCATCCAACATCTTATGAAAAGCAAAAAAAAAAAAGATTTTCAAAAGTCATAGCTCAAAGTTCTGGCCTGAACTTCACATCTCTGTACAATGTGAGTAAGATGTCTCAAATAATTAATATTTAATGTTCTAAATGCAAAAATAATATTTAATAATATCAAAAATAATTTGATATACTAATAAAGAGAGAACCCAATGTTAATTTATTTGACTTGATGTCCTTGTGTTCTTTGTTATTGATGTTCTTGATGCAGCAATAAATAAAGTGTAATGTCTAAGCTAACGATATGTCCTTCTGTATACAGCTGGCATTTGCTGGCTGCAGCAGGGCCAGGAGCAACGCTGCGACATGGTGCTGACGAGTGGAGTGACTAGAGAAGAGTGTTGCGCTGGAGGTCGTCTAGATACAGCTTGGTCTGACACAAGTCTGCCATACATTGAAGTCAATCTACTGGGCATTCTGGGCATTGTCTCCTGCAAACCCTGCAAAGGTAGGTCCCAAATTACTCCTTTAAATTTCATAATTGGATGGCTGGTATGTTTGTCTCTCAGTCCTGGGGATCCAGGTTTGAATTCCGATCTGGTTGGAGTTTCCATGTTCTCCCTGTGTATGTGTAGGCTTTCTCCATGTTCTACAGTTTCCTCCCACAGTCCAAAAACATGGATTCAAGGTAAAATTGGCTGCTCTAAGATCCCCCTATGTATGTGCGTGTCTGTAAGTGAGTGTGTGTGTGCCCAGCAACAGCTTGGAACCCTGTCCTGGGTGTATCTGTCCAGTGCACGAAACGTTCTCCCCTAGATGGGCATGAGGAACTGACACTAGTATAGGATTAAGCAGAAGATAATGGATGAATGGGTGAAATTTTATTATCAGGTAAAACACATTTGTAAGCTGCAATAGTTATGCTAAAGGACAAATGTTGACATTTAGCAAGTTCACACATATAAATTTTAGATAGACTCATTAGCTTTAGTGTAAGTCACTTTTAATGTTACTACATGAATGCTTAATGTACTTTTTAGCTAAACGTTTAGAATTTTATCTAAATTTACCTATAAGATGTGTCCGTGCAGGATCTAGATCAGGGTTTTTTCTTTTTTTTTTCATGAAATAAGCACTGTATTGTCATACTAAAAGAAGACTACAACAAGCAATCTGTATATGTCATGACGGCTCCTGTGTGGATTAAGGTGCCGCTAGACTGAAGGCAGAAAGAGGAAATTGAAGGAAGGCGGGTAGCATGCTGAGAAGGAAATGTGCTAGACGCTGTTTCATGCTAAGACATGCCACGGTCCCAGCACTGGTGACTGGCCTCTTTAAATTTTGTGCTCTCATTCACTTTTGAGAAGATGGATACAAATTTAAGCCAGATGTTCAATCTAAGTTCATCATGCTCCTTAAATACAGTGTTATTGGGAATAAGCCAAATATACAGCTTTCATTGGGTCATAAAAAAGTATGAAACAATGTTCGGATCAGTTTGGGGCACTAAGAAAATGGAGAGATATCAATGGTATGTCAAAGGTATATAGGCCTTCAGTTTTCCAAGGCTTTGGGCTGGACTTCTAGGAGCCAGTAAAATGTATTGTTAATGCTAAATTCTGAAGACCTATTATTTCCAGTACAAATATGATTGTTCCCCTGACAAATATGTGAGCTCTTTTGGTGTAGCCTGTAGAGAACCCCACATTAAATGTAGTAATTAATTGTATATCTTCTCTGACCTCCTTTAGAACCCTTCTAAGAAGCTTTGATGCTTCTGGGTGTAAGGAAGAGTAATTTTTTTAACAGGTGTCCATTTAAAAGATGTCCCGCCGGTCAAAATAGATGGGATCATGAGGATCTATATACTTCTGGCCCTTAATAAATGTTCTTATTTTAGAAAACAAACAGGTGCCAAATGACGCTTGCAGTGGTGGACAACACCAGCTGGAATGGTCCTGCAAAGTGCAGATAAGGGAAATGGAATGTGTTTGATACAAATACAGTCCTCTTCCTCCCTCTGCCCCTCCCTACCCTGCTCACTCTTTCCAAAGGCTTATTGGAAAGCAGGCTTGTTTTGTCTTCCTCCCGCACAAACCACTGAATTCCAGCTCACCGCAGAGAGAAATGGCTGCCACATGCTGAAGAAGTCTGGTCCTCATAAGCCCACAACACAATCACAGTCATTAGATACTCGAAGGAAAAGAAAAAAAAACAAGGAAAAGGAGAAAATCTGTCATTCTAGAGCACTCTGCTTCCATTCTCATAAAATATAACTGATGACTGGCCCATCCCCACTCTGTGTGTGGTGTCGCCAAGGCTCTGGAACTTTCCAGGCTTTAACCTGGCCTCTGACTGGTCCATACCTTCCTTTACATAACCTTTCTTCCCATCTGATTAAAGGAAGGTTTACATTTAAACTGCTGCCATGTCACATCATAAACCATAACACAAACTGTTTTTTTTTTTCACAAATAAGAAAAGAAAAGTTTTTCATCCAATTAGTGAATTATAGAAATAAAGCAGAAAAAGATAAAGGGATTGTAGATCAATGTTTTTATAGCACATACCAGCAATCAGTTCACAAAACATGTAGAAGTCAGGGAATCCAAATGCTTTGCAATTTTATATTATGGATTTAAATCATCTATAAAATCTTCATTAATAGTTTATAGCTGCTTTAAGATTGATTGGTTATATTCTTTTTACGTTATTATTTCTATATTATTGCATATGCAATGGGGCTAAAAGGACACAAACACCTGACCATTAAGTAGAAATGGCCAAAATCAACTAATGTAGGAAACTGTATCTCACAAATACAAGCACTGTCACACAATTATAGGAAATTTAACGAATGTATATAAATCTAAGATCTGGTGTCTTTAGTGTTTGATTATTAATGTTAATGATTCTATGACACTTTTTCCTGATTAGGTTCACTCAGAGCAGAAAGTTGTGAATCACATCTGAGGTTAAGACTCTAGGATAGAGCAGTTGACAGAGAGTTCCAATTTCATATCTTTAATTTACCTGCTTGCTTGTTTGTTTTGGGGTGCTGTATTGTGAAGTAAAAAGTAGAATGCTCAGGGAAAACACACATACAGGTTAAAAAATAAACTCCACATAGAAAGGACCCTGTTCATAGTGCTTAGGAATCAAATCCACAACCTTCTACCCATAAAAGAGGGTGCTATGCACTCCACATCTGTACTGCCAAGCTTATAATTTCTTTGTGCCAAATTTCAGTATCAGAACTGTTAAAATTGGTTAAAAGACTGTGGCTACAAGGCTACTGAAATTCATCCAGTTCAAATTAAAATATGAGCTTTATCACATGCCAAAGAACATTTAGTCTTTTACCAATGTAAGTTTCAGCAACCAGTATCTGCGATAATGGGATTGCGTCTGTGCCCAGGACATGATTTATTTGCATATATGTGAAAGAAATCATTTTCAATCCTTTGAAAACTTCCAGCAAACAGATAAAATCATGAATAGTTACATACCTTTGGTTTTCAAAAAATGTGCTTATTTGAAAGGCAGGTGCAGAATGACACTAATCGAGGCGAAGTACAGGTGAAGTACTACCAAGTGCATAGAAGTGAAATAGAACGTGAATAGAAAGTAAACTAATTATAATTCTTAATTTTAGTGAGGGATCAGTGTCATTCTGGTACTGTTTCTTGTAAACAACCATCCTATTATTAGTTTCAGTGAAGGGCACATTGTATAGCCATTGAATCCCAACTAGAAATAATGGTTTGAAGAGTTTTTTTTAATTGTTTTTTCTTTTTTGTTCAATACCTGTACATGTGTCACAAACATTCATTAAGATATGATTGCATAAGCCCTTACCCTACCCCCACATCTAAGATAAAACCTATTGGTAAAATATTGTCATATCATCCTGTGAGATTAATTTATTTTAAAGAATGATTACATTTTTAAAAGCCTGTCATAATGTCTGGTTTCCTGTAGAGACATGTGAAGGGGTGAAGTGTGGGCCTGGGAAGGTCTGCAAGATGAAAGCTGGCCGCCCACAGTGCATTTGCTCTCCAGACTGCTCAAACGTCTCCAGAAAGCATGCCGTCTGTGGGAGTGATGGCAACACTTACAGGGACGAGTGTGCCCTCCTTTTGGCTCGCTGCAGAGGGCAGCCTGACCTTGAGATCATGTACCAGGGGGAGTGCAAAAGTAAGTCCTTAGCTCTTTGTTCTTGTGCCATGTTGTTCGTAACATAAGCCAAAGTCAGGATCCATGTTTTAATAAAGTTAACTTTGTTCCACAGAGTCCTGCTCCAACGTAGTGTGCCCTGGCACCCACACCTGTGTGACGGACCAGACCAACAGCGCCCACTGCGTGATATGCCGCACGACACCGTGCCCCATTCCCCTGTTAACTGATCACATCATCTGTGGCAATGACAATATAACCTACCCCAGCGCTTGTCATTTACGTCGTGCCACTTGCTTCTTTGGGCGCTCCATAGGGGTGCGCCATTACGGCCACTGCAGGAGTAAGGGCTAAACACGAGAACTAAGTGCATGCCGGTTATAATACAACAAGCCATAGAATGTCATGTAATCACGTCCTTGTACCTGTACGTCCTAATAATAACTTTTAAAGTGGTTCATTACATTACAGCATGACGTTAAACAAGATTTCGAAGCATTTTGACTAAACTAACCAAATGCAGCGTTTTATTCTATATATTGTGGTCTACCCCTGTAAGGACTGGGCAGCAAATCAGGAAAGTCATTTTGATGTTTTCTCCCTCATGTACAAAGTGAGACTTGGTCTGTGATGGATGAAACAGACATCCTTGACTTCTTATTAGTGCATGACCTCACAAATACTTTTTTTATGGTGACAAATCTTGTGGGAGGCTTTCCCAGAAGAGCAAGGAAAAAGATTTCTGACTCGCTCATATTAATATGTTGTACAGATACCCACATACTTGGCAATATAGTGATTCTTTTGGTCAGCTATTCTGGACCTTTGTAAATGCATGATACATGTCTTGTATGGAAGCTTGCAACTAAGGCAGTTCAGTCAAAACCTGAAAGTTAAGATGAAGGCTAGCTTGTGTTGATGCTAACAGGTGGCTTGGTGCTAATCTGTGCCCCACTGTCTTTTCTTGTTGTCTTGCAGGTAAAGAAGGTAGTGCGGAGAATTCGGTCTTTTAGGGAGTTTGGCTTTGAGCAAGTCCAGCTTGTACGTTTGATGACAGCACAGTTTACGTGAGCCAGTCTGTCCGACCCATCACACTCCCTCCTTAATTCTGTTCAGTGAAGCGATAGTGCATTTGTTCAGGAAAATGTGTCTGTTTTTTGCTTCTTTAATGCTATCTGATGTGCTGGTTCAAGAAAGAATTAGAAGTTGTCAGAAATGGGCCCGGTTGTGTGCATATTGTAAATACATTACTGCTCTTATTTATTGGAGAAAACAAACTCTCCAAAAGTTTGTTTTTATTTATAGCTCTGTTGGTTGGAGTTACATATTCTTGGGCTGACTGCCACATCTGTTCATTTTCACATCCGCTTTTTCTAAGTAGGGTCGCGGGGAGTGCTGGAGCCTGTCCCAGCATTCATTGGGTGGAAAGTAGGAAAACACTCCATTGCAGTGCAGATCCACAGATGAATACATTCACATTTCGGGACAATCCACTAACTACAATTTATATATTTGCGGGAGAAAGAAACCCACACAGATATGGGGAGAACATGCAAACTTCACTAAGAAACGACTCATTCCTCTCTCCATAAGAAACAAACCTAGGACCTTCTTGTGAGTCGACAGCGTTTTCCACTGTTGACTGCCATATGATTTACAAATTACAATACAGGTTTATTTCTCCATTAAATGTAAATTAGATAAATTTCTGTTTCATGGTAATTTAATTTTCTTGTTAAATGCATGATATCATATCTTTATTAAGAATCTACCTGTCATTGTATCTATCTTCAAGAAACAACTTACATTTTGGCCACAAACTGAAAAGCTAGTATAATGACTTGTTATAAATATCTCTGAGCATGTTATTCAACATACTCAGCATATATTATGAAAAGCAGAATTCGCTGCGAAGCCAGAACTACTGTGCATACAGCGTGCCATTATAGTATCATAAAACACAGGAATTAAAAGCCCTATTTAGAAGTAGTGAAACTGTTTCAGAGATAAGTGGTAAATAATATACTTTCAATATTCTTAACAACTTTTTATAAACCATTAAAGAGGAATTCTAAGCCTAAAATCAGATGTGTCATTAAATCACTTTACAGCATTTAGAGACTGAATCTTTGGAGAACATTTCTTGAAGAGATGAACCCAAAGTGCAGCTTGTGCTGGCTGAGTTTGGTTTTCTCGCATTTAGAGGTTAAAGAGTTTGTCAGTGCTGAAATCCTAAAGCTCGCTTATTTCATACACTTTCCCTTGGCAGGAAATCGGACCCGAGTCTCCTACTGAGCAATGAAATTACCAGCTTTAGTCGACTAGGCAGGTTTTTTTTTTTTTTTTTTGAACAGACTGTCCAAAAATGTTCAGCGCATTGAACTTGTTTAACGGCTTTGGACTCTTGTGTACCTATGTGGACTTTCTTTGCTAGAAATTTAATAAACATTTACATAACCTTATTGTATTCTTTTAACATTTGTGTGGCAGGATAGTCATGTTTTATGTTAATAGTACAAAAGCCATTTTTATAAATCGCCTACAATATATGCAACCATGTAAATATATATCTGTGTATCTACTGTGAAAGTTTGGAATGTGTATCTTATTTTTGTATTGTAATATTTACATTTTCCACTTTGATTAAAACTGATTTTTGAATTCACTCATGGCTCTTACTATGTTTTACATGCATCCTTTATTATATTTGTACTCACTTTTGTACAGAATATGTAGCTCCCTGACCATCACATGCATTAATATGGGATGACAGTTTATAAACTTTGGTTCAGATACACTACACATGACACTGTGTCATCTAGGAACCTGCATTGTGCCTTCTCAATTCTGTTTCCACATAGTCTGAAAAGGATTTCAGTAATTAGGATGGCTTTTCCACATACTTTTGACAAAGTGAAATACCAAAGCGTGCACGCAGGGAACTGGTTTGATGGCCCCTTGACGTGACTACAGCAAATTTTCAGTTTTCAAACTGGCTCAGCTCCGTGTTCCACTTGTATATTACACAGAGCCGTAATTAAATGTTTAGATGGGACGACGCAGCGCAGCTTAGTGCTGTATGAAAGCCACAGTGATCCAGCGGGGAGTTAATGTGCCGTTTACAGCTTTCAGCATCAACACAAGCTAACCACAAAGATTTTCCTTAAGGCTTTGGCCTAAGGCCTTTCAGACCCTGGACGTACATTGAATGCTAACCAGGAATGCTGTATGTTGTCCTGTGACGGTGCGGTTCACCATGGGTGAGGTGAGACACCAGAGGAACACTGAATCATTTTCCTGTACTGAATAGCTCGTTTTTTTCTTTCTCTCGTTTTCTTTTTTTCGAACCCAGAGTAGAGAGAGGCACTCATGTCTGCATGCCGCATCTGTTTTAACTTTGGAAGATGTTTATATTCCAATCCTAGCATCATTTTATAACGGTGGGACTAGAATTAAATGTTTGCTCAAACAGGCCATAACAATTCTATTAAAAACAATGCTTTCTGTAGTGCCTTCCTGTTGTTTTGTGGGACTTGAGCTTTTTCTCTTCTGTTCTCACGATTCTTTTGTGCTTTTTGTCCCTGAATAGCACTGACAGATTTTTTTGCGTGGACACAAACTAGTATTTAAGCTTTCAATTATTACTTTTCAATTTCATAGTAATTCATTTACAATGACAATAAAGACATTCAAATACTTAATTGTATTTACTTAATTGTAAAAACTTTATATGCTGTAAGAAAATCCAATAATCAACAAAACATAAATATAAAGTAACATGTAGTTCCTCATCTCATTATCTTCCACTTATACTAGAGTCACGGGGGGAGGGGAGGGGTCCCCATACCCATTAAGGGAAGTACGGTTCGGGCACTGGGCAGGGCTCCATTCCATCACTGGATACACACTCACTTACACAAACACACACACTATGTAGGGACAATTTAGAGAAGCTAATTCACCTTGAATTCATGTTTTGTCCTGTGGGAGGAAGCTGAAAAACCCAAAAAAATGTTGTGTAAATACGGGGAGAATATAGAAACTTGTATCTGCCCAGCGCCCGAAAACATTCTGCACTGGATGGGCATGGGGAACCCCCCCGCGACCCTAATATAGGATAAAGCAGAAGATAATGAATGAATGAATGAATGAATGAATGAATATAGAAACTCCACCCTGATCGGGATTCGAACCTTGATCCCCAGCACCTGAGAGGCGCCCACGTTAGTCATTTAGCAGACGCTTTTATCCAAAGCGACTTACAAATGAGAACACTACAAGTCAGTATTTCTTGCACTAGACTTACTACTACTATAGAACTTTTCTAAATGAACTGTAACACAATTACTCAACTTACATGCCAAGGCCACACCATCATCTTCACGTTAAACCTGACACCTGGGAATGAAGACATCACATGGTTCAACTGTTAAATCAGAGTCTGTGGACATGTTGTATTTTGTGTTGGAAGTCACATTGGGTTGGATGTTTTTCAGATCCCAGGCCTTTTAGCTGTAAGGAAAATTCATTCATTCATTCATTATCTTCCGCTTTATCCTCTATTAGGGTCACGGTGGGGTTCCCCATGCCCATCCTGGGGAGAACGTCTCGGGCGCTGGGCAGATAGACCCAGGACAGGGCGCCAATCCATCGCTGGGCACACACTCACTCACACACTCACACAGACACACTCTATATGGGGCAATTTTGAGAATTCAATTGACTTGATCCATGTTTTTGGACTGTGGGAGGAAACCGGAGAACCCGGAGGAAACCCATGCAGAAACGGGGAGGACATGGAAACTCCAACCAGATGGGGATTCGAACCGGGAATCCCTAGCGCTGAGAGGCGAACGTGCTAACCACTAAGCCACTGTGCCGCCGTAAGGAAAATTATTATGAAAATTTCTTTCTGAAATAATTATTTGATTTGATATAGTCTAATATAATTGCTATTTTGCTCATTTCATCATTAACATTTGTACTTAATGTAGCATCATAGCTGTAATTCTTAATCTGCATATGATATACAGAAGGTTTGAGGAGTTGTGCCTTAGTGCCTTGTGTCTGTATCTGCATCTCCAGTCATGTTTGTATGTTTTTCTTGAAACAATAGTAATAATACCATAAAATCTTAAGGTTTTGGTTTGTGGAATAATCTTATTTTATAAAACAGAGAGAAATGAACACTTTTTTTAAACAGTATTATAAAAAATAGCATTTAGGAATAGGATAAGTCAGTTATGGTACTGTGGGATGCAATGATTCTTTGAGCCATAAAGGTTCTAAGTTTAAGACCGGGAAGAAGAGGTTCTTTTTGTATAGAGTTGACATGTTTTCCCTTCTCCATGCCAACCTTGTTAGGATCAGCATTGTAAATGTCGCTGAGCTACTGCTTTAAAATAGTGTTCTAATGTTTTCAGTATGTAATCAGTTTTTAAAAACAACGTTTAATTATCGGCGGCATGGTGGCTTAGTGGTTAGCACGCTCGCCTCTCAGCGCTAGGGATTCCTGGTTCGAATCCCCATCAGGGTGGATTTTCCATGTTTTCCCCGTGTCTGCGTGGGTTTCCTCCGGGTTCTCCGGTTTCCTCCCACAGTCCAAAAACATGGATCAAGTCAAATGAATTCTCCAAATTGCCCCATATAGAGTGTGTGTGTGTGAGTGAGTGTGTGCCCAGCGATGGATTGTCCTGGGTCTATCTGCCCAGCACCTGAGATTTTCTCCCCTGGATGGGCATGGGGAACCCCACCGCGACCCTAATAGAGGATAAAGTGGGAGATAATGAATGAAAATTTAATTATCAGATGGAGATGTATTAAATGCAGGAGACACCGGAGGGAAACAAGCACACATGCTGACATGCACACACACTCAGTGACACGGTACTGACCTAAGAAGATGCTTAACAGAAACCAACAGGTAAGGCAGGTGAAATAAACAACTTACAGGAGAATACAACAGAAGATAATTAGAAACAACATCTACATGTCAATTAACTAATTACACACACTAATTAATGACACGCAGACCAGACCAGAAAAGACATAAACAATGCATCCTGCTCCTGGCAGTATATTGTTTGACTATTAATTATTCTTAATTAATAACAGACTGCTAATCTAACAGACTGCATTATAATAAACCTGACAGACATATTTAGGATCCCTTCAAATTAATTGCTGATAAATATAGAGATTACTCTCTCTAAACCCTGACAGCTCAAAATCCAGTGCTAACACATCAAATACTGATCCTTATAACAATGCATGTCATGGATTTCCACTGCGAAACACAGAAACAATAACATACATGGCATATGGAGACTCTCTCTCAATCAGTGTACCAAGTTCGTATTCAACAAAGGATATTTGGGTATTTTTCGACAGAGGAGGTCTGACCGCATGATGGCCAAAACAGGGTTGTCAAAACAAACGTTATTATGTTTTGCATGAACCTCTTCAGTATGACCGCTGAACCCACAAAGTGCAATGTAGTCTGGTTTCAGCATGCAACGAATCTTTTCTGAAACTGATTAAGGGCTTATGTTTCCAGAGGACAGAGGGACTAGATGCTGTTGTAGTGCGCCAGTGCTCCATGGCAAGACTTTTCCATAAAACACCATGAACCACAATTTAGCCCCCAACTAATATACTTCTTGCCATGTGTAGTAAGACATCAAACAAACTAGCAGGTGCATATTCCTAAATAACTGGTCATTCTAAACTTAACTCACTGACTCCCGGCAACATTTTCAATAGAGTGTCATTCAGGGGGGAAGGTTTAGGGCGCTGGGCAGATACACCCAGGACAGGGTGCCAATTTATCGCTGGACACACACACTTACACACACACTATATGAGGCAATTTAGAGCATTCACTTTACATTGGATCCATGTCTTAGGACTGTGGGAGGAAACCGGCGAAGACACACGGAGAACATGGAAACTCCATCCAGATTGGGATTTGAACTTGGCTCCCCAGTGCCGAGAGGCAAACATGCTAACCAAAAGCCAAAAGTCTGTGGTTTTATCTTTTCATTCATTCATTATCTTCCGCTTTATCCTCTAGTAGGGTCGCGGGGGGTTCCCCATGCCCATCCAGGGGAGAACGCTTCGGGCGCTGGGCAGATAGAACCAGGACAGGGCGCCAACCATCGCTGGGCACACACTCACTCACACAGACACACACGCATACACACTCTATATGGGGCAATTTGGAGAACTCAATTGACTTGATCCATGTTTTTGGACTGTGGGAGGAAACCGGAGAACCTACACAGACACAGGGAGAACATGGAAACTCCACCCAGATGGGGATTCAAACCGGGAATCCTTAGTGCTGAGAGGCGAACGTGCTAACCACTAAGCCACCGTGCCGCCCTTGGTTTTATCTTATTTAAGATAATTATTTCTTAATTAAATTGTGAAGAATAATTGGAAAATCAACATCACTAATATTTAGATCTCATCTGAACTATATAGTATGTTCTATGTATTGTTTACTGTGGTTGCAGGAATTTTTGCTGCGTTAATTTTAAAATACTGAGTGTAATGTGCATTGATTTTTATGTTTTTGGATAAACATACAGGTGAACACATTTACACCAAGGAGAAATTTATGAAGTACATGTATTTGATAATAGGGAGAACAAATTCCACACAAAAATAAATGGTATTTTTTAATGGTACATTTTTTAATGAGCAATAATTAGTAAATCTGTATGCATCTCAACAACTATATGAGATACATTATTTCAATCAACTTCTTATATCTGTTGCTCATTTTGGACATAGCAGCATTCTCTCTTGCAGACATTTATTAAAAGGACATCTGTAAGGTCCAAACCTAATATACAATAATTGCTTGATCATAATCAATGTTCCAGGTACTCAGATGAGGTGTTCAGTGTGGTGAATGATCAGATCGTTTTCTGTGAGGCCTCTTCTCGTTCATAACCCGTCAGAACCACAGTCCTATGTATTACAGAGAAGAACTAATTTTACCAGGAACTTTCAGTTCAGAAGAACGGTTTGAAGCTATGGACCACCCAGTCTTCCTTCATCCTCATCTGGAGCAGCTCCAGACCTGCATGAGCAAAGACATATGTGCTTCACTCAAATGACATCATTATGAGTTTTAATAACTCAAACAGACAGCGAATCATTTTGTATTTGGCTCAATGTTTACTGATGTTTACGCCGGACAGATTGTTTTGCTTAGTCTGACGTAATATAACATTTCATTTCAGACTGTTGCTTCAGAACATCGGCATGTAATGTAGTAGAGACATTGGATTTTCCCATTGCCTAATCCATCTTAGATTCTCGAAAAAAAAAAAGGAAGTTCATTCAGTCTGTGTGATTCAAGCATCAATTAAAGACAAAGTCAGACGAACTGATTTCATGTTTATATATTTGTAGCAATGCAAGCAAAATAAATAACATATTTGAAATCTCTGGTGCATCAGGTGTTTCTCCTGGAGCAAGAAGTAAAGATAAAAGGATAAAGTCGTACTGTGATTATGTGCATATGAATTAAGAGGAGACCTGTTCTGTGATGGTACAGACTAATAATGAACAGAGAACCAACAGGGGACTCACAAAACAGAAAACAGATGGACTTTAGTTTGTAATTGTAAAACTACAAAGTCTATCTATATGGTGGATATATAAGTGGACAAAATAGATAATGGAGCAAGAATGAGGTGTGTGCAAACTTTTTGAAGTTTGATACATACACATATGTTAAGTGCCCAGCGATGGATTGGCGCCCTGTCCTGGGTCTATCTGCCCAGCGCCCGAGACGTTCTCCCCTGGATGGGCATGGGGAACCCCACCGCGACCCTAATAGAGGATAAAGCGGGAGATATTCATTCATTCATTATCTCCCGCTTTATCCTCTACTAGGGTCGCGGTGGGGTTCCCCATGCCCATCCAAGTAAGAATGTCTTTGGCGCTGGGGAGATAGACCCAGGACAGGACGCCAATCTATTGCTGGGCAAATTAAGTATATATTCATTCATTCATTCATTATCTCCCGCTTTATCCTCTATTAGGGTCGCGGTGGGGTTCCCCATGCCCATCCAGGGGAGAACGTCTCGGGCGCTGGGCAGATAGACTCAGGACAGGGCGCGAATCCATCGCTGGGCACACACTCACTCACACAGACACACTCTATATGGGGCAATTTTGAGAATTCAATTGACTTGATCCATGTTTTTGGACTGTGGGAGGAAACCAGAGAACCCGGAGGAAACCCACGCAGACACGGGGAGAACATGGAAACTCCACCCAGATGGGGAATCAAACCGGGAATCCCTAGCACTGAGAGGTGAACGTGCTAACCACTAAGCCACCTGAAGTATATATAAATAGTTAAATACACCATGAACCTCCACTACTTGAGGTATTAGAGTTTACATTTACATCATGAACTCCCATCATTAACATACAATACAACACAGAACTCCCATCAATAACACTGGAAGAGATAACTATTATTAATCAGACATTTAAATATAATGATAAGGATGGGTGTTAACATATATTTGGTCATATATTGACAGAATGGATTTTTAAATATAGTGCACCAGGAACTACTGCAGTTAAAGGAATCTTGTTTTCATTTCATATAATTAAACCAATAAAGCTTCATTTCCAACATATCTCAATCCATCAAGTGTAGCAGCGCATTCCTACCAGAAACATTTCTCAACAACTGTAGGAAATAACTTCGGAAGTTAAGCAACCTTTAATTGTCCCAATTAAACACTGTGCACAGAATGCCCAGAAGAGATGATATCTCCACACCCCATTACCAGGCCGGCCTGACCCTCATAATCCATCTGTGTGGTCTGCACTCATACTTATTGACTTGCTCCTTAAGTTCAAACCATTAAGTGTGACAAATTGTGCACTGAGATGTTGATTATAATACTGATTTCACCAAGACAGACCTTGACAGGTTCATTGGTGTGTGGAGGATGTGTTTACAGTCTGTTTTGGTCAATCGTGAGCTTAAATCCAGTCAGGCCACATCTGAGCCTGAATACCAGCTGAAACGAGCTAATCCTAAACAGCTCAATTTTACGGCTGTTCTGAATTATCGACAGACCTATGATCTGGAACTCATGCACACTAAAATATGACGAGGAAATGCAAACTGGCTGTGAGTGAGCTCATTCCTACATATGGAGTCCATTTCCTTTAAAATTTACCCATCAGAGTCCTAAAGCCCGTCTGGAGGATAGACATTAGACCTGATATGGTCATTAGACACAGTTGAGTGCCACCCAGGCAGTTCAACGCATCCCTTCTTATCTTTTCTATCTGAATGGTCTGGGTTAGGCGTATTGTTTTCAGTGCACTGGGCCTTGACCAAATCCATTTGACACATCTGCTCTGGCTAATCCATTACAGCAGAAGATAAGGATCTGACTCTGCCATGGCATCATGCTGTGGTGCTTCATCATGGCTTTAATGGAACAGTTCCAGGAGCACAGAAGCACACAGAGTCCGTAAGAATGCAGCTGTGAGTCCAGAAAACAACCCTATCCGTCCACATGGAATTCTCCTGCTTGATAAACAACCGGTTCAGTTGAAGTGCAATCAAGTGAAACTGCTAATATCAGTTAATTGCACATCAGGATACACAGGGGATGGATGGATGGGAAGGCTGTAGCTGAAGGCATGCTTCTGCTAATTTTGTGTTCAGGCCCAGATTTTATTAATTTATTCCATTATCTTGCACTTAATCCTCTACTAGGGTCGTGGGGGGGTCTCCCCATGCCCATCGAGGCATGTTTGGGCACTGGGCAGAGACACAAAGAACTGGGTGCCAGTCTATTGCTGGGCTGGGCACACTCACTTACCTACACACACACACACACACACACACACACACACAAACCCTATATTATTATTATTATTATTATTTATTTATTTTTTATTTTTTTTTAATCATTCAGTTTACCTTAAATCCTTGCTAATCCTTGTTGGACTGCAGGAGAAAACCGGAGAACCTGTAGAAATCCCACTAAGCAAGCTAACCCACTAAGCCACCGTACTGCTCCAGGCCCCCATTTGTGCTTTATTTGTTGAAACAAAATGTTATAGTGTCATACTGTATGAATTGTGGATTTCCAAATCCAAGGTGATTGATGTCTGAATAAAAATTGTAGTAGCCAAAAGAAATAAAAGCAGCTATGGTATGATATAAAAGTCGAAGTTACTTGCCCAGAGCTTTGACGAGCATAAAGGTAAGTGCTGCAGACTTGGGACAGGTTTGATGAATAGAGATTGTAATATCAGCTTTTATGGATGTTACAGGCATGACATTTGTGACCCTGGCACTCACGAGTCTGACATGTAAATATGAATTAATGATAATAAATTACTCCTAGCTGTGAACCCATTAGTGAATGTGTCAGTCTGTGTGGCCGCCCTGTAAAGGACTGGAAAGCTGTCCAGCATGTTTGCCCAGCTTCTGCCAAATGAGATTAGAATAAGTAGCTTAGAAAAAGATCTAATATCTAATATTAGATTTAATAGTTAAAAAGATATTAAATATTTTATAGTATATGAATATAGTATTTATTGGTATACTTTTAAGATGTTTGTCCAGCCGTGACTTTATTGACAATAATGCACACTTCAGACCATTTCACATTCGTAGCAATGTGTGATATACAATACTGTATATAACAATATACAATGTGTCCTGAAAATGGAGTAAACGTTCATTTACAGGTAATTGGTCTTTACTTGGTGGTTATAAAGAGTATATAAACCTCCACAGGATCCCGAAAAGTAAGTATGTCAAGGGTCATGCTAATCGAAGCAACAGTATGGATTTGTATAGGGAAACACACACACACACACACACACACACACACACACATTTTTCATTGTATTTCATTGAGTTTGTTGCTTTCTACATGTTTTATGTAGCAGAAACTATGCCTCAGATCCATTCTATCTAAGCTTTGTGTGAAAGCAGTGTACCGTATATGTGTGCCATTGTCTTGTAAACCATAAAACATTTGATCCTGTATTGATCCTGTTGTTGTTCAGTACATACAAACAGCACCCTTCTACCAGGCTGGCTATTTATTTTATGACTCCTGGCGACTGCACTTTTAACTGTTCATCTCATATAAACATCTATATTCTGTTTTAAATTATCCACTCTACAGGAGATTATAATTTGTTACGAGCATTAGGCTGTTTAAAACCTGGCACATTTTGAAACATCTAACAGGGTTTTACTGTCAGTTAGGCTTAAGGCTTTCATAGAGCCATGTTAATGTTGATGTTCTTTTCAGGTGATGACATTTTTTAAGCAGAGCACACATTTGAATGTTGATTGTCTTTCCTTAAAACCTGCAAAGGCTTTTCCAGGTCAAAACTATTTCCAGCAGGGAAATATATTTAAGACTGATCTCAGGTAAGAATACTGGTGATGTGATAATAATGATGTCATGTGGAGCTTTATATACTTCCAGCGTGCAAAGAGGCTGGATAAAGATCTTAGGAATACGTCACTGAAATTGATTACTTCTGACAATTAAATGAAGTTCTAGAGATGCTTTCTTTTACACGCATCTTATTGTTAGTTTTTAGTATATTACATGGCATAAATTGTGTGGTGCATTACTACCTGTAGGAAATTGTACTGTTGTACCTATTTACATTTAAAAGCTATGAAGTCACAATTACCATGACGGAAGCAACTTCTCCACCTTGTGGTGATCCTCACATTCTGCTGAACTTCATTTTTAAGGTTTTGTTTCCACTGTTCCTTCCTTTTAATTGAATCATTGTCCGGGTATAAAGGGTGATTTTCAAAGGCAAGTAATCATTCTGATAAGATTTTTTGCTTGACTAAGCAGTCTTACTGTAGACAGACATGTTTTGCAGGCCTGTGAAAGACACAGCTGCTAATAGTAATCAGGTTTTAGTTTGCTTGGATAAAAAGCTTGGTTTTATAATTGAGTCAGTATAATCAGATGTTCCCTCAGAGTGGAATGTTGTGTCCTCTGGTTTTAGCTTTCAAACAAACAAGGCTCATTGTGATCCATCAGTAAAAAGCACAAAGTAGGGAAGACAGGATGTGGTAACAAACAAAGCATGCACAAAATAATGAGGCACAAAAAGATATGCTCTTATTGAACGTCAAAAAATAAACATAAATAATTTTACTTTGAACAGATGTTTCAATACTTTGAACTTTTAAGTGAAGTGCAGTCACATTGAAGAAAAGCAACTGGGTAACAAGCACAGATCAATACAAATCATTTAGATCATTCTTTTACAAATTGTGACAACGACATTTAAATGTCTTAACTGCATGTCATTTGTCCCAAAGCATGTTCACACTCGATTTTTACACTATCAGTAATAAGGGTAAAATAGGAGTCTATTTTTGTGCACTAAATACAATCTGTACCCAGGATTAATTACTGAACCCTACAGCAAATATGTGAAAGTGAGGTGAAACTTTAATCTTAATTAATTTAATAACTAGTCGATATTGTTGTGCTCATTAAGTGAAAATAAATTAATAGATGATGATGATAATAATAATAATAATAATATTGTTTTTTTTATTTGTACATTTTAACATAATGTTATTTACATTTTCTAATGAATCACTGTAAACCAAAGATTGAAGAAATCTAAGTCTGTGTATCAACATTTCTGTTATGTTTGTCGCCATCTTTTGGTAATATGGTGAAACTGTATGCACAGCATCATCATAAACTATGGAAGCCCAGCATGGAAGTATCTCTAAGTAATGAAGTTCAAATATTTAAAAAAAATTTCTTGGCAACAAACTAAGGAAACATTGATCAGAAGATATGGTTGAAGACTGTGGGAGTAAACCCGGAGGAAACCCACGCGGACACGGGGAGAACATGGAAACTTCACCCAGATGGGGATTGGAACCAGGAATCCCTAGTGCTATATATATATACCCATGTCTGCGTGGGTTTCCTCCGGGTTCTCCGGTTTCCTCCCACAGTCCAAAAACATGGATGAAAGTCAATTGAATTCTCCAAATTGCCCCATATAGAGTGTATTTGTGTGAGTGAGTGTGTGCCCTGTGATAGATTGGCGCCCTGTCCTGGGTGTATCTGCCCAGCGCCTGAAACGTTCTCCCCTGGATGGGCATGGGGAACCCCTCACGACCCTATTAGAGGATAAAGCGGAAGATAATGGATGGATGATAATAAGAATTACGAGTGGGCGGCATGGTGGCTTAGTGTTTAGCACGTTCTCCTCTCAGCGCTAGGGATTCCTGGTTCGAATCCCCATCAGGGTGGAGTTTCCATGTTTTCCCCGTGTCTGCGTGGGTTTCCTCCAGGTTCTCCGGTTTCCTCCCACAGTCCAAAAACATGGATCAAGGCCAATTGAATTCTCCAAATTGCCCCATATAGAGTGTGTTTGTGTGAGTGAGTGTGCCCAGCGATAGATTGGTGCCCTGTCCTGGGTCTATCTATAAAGCGGAAGATAATGGATGGAAGAATTACGAGTATTCATTCATTCATTCATTCATTCATTATCTCTCGCTTTATCCTCTATTAGGGTCGCGGTGGGGTTCCCCATGCCCATCCAGGGGAGAACGTCTCGGGCGCTGGGCAGATACACCCAGGACAGGGCGCCAATCCGAGTAATAAACCCTAAATACTATAGGCGGCACGGTGGCTTAGTGGTTATCATGTTCGCCTCTCAGCGCTAGGGATTCCTGGTTCGAATCCCCATCTGGGTGGAGTTTCCATGTTCTCCCCGTGTCTGCGTGGGTTTCCTCCGGGTTCTCCGGTTTCCTCCCACAGTCCAAAAACATGGATCAAGTCAATTGAATTCTCCAAATTGCCCCATATAGAGTGTGTCTGTGTGAGTGAGTGTGTGCCCAGCGATGGATTGGCGCCCTGTCCTGGGTCTATCTGCCCAGCGCCCGAGACGTTCTCCCCTGGATGGGCATGGGGAACCACCCGCGACCCTAATAGAGGATAAAGCGGGAGATAATGAATGAATGAATGAATGAATACTCGTAATTCTTCCATCCATCCATCCATTATCTTCCGCTTTATAGATACACCCAGGACAGGGCACCAATCTATCGCTGGGCACACTCACTCACACAAACAAACTCTATATGGGGCAATGAATGAATGAATGAAACCCTAAATACTTATTTAACAATAAAACCAACTGAAGAGCGTTGTTTTTAATTGGCGTGTGGGCGCCCTCTCAAACCCTTAACATGTAGTAACGAAGGGCACTATGTAGTGTCTAAAGTTAGTTGCTTAACAACTCATCCTTCACTAGAACGTGTACATCGGCCAGTTCCAATTCGGCCTTATCGTTGACGTCCTGACGGAACGCGATGACGTCGCACGCCCTGTTGCGTACGTGCGCGTTGGTGTGTGCGTCAGGATCAAATAGAGGACGACGGGCAGGGGAGTGGTTACAGACGAGCTCGACGCCTGATAACAGCGCCTTCCATTTCAGCTGACTGCTTTTAAAACACAGCTTTATCGAGAGAGACAATCAAAGCGAGGAAACATGTGGTTGTTGTGGGCGTTCGGTGCTGTTGTGTTGTCTTTTCAGCAGACCTCCGCAGCGACAGGTAAGGGGTTTGGCCGCTCGGCAGCCATAACAAGCTAAGCTAACGTTCTAATGTAATGGCTGCGTTCCAACTGCGTATAACTCGCCTGATTGCGGTCAGATAGATCAACCACACGAACTAACGACGATATTTCCATCCATTATACATACTCCCAACATGTGGGTTGAAATCCCACTCTTAAGAGATACTAATTGCCCGGGTGGTTAGTTTGAAGTCCGTGTCTTCGTTGTGATCTTTCGTTTTTAGCTCGTCTAATGTACAAATACTGATAAAAATGTACGGATTTCGCCTTCTGCTCGTTCAAAAGGGTTCGTAAATGTGTTGTCACGGCATTACGAACTAGAAGAGCGTGTGGGATTAATCACGTTGACTTAAAATGTAAAAAGAATTATTAGCACCTTGGTTACTGCCGTTGTTAAATGGCTTATCTGGTCGAATATTCGAAAAAAAAAAATCCACTCATTGACATTACAAGTATTTGAAATCTCAACCAAACCGTAATGTTTTTCTTGGGTTTAAAACACATGACACTGAAGTCAGTGCACAGATGTGTGGTGTAAAAGTGTTAATATCTATGTTAAGCATGGTTAGTGTTCAGTGGTGGTGCTTTATGAAAGTGCACACTGGTTATGTAGTGTGTTGAAGCGCTTAAAAAATACACTGAGGTCAATCAACCAATATGGTGTTAATAGTGTTTAGTATATTTGACCTTAATATGCTTTCCATTTACTCCATGATTCAGTGGGTAAAGGGTTCTAAAAGAAACACATTTCTAGGCCTTTAAAATATTTCCATAGAGACCACAAAGTAAATGTACTACTTGTATCTACATTAACCTTGGTCAGTGTTAAGTGGTGGTTGTTTATAAACGTGCACACTAGTCACTAGGTGTTATTTAGTATACTTTTTGTGGGCACTAATACCAGACTAGTTAAATGTTTGTAAAACCTTAAACTAATCTGCTTCTGTAGGTTAGTACCGCCTTTCAGGCATGGTTTTTAATTCAGTCACACATAGATTGAACTTCAGTACTCAAATGGGCAATATACAATGTAAGTGGTTATTTAATTACACAAAAGAAGTAAAGTTTGCAGTTCAACCTATCTAAGTATAATCAATAAAAATTCAGATGTGTTGTGTGCACGTGCCACTGTTCAGAACATGGTGAAACCATGGTGATGCCTAATTATGGGTAGTCTTAATATATTTTAAGGAAGGATTTGGTTATGATGCCAAGCCCTGCAGATGTATGCGCTCTGATTCCTCAAGTATATAGGTTTATTTTTCAGATCATTTGGGTTTGTTACCTGTTGGTTTAAAATAAACATTCAAAAATTGTCAGATTTAAATAAATATTTGATTAATTTAATTACTTTGTCCTTTGTGGTTAAAACTATTTATTTCTCTTATTAGAATAAATGTAAGGCTTCAGTGAATGAAGGCTCAGTTAGAAGTTGTCATATTTTCTTCAATTTATTCAATCACATCTTCTGAATTACTTAACCCTTTGCTAAATTAAATTGTACCAGGTGGTGGTAATGCAGCTGATCAGTGGTCAGTATTTCCACAAAGAAGCCTCAATCTTTATAAAGGATTTAGTTTAAGCTTAATATATTTTTCCAGTTATATTGATGGACATTGTCCAAAAATCATGCCTATATACTCCAAAACAATGAGAACATTTTGAGTATACCAGAGGTGTGTGAGTTTGAATAGTCTATTCATAAAATCAGTAATCTGCCTACTTTATTAAAGGAAGAGGAAATCGCATTGTGGGGATTAAAATGTGTCCCGTGGGTCTCTGGATTAGTTTGTTTAGCCACCAAGCAGCAGCTAAATGCCAAGCTCTATTAGGCCACACCTGATCAGCCTCAGGTTCAAAAAAGAAAAAAAAAAAACATGATCTCAAGATTTTTTTTGTAATGAAATAAAGATCTGTTTAAGTCCAGACTGCCTTTAGTGTGTAATTAAATGGCTGTTGGCCTCCTGTTCTTACCTGTTGCTACAGGGATCGGGTAACTTGTTCCAACAACTTGAACAATAACCATAAAGGCCTACTACACTATGCACTAGGTTTGTTCTACAAAGCACTCTTTCGCTGGGAAAGCAAGAGGCTTTTTTTATTAGTCTATAGTTTCAATGTCATATTACACAAGTCACGTTCTACTTTTTTTCCACTATTAATTAAAAATCCTTCTGTTTTGATGTTTGTTGGATGTTCTTGCAAATGTCTCTTCACTTGTCAAATTTATTATTTTTTTTAATCATTGTTCAGCTTCAGTTTATTCATAGGAGAGCAGTGTGCTATGGTTGCTCACTTTCAAATGACTTCCATTTCAGTCGACCCTGTGATTAAATGTTATGTAAGCTCGCGTGGGTGTAATGTGTAGGTGTCCCAATACCGTTTCGTTCATATAAGCACATTAATGTTCCTCAGTTAAGTCAGAACAAACAGTAGCTGAATTATTTATATATATATAGAAAACACACTGAATAATCTAGTGTAATAACACCCTCAATTCTGAGTTCTACTCTTGAGGTACTTGTTAATGGTACTGTAAAATATAACATACCTTCCCTTTTTTTGAAACACGGTGATGACGAACTGAACACATTATTTTGTAAGCGCATGTGCCAATGTACCCAACAGCATAGATTTTTGTACTGTCCCCATTTAGTTAACTAAACCGCATGTTGACGACTGGACAGTTTTACCAATCTTTCTTAGTCTGTTGTATAATGTGGACATCTTACTATCTCACATTTTTGTACTTCCATTAAAATTAAAACATAGATTATACAAAATTTAAAACAGATTAAACAATAGTTTAGTAGTGACACTGACGACATGTGAAAACAGTAAGCGGTGTTCGCTTGTTGGTCCTGTCCATCACATATGTACAGCTGTGTGTTTGGCTAAATATTTAACCTTTTAAGAGATGCTATCATGATCTCAAGAACTCATACTCAGAAGCTATATCTTACCCTCCTGAGGATTCTGTAAATGTCAAGCTCTGGAGCTTTTACATGGACTGAAGGAAAGGTTTCCTTACTAAACTTTAGCTGTGTTGGTGGGAAATTAAAAATAGAGACTAGATTATAAACAGTAAAATTCAGGTCAAAACAAAAAGAAAATTACCAGGTCTAATTGCATTTCATTTGAATTTATTTTTCTCTCTTAGTTAAGCCCAGTTGGTAACACAGACATTGGTGTACACATTTCTAAAGGCCATGTACTCCTGTAGTTGAAATTTAGTACTTTTAAACACAATGTAAAGATCTGGGTTTGGAATATTGAATAAACCTCTAAGAGTAAAGGAATGAATCAGTGTAATACAAGTCTCCAGATTGGTCACAGTATGAAACCTTTTGCAGGTTCAGGTTCTCAGCATTGATATGAATGCTTGGCACCATGTTTCACATTTTGTTCTATGCTACGGTCTTCAGCATTCCTTTGAAATAACTCCACAGGGGCTTAGATCATGTTTGCTTTGTCTCAAACTTTTATTTCCTAAAACAACTTTGTGACTTCCAGCCCGTTGTTCTGAGGTGTCTGAGAACATATTTAAACAGTTGGCCAAGTATAGCTTGTGGAAATATTTAAAATATTTATTTGAAAACTTTCATTTAATTTTCTTGTTTCTTTCTCATTTCTCACTTTTTTTATTATTTTTTTACACTATAATTTGGATGCTTTACTGTCTCCCTTTGTTTTCTAAACTCCCTTTCATTTCTTTGTTGGGTTTTGGGCATCATGCTGCTGATAAGGGGCTAATATGAAAGCATAATGTCTAATTCTTTAAGGTGAACCTATATCTTGCATAGTACCACATGTTAAGTATCTGGTACTTTGTATGAACATCAGCCATTTCCCCCTAATTTTATGGTTGAAAGATCAGAACATTCTTGGACATGTGCAAACAAAGCTAAATGTCTGGTTGGGTGGTTATTTCTTGGATCAGCTTTGTATAAAGTACCAACATAGCTCTTCTAAATTTAGCTGTTTCCTGTTGGTAGTCTTGTACTTTAGGCTTGGGTGGATGGCTTGATTTGTAAAGGTGTAGGTGTCCACAGAAATTTGAATATGAATGTAACTTGTTAACTATAAATATTGGTAATAACTTTTAATGTTAGTCTTATCTTTAAAGTACATTTTAAGTGTTTTATGCATTTAAAAATATATAATTTATTTTTTAATTTTTATTTTTTTTTAATAATAGAAGGATCTAAATTTTAAGACCTCATTTCACTGAAAACAGAATCTTATTCAGACCTTCTTATACATTATGCTTATAAGCCTTTATCAGTCAGTCTTTACTTAAAACTTTGGTCTTTATAGATATATGAATGAATGATGCCCAAAACCAAATTGTTTCTAAATATTACTTGTTCTGTTCTAACAATCTTTTCTTTTCTTTGCCATCACTCATTACCTCATTCCACTGATGCTCTGTGTTTTGGAATCTGAAAACACCAAACTCTGGCCTTGTGTTCTTGTGTTCAGCGGGCTTTATAAAATCGCCCATGTCTCGGATGAAAGTGCTAGGTGACAGTGCCATGCTACATTGTGAGGTAATAGGGAACCCAATTCCAGAGGTGCAGTGGTGGTTTATAGAGGGTGATGAGCCTAACGAGACTGCCTCACAGCTTTTTGATGGAGCTCGAGACGGTCATGTGCACATCAACACAACCTACATCCAGCATGGTGCCAGCACTCTTGGCCTCTTTGACCTTACATTCAACGACAGTGGGGTTTATGAGTGTCGTGCCTCGAATGACCCTGACCGCAACGCTCTGAGGACTCCACCCAAAGTCAAGTGGATCCGCTCTCAGGCCAATGTTATTGTTTGTGAACGTGAGTGATGAGGTGTAGAGGGCTTAGCCCATTGTTAGGTGTCGGCTCTCCTTTCCTCACCCCTCCAGTACTAAATCTGTCCCTTTTTTTTTTTTCCCCTCCTCAAACCACAGACCTCTTTAGGTAGATCACAAACCCTGGTCACATTTTTGAAAACAATGTGAATTGCAAGAATCCCTTATCCTACGTATCCTATGTTTGTGTCCGTGTATCTCATTCTCCACTGTGTCAAATTCCTATAGATTTTGTCTTTATAACTTGTTATTGAGACTTGAGTACAGTACCAATCAAAAGTTTGGTCACCACTTTCTTGCTTCATTGTCTTATCTCCATTTACCGTATAGATAGACGTATGTGAATTATATATTTTTTTCAGTACCTTTTTGTTTTAGAACAATAAAGAACAAACATCACTACGGGTATAATTTTGGTTGAGTTCAAACACCTTGGTGATTATGCTGAAATGAAAATAATTCACCGACCAAATGATACCTGAGTACTCTGTGGTGGTACTATCAGGGTCCTAAACATTTTAGAGAAGAGAGAAAAGGGGCTTTACACAGTATGTACTGTAGCCCACACTATTTTTGTAATGAATTAATACAATGGACAAAAGGGATGTGTCCAAATTTTTTGGTACTGAACATACTGCTGTTAATTGTTTAACCATATACACTGTAGGTAGTAAGTCAGGACTGTAAACTCTGATTTACTGTACAAAGTTAAAAATGTCTCCTGTATATTCTGTAAAATTAAATCAGGAAATTAATTGGGAAAACACCTTTTTTTTGTCAATTAAACTTATAGTTTATGTATTAAATTTTGGTAAATTGAGTCATTGCAAGTTTAGGATCTTAAAATGCATCAGTGTACTCAAAATGATTAGACTACACTGTTTAGCATTATTCAGGTGATAAATCTAAAGTTTCAATAATTCACAGAATGTTTACTCATCACATGACTTTTCCTTTACAGATGCAAATATTAAAACGTTCTCACCTGACTTGGTGAACCTAACATCAGCAACAATTAGCTGCAACTTTACCAATCCTACAACGGCAGTTGTGCGCTACTACTGGGAAAAAGATGGAAAAATTCTTGAGGTCACCAAGAAGGAAAGTAGTGAGACCTACATCCAGTACAAGTATGTGGTGGTGTATTTTTCTTTTTTTTACTTTTTTTTTTTTATTATTATTTTATTTTTTACTTTTCTTTACTTTCCCTCTGTTTTGTTACTCCACAAACCATCAATTCCCATTTGAGTTTATTTGATTAAATGTGGAAAGCTGTTTGGTTTGCAAACGTGTCAATGTAATGCAAGGGGCAGGCATGTGCTGACGTGACATTTTGCCTGTAGTCCCAGATTAAATGGGCCACGAAGCTCCACCCTGTCTGACCTTAATTCGTCCAATCAAAGAGTACAGGGCAGTCATTGTTCCTTGAACCGACATTGGCTTTAAATACGTTTTACAATGGTTTCTTGTTATTCCCAATTAACTTTAATAAATAAACTGGCATGCAGAATAAATTTAGAGAGTGTGTCTAAATAAGAATCAGAGTTTTTCATACTGTTTTATTTTTCTCATGAAGAAAGTAAAATTAAGACTAAGTGTGTGTGTAGTTTAACTTCTGACCGGTTTTATTTGTTTTTGTCGCTTTGCTTTGCACATTCAAAGAACAGTGCTGGATGACTGGAGAAAAATCATACTACTTCTACAGTAGTATCAAAAGATTCTGTAGATCTGTATTCTGATGTACTGTGCTGATTTTAAACCCACTTTGACTTTTTCAGCATTACAAAGCTTGAAACCGGCTCTGGAATCTATTTCTGTGTCTTTGTTACTGATGTGATTAATAAAGCGGAAATACGAGTCCCCGGTAAGAACTGCTTTATTGAACTGTTTATACAAAGCAGTTAAAAATAAAATTTATCATTTATAAAATGGAAAAGTGTCCTCATAGAATGTGTTTTTAGGTCCTCCTGTTCTTGGTGCCCACAAGCACTCTGAGAACGTTAATGAGAACGATAAGGCGATGATGGTGTGTGAGGCCCGCAGCTATCCCCGACCTGATACATGGATTTGGTACAAGATTGAGTCTGAGTCCGAAAAAATGGTATGAACACAGTTTTGTCAGAAGTGTCAACACGTGTACACTTTATTACTAGTGTGTTTGTTTTTATTATTTGTTTTGAACACCTGATGTGTTAAACAAATGCTGAAAGGCAGAATGTTAATAAAAATATAAAAGGTTTTCATAAGGGCACAATTGAATGTCATCATCTAGAAGTGGAATTATTTGGGGCAGTCACCACATTATATAATCTTGTAATTAAATTAGGTTAAAACAATGCCTGATCACCAAGTTTACTGAAATAACATTCTACATACAAAGCTAGATTTAAAAATCTATTGACAGTTTTCACACACATTTAAGAAAATGTCCATAGACTTAAATTCTTTTGCACATGGAGCTCAGTCACTTTCCTTGCCTTCTTCCAGGTATATGTTGGCTCTAAAACTCAAAACCACAAGTAAAGTGGGTCCATCATAATTTTGGACATTTGTTGTCCATAAATACTGGCTTTTCTTTTCTTTTTGCAAGTATTTACTACAGGACTTTATGATGTTGCAATGTTTTTTTTTTTTGTTTTTTTTTTCAGCTTATTAGTAATGGTACAGAAGAGAGGATTAATATCATAAATGGAAAATCGAACATTAACTCCACACTGATAATCAATGACCTGATAATGGATGATGGAGGCATCTATGAATGCGTCGGGACTTACAACAGCACCCAGAAAAGTGATCAGATCACCCTGCGGGTGCGTAGCCGCCTGGCTGCCCTCTGGCCTTTCCTGGGCATTGTGGCTGAGGTCATTGTCCTTGTAACAATCATCTTTATCTATGAAAAGCGAAGAAAGCCTGATGAGATTAGCGATGGTAAGCTGTAACTGTCTCTTCATTCTTTTGCTTGCAGCCCAATGAATGTATGTTATCAGTTGTCAGACTTGTTCGTTCATTTACAGGAACTTTTTTTATTTAATCGTGTTTTGCGTTTTTGTACCCATTTTTGTTCTGGAAAGAAATTTGCATTCTTGTACCTAGCAGAGTCTGTTTTTCATTTACGTTGTTCATTTCTCTGTTTGCTGCTGCTTTTACATTGTGGTAAGTGTTCAATACTGCATGTCAGGCTGAAGTGGTTTTACTCAAGCTAGGAACATGGAGCTAGAAACTCACTTCTTGCTTAGAGTAGCCGCTCGCAGACATGGTGACAAACGGCTCTTTCACTGGTAACAAAAAGACGGCTGAGCAATAGCTGGCAAAAAACATGGGACCTGCATTAATCAGAATGCGACTCCAACCAGTGAAAGGGCTGAGGGTCTGATCTGGACCAGACTGGATTTGGCATTCAGGCATTGGGTGATATAACATGGTTACGTTTTCAAGGGTTTTAAACAGCATTGGTTTGCATGTCCTCTGCATCATCCTTTAATTCCTTAAGTTACTGAACTGCTGGTGAACTGTGTTCTTACCACATGACAATAAATACTGTACTTCAGTACTGTAACATGGACCGCTTGGTTTTGGGGGTTTGAGTGATGCATGAAAAATTTGGCTGATGTAAAGGATTTAGGTTGGATCATTAATACCGTTGCATGATTGACAGCATTAACTTGCATGGACCAACAGTGTTACTATAGTGAACTATTAGCAGTTAATTATATACATTTTAAGGATTACTGTATAAGCTTTTTATTAATAGCACAGGTTAAATGACTGAATTGCTTTTACTTAGTATAAATTTGCCTTTTATAGCTTTTCTGAAAATTAAAGCCTTAAACTATTCACTAAGACTGTTCACTGACCTTACACAGAATCTAACTTCTCTCTTCTTTTCCTTATGTTTGTCTACAAATTCAAGATGATGACGCAGGCTCTGCCCCACTGTAAGTCTTTTTTTTTTTTTTTTTTTTTTCTATTTACTCACAAAAAAGTAACAGATTATTATATTAGTTTATTACAATAAGAAGCCAAACAGTAGAAGTGAACATCATCTTCTCTGAAAGCTACCAGTTTGATCAAAAATGGGATGCTCTTATTAAAAAAACTTTAGTAGCCATCACAGTGCATCATGTGTTAAAGAACAGATTTTCAATTTACTGTTTGTATACAAAGAGTCTGAAAGACCACTGATTTAGAGGAAAGTCATTTTTAGTGAGTTCATTTAATTTTAAGTGTTTTTTTACATTTTTAATGAAAATTACATGTTAAAATTTAGTTCAAACTAAGTCCTGCAGTTCGTACATGTTTTTATTGTGTCATAAAGCTCTGAATTTGATGTCTTTCAGGAAAAGCAACGCTGCTACAAACCACAAGGATAAGAACGTTCGGCAGAGGAACTCCAACTAAGCAAGTAAAGATGTGAGTTACATTAAATCCAGATGTCTGAACATTTACAAGAGTTGGATTTTTAAACAGTTTTTTTTTTGTTTTTTTTTTGTTTTGGTCTTTTGCTTTAGGCGCCCTGATGACTACTAATCAAGCAGAGTATTTGTGTGACGCGACTCCGTGTACCTGCGACTTCTAATTCATTCTTCTATGCTTGAGTGTAAATGTCTTGCTATTGGTTGCTAATCTCTTTCTTTCTCACCAGTATTCAACTAGATATTGTGCTACCAGCAAATAAGTTTTGAGGGGGGGAGGGGGCTGCAGGTGTTGCATGTGATCGTCTTGCTCTAGGGGTGTCATTAGAGAGTTTTATCATGAAATATGAAATTTTGCTTCTATGTAAATTTTTTGCAACTGTGCCACAATTCTAGCTGAAGTACCAAACAATTCGCTGCATGATCAGCTCAATTTTGCTTGCAGAGATCATTGAAGTCTATCGGATCATCAGTTTTATATTAATCATATAGGTTAATCAGTGATTTCCAAATTATTTAGGAAAGGCGACACGTATTCCAAATTACTCAGCATGGATTTATTTAAGGTTTGGTTGTTTTTCTTCTGCAGCAAAGATTTTCTTTCTATAAGCCTTAATTGTTTAGTTTTTTTTTTTAATGTTTATTCAAGCTTAACTTTTGGTTGTCAGTTACAAGGTAATGCAGCAGTGCCAGTTCCAAGCTGCATTTATAGTTAGATTTTGCACTGTTATCCTTCAGAATGACACTTGGTTATGTAAATTTGTGTTGATATGCTTTTCTTTCCAGTGAAAAAGTTGTTGGATTTTTAATCTTTAACTAATAACACTTTAGTAAAACCCTTTTGAAAGAGGACCAAGTACATACTGCATGTGCCATTTACTCAAATTTTCTGAAATATCCTGTCCTGTAATTTTACATTTATAATTAATTAACCAAGATGTCGTAAAGTGGATGTCATTAAGTACACCTATTCCCATAAGTGATTTTTATAATCATACTTTACTCTGTTATCAGTATAGTGACTGAATGCCATTACATTCACAGGACATGATGTATAAACCTAAAGAATTGTGTAAATTATTTTACTTTAGCTCCCTAAGAAATCACACTGTCAATTGTACTGACATGCAGACCCTGAATAAAGTTAATTGGTTTGATTTTACCTCCTTGCTTCTTCTGTGTTTATTTATATGAACCTCAGTGTAAGGTAGTATTTAAATTATTCTTTTTAGTTAATAAAAAGCTGTGAATTGGTTTACTTGACTGTTTACTTGAGGCAATTTGGAGCCACTTTGTGTATTAGGGTCCATAGTGAAACTCCAGCTCTCGAGTACAATTACCTTTAGAGGATTGTTTTGAAGTTTAACATGTGGAGTGTATCTGTTTGTGGGGGAAATTGGGTAATGTGCTTTTATTTAAACACTATTTAATGCCACTTTGAAGATTTTTTTTTTTTTTTTTTGGGGGGGGGGGGGGGGGCGGGGGTATTTATTTTTCTCTTCTCGCCCCCCCAATGACTCATTATAGAAGCAAAAATATCTTATATTTAAGGTGAAATTTAATTTCTGATCACCATTTTATTGATGTGGTGAAGCATGGGCACAAAACTGAAGCTCCACCCATTACAAAATATATTATTAAGGTAATTCTTTAGCCACCAAGTACCTGAATAAACTTCTGCACACTTTTTATGTCTAACTTTTTGGCCATTTAACTGGTAGTTTATTTGTAGAAATCTGCTAGTCAAACGTTTGGATTATGATTTAACTTGGCAGAAGGATCTTTTTGTCCTGCAGTTGATCTGCAGTGAAAACTTTTGGATGGAGTTAATTGCTAACATTTAAGCCCTTTAAATAGTCAATATATTCATACTTTCATCCTGTAAAGAGTAAAAAATATAAATTGAGAAGAATGATTTAAAGTTTGACAGTGATGGTCATGAATGGGGATAGTCTTTTAACGGTAAACCATATGAACATGCACTTTATATTCAAGGATGTGCATGACCTGCTTTTGATGTTGCATCTTAAAACAAATGGAAGGAAATCCAACAATCTGCTTCTTTCATGTGATGAACAATCCTGCTAATCTTGATCATCTGAAGATCTTCTGAAGCTCTAAGCTGCAGAGAAGCTGCTTTTTGATTTTCATTAACAATGGTCTTTGTAGTCAGTTCAAAAGTTCTGTAAACATTCCCATCATTTAGATTTTTTTTTTTTTTTTTGGTACCACAAATCCTTTTATGGTGGTTTTTAATTAATTTGGTATTTTAGTTATGCAAAGTACTTTAATAACGGGAAGGAAAACAACCATTTATAATGAGTCCTCCTGCAGTCACATTAATCTTTTAACAGTGGTATATCAGAGTTCTTTTAGCATGTGTATATACCTTGTATGTAATGCAGCTACACCTCTCATGGCTGTCCTACACTGTTGTTGCTGCCTGGCCGCTCAAGGAGGATGAGTCCCCCACTGAGTCTTGGTCCTCCCAAGGTTTCTTCCTTAAATAACAACATAAAAGGGAGTTTTTTCTTGCCGTTGTCGCTTCGGCTTGCTCTTTGGTGGTTTAAGGGCTTTTCATTCTGTAGAGCTGCTTTGTGACAATGTACTGTTGTAAAATATAAATAAAATTACTTGAACTCTCGAAACCCTTTATTAGGCTGATCTGCTTTCTACACCTCTCTCTTGTTTCACCAAAATGTTTGTTTCTCTGTGCTTCGTTATACCCTTTCATTCTTCTGTGATGATCAGGACTACCAGACAGCAGGTTTTATTTAGGAGGTGGGTGATTCAATTGCATTTGGTCATTTAGCAGATGCTATTATCCATAGTTCGTAAGTATCCCACCTAAATACACGGTCCCACATACAGCACCTCTGCAGAAATGAGCCACATGAGTAACTTCACAGGACCTGAGATTTGCACCCACAATCTCCAGATTGGTTCCACTGAGCTACCAACACCTTCTGACTCATAACACTGTAATGACATTACTGAGGCTCCGACCCAGCAGTGACCGTACTAGACTTACTGTATAGGATGACCGACCGTACAGCAACAAAAGCTACTACCCATCATTTCACATTTACAGGGTGATATGTGAATTTTTGTGTAATATAGCATACAGAAGTGTCTGATCCACTCATTTCAGTAAACACAAAAGGCACCAGTATGTCTGTGTCTCTGCAGTGACAATTTATTCACCACTCAAGTAATATCTGCTCTGTGCTGCCCCCAAAATAATGATCTTTCCTTGCTATTTATTTAAGAGATAGCAAAGTCTGTGTTTTATAACAATGTCCCTTAATTCTGGTCTTAAAGGTCTGTCCACTGCTTTGCATTTTCAGAGTTTCCTCAGCTTTAACACACCCATGTTAATGAATTGATTGTTAGTTTATTAGTTTATTGTGGGAGCAGGAAAGACTAACCTGATCATCTGAACTACCCGTTATTTTTATTATCAGAACATTTGTAGATGCAGTGTGTGCATGTTGCTCCATATACTGTATATTTGTAAAAATGTAAGCAGGTATATGATGAAGGATGTTTTTATTTCAGTATGCTTTATTTTTTTATTATGTGTGTGTGTGTGTGTGTGTGTGTGTTTATATATATATATATATATATATATATATATATATATATATATATATATATATATATATATATATATATATATATATATATATATATATATACGCATGAATTTGAACTCTCTGTTTTGGTTTGGGCGGCATGGTGGCTTAGTTGTTAGCATGTTCGCCTCTCAGCGCTAGGGATTCCCAGTTCGAATCCCCATCTGGGTGGAGTTTCCATGTTCTCTCCGTATCTGCGTGGGTTTCCTCCGGGTTCTCCGATTTCCTCCCACAGTCCAAAAACATGGATCAAGTCAATTGAATTCTCAAAATTGCCCCATATAGAGTGTGTGTGTGTGAGTGAGTGTGTGCCCAGCGATGGATTGGCGTCCAGTCCTGGGTGTATCTGCCCAGCGCCCGAAACGTTCTCCCCTGGATGGGCATGGGGAACCCCACCGCGACCCTAATAGAGGATAAAACGGAAGATAATGAATGAATGAATGTTTTGGTTTGGAACAAAGTAAAGCTTTTTGTAAGTCTTGACGTTAACAATCTTGTGGTGCTATTATGCTGTTCACCACAAGGTGGCAGCAAACACTTGCTGATGAACCACAGTTTTCTCTCCGCTCTAAAACACTGGAGCTGGAACAATATCAATTAAAATCATGTTTTTGTTCATTCAAATTATTCAACTAACAACGTGTATTAATTTAATAGAGCTAATAGAGTCACTTTATGAAATATATTTATTTACATGCTCAGTATCTATTTTTTTTTTATCTTCAGTTACCATGTAGATGAACTTTGTTGTATTATTTTTTCGGATTGTATTTCATTTTTTTCGCAACATGCCTTGTAATACACCATTGTTAGGTTATTGGGCTTTCAGTCTGAAAGTTGGGGGTTCAAATCCCAGGTCCAGTGTAGTTACCAATTACCTTTAACCCCCATGCTGTAGTAACTCTGTGCGAACAGAGTTGGGATTCTTGTTCATTTTGGAAAAAGCATCTGCTATGTGACCAAATGTAGATGTTTCTCACTGCAGTGACTCTGATGCGGTGGTGTGCTCATGTGTGTTGCATTGGTATAACTGAATTGGTATAATATTCTGTCAAACTGTCTGTGTCCCTAATATTTACATATACATTTACATTTGAAGCGGCACGGTGGCTTAGTGGTTAGCACGTTCGCCTCTCAGCGTTAGGGATTCCCGGTTCGAATCCCCATCTGGGTGGAGTTTCCATGTTCTCCCCGTGTCCGTGTGGGTTTTCTCCGGGTTCTCCGGTTTCCTCCCACAGTCCAAAAACATGGATCAAGTTAATTGAGTTCTCTAAATTGCCCCATATAGAGTGTGTTTGAGTGAGTGAGTGAGTGTGTGCCCAGTGATGGATTGTCGCCCTGTCCTGGGTGTATCTGCCCAGCGCCCGAGACTTTCTCCCCCGGATGGGCATGGGGAACCCCACCGCGACCCTAATAGAGGATAAAGTGGGTGATAATGAATGAATGAATGTATTTACATTTGATCATTTAGCAGACGCTTTTATCCAAATCCACTTAAATAAATGTATATAAATATATATAACAACTATCCCGGCACGGTGGCTTAGTGGTTAGCACGTTCACCTCTCAGCGCTAGGGATTCCCGGTTCGAATCCCCATCTGGGTGGAGTTTCCATGTTCTCCCCGTGTCTGTGTGGGTTTCCTCCGGGTTCTCCGGTTTCTTCCCAAAAACATGGAATCAAGTCAATTGAATTCTCAAAATTGCCCCATATAGAGTGTGTCTGTGTGTGTCTGTGTGTGTGTGTGTGTGTGTGTCTGTGTGTGTGCCCAGCGATGGATTGGCGCCCTGTCCTGGGTGTATCTGCCCAGCGCCTGAGATGTTCTCCCCTGGATGGGCATGGGGAACCCCACCACGACCCTAATAGAGGATAAAGCGGGAGATAATGAATGAATGAAACTATCCCAGCTTGGTTGGTAAAAACACAGGGTTGATCCCTGTGAGCAATGAGGGTTAAGGGTCGTGCTTAAGGACCAACATTGCTAATTTCAGTGGCCCTCCTATTTGAACCCACAACCTTCAGATTGATAGTCCAACCCCCTAAACACTGAGCTACCCCTCAATATTTCTGAACACCTCTGTGTCTACAGGGTCCACCATTACTCTAGTTTCTCCTTTTTAAATGAGTTATTTTTCTAGTCTTTTTAATCAGCTATTGAAACTTTTAGGGGAAGTTGTGGCTCAGGGCATTTTCGATCACTTGTTGTTTCTAAACCCAGAATATGCACTGAGGTTTGTTAAATAGGTCTAAAATGATGTTATGTGAAATAAATAAATCGGTCTTGTTTAGTTTTTGATGTGGTCCATTGTTTCCTCCCTGCAGCGTGTATGAGAGATGAAATACATCAGCAGGAGGTCATGTTTGGGAAGATTGAAAACAGAGCTCCAAACCTTAACCCTCCCAAATATTTCTTTAGCTCTACTTGTGATTGTTGCTATCTATTATTTTGGTCGAATTCTACAGTTTGATGTTTAAAGGCGCTCGGGGCACAGGCTGGGATTGTAGCCATAGCAACGCCACAGTCGGTGTGTTGTGGGGAGTAAAAGGCGCGCCGCGGCCGCCGCGTCTTCGCCTGCGCATCTCTCATCTCTGCTCCCGCTGTTCGAACCGTTTCCCGCCATGGACGAAGCGGAGGACGGGGACGAGGACCGAGGAGGGAGGCAGAGGGCGAGTCTGGACGGCGGAGCATTAAACGAGCCCTCCAGGACGCCGCGATTGACACCAGGAGGGGGAGCACCGCCCAGCCAAAGCCCTGCGAGCGCACCCAGCGAGCACCGCGCGCCTGTCTTGCTCTGTCAGGGTGATGCGCGCGGCTTCGGGTTCGGTCCCAGCCACGAAGACGCGACATCCCCGACCACTAGTGTCAGTGTCGAGGATGAGGATGAGGAGGAGGAGGACGTCGGCATGAGGCGCGCCGTGAACGGAGACTGCAGGAGAGACGCCAGCTCGCCCTCAGCCCTCTCCAAACAGGACGCGCAGACAGGTGGCTCGGACGCGCCGGAGGACAGAGGAGCCAGTGCCCGTCCCCCCGCGGCCATGGACGGCTCCATAACGCCCGCCGCCGGGCCATCCGAATCGGACAAGAAGGACCCGCGGGTGGCGTTCTCCAAACCTGAAGATGGCCCGCTGACGGGGGAGGATGGAGAGGCTCGGGACGCTCAGACCTACATGCAGCGCCAGTTCAGCTCCATGCTCCAGCCCGGGGTCAACAAATTCTCCCTGCGCATGTTCGGCAGCCAGAAGGCGGTGGAAAAGGAGCAGGAGCGAGTCAAATCAGCCGGGAACTGGATCATCCACCCGTACAGCGACTTCAGGTAGACTGCTAACACCTGCTTATCAGCGCGTACGCACCAACCTCACCAACCTCACCAACCTCACCAACCTCAACAACCTCACCATCCTCACCATCCTCACCAACCTCACCAACCTCACCATCCTCACCATCCTCACCATCCTCACCAACCTCACCAACCTCACCATCCTCACCAACCTCACCATCCTCACCATCCTCACCAACCTCACCGTGCGCACGTAGGACGCACTGATCCATATACAACTGATGGAATTTTAACATAACGGGTAACACGGCATGGTGGCTTAGTGGTTAGCACGTTCGCCTCTAGGGATTCCCGGTTCGAATTCCAATCTGGGTTACCATGTTCTCCCAGTGTCCGCCTGGCTTTCCTCCGGGTTCTCCGGGTTTCCTCCATAATCCAAAAATATGGATCAAGAGCAATTGAATTCTCCAAATTGCCTCATATAGAGTGTGTGTGTGTGAGTGAGTGTGTGCCCAGTGATAGATTGGCACCCTGTCCTGGGCTTATCTGCCCAGCGCCCGAAACGTTCTCCCCTGGATGGGCATGGGGAACGACCCGCGTCCCTAGTAGAGGATAAAGCAGAAAATAATGAATGGATTGTGTATGTTTTCGAGGTTTAAACACATCGACTAGATTTACTTGATCTTGGCTGCGCTTGGAGAAAGACTCAGGCGTGCAGCGTCCAGGCTGGTGGGAGACGGGACTAAGTACTATGTAAACACTCGGCGTTGAATCGGCGGTGTGGGTTTGTTTACATGCACTCGGCGGAATGCAGGAACTTTTTAAAGCTGAAACACATGACGTGAGGGATCAGCTGCAATTCTGCGATATGCGGTCGTTCAATTAACACGAACAATAGAGACGATACGCACGCAGGTTTAAGGGCTGGGCACAAACAGGAGATGAAGTCGTACATCATTGATGATTCTTCCACGCAGTGCTTTCATGGCAAATATCATCCCAGCTCTTATGACAGGATGACATAATATATTTATAATAATATATTAAAATATGATATAATACATACATATACATTTGGTTGGATGAGGATAAATAAGGCTTTTTTTTAGAATCATATTAATGAAGAGGGTTTTTCATAGTTTTATATCGAATTTAAACTGATGCTAAATAGGGATATCAAACATTATAGCCGCTTATGGTCACTATGGTAACCTGTGGATGGGGACGCTGTCTTTGTTGTGTAGCTCAAATCGGAGTGCTGGTATCGTGATCGTGTTCAGCACCATGGCCAGCGACACGATTGTTCGCGCTACGCCCAGCTCGCTGCATCAGCCCACCTTTCCCGCGTCCTTGTGACGACCTTGCTCAGGGACTCCCACATCAAAATACAGACATCTGAGCTCAGAGGCAAAATAGAAGTATTGCAGCTTCAATTTCGTATTGATGTAAATTAGTTGTATGCTTATGGATTGTATGGACGTTTGCAAGACATTTGAAACCTGTTTGATATACCTTGCTTTAATTTGATTGCTTAAACAAGCATGGACTCGATTACTTGCAATATCCATCCATCCATTATCTTCTGCTTTATCCTATATTAAGGTCGCGGGGGGGGGGGGTTCCCCATGCCCATGCCCATGCAGGGGAGAACGTTTCGGGCGCTGGGCAGATACACCCAGGACAGGGTGCCAATGGTTAGAACTCCATCCATCCATCCATTATCTTCCGCTTTATCCTCAATTAGTGTCACAGGGGGAGGGGCATCCAGGGAAGAACGTCTCGGGCACTGGGCAGATACACCCAGGACAGGGTGCCAATCTATCGCTGGACACACACTCACACTCTATGTGGGGCAATTTGGAGAACTCAATTGATTGATCCATGTTTTTGGACTGTGGGAGGAAACCGGAGAACCCGGAGGAAACCCACGCGGACACGGGGTGAACATGGAAACTCCACCCAGATGGGGATTCAAACTGGGAATCCCTAGCGCTGAGAGGCGAACGTGCTAACCACTAAGCCACTGTCTCGCCCTACTTGCAATATTTTCTACTTTATTTAAGCATGCATATGCAAACATCCAAAACATTCTTGATTTCCAGCAAATGATCATTCCTAAGCTGCGCTATGTAGAAGTTTTTGAAACGGTTTTCCGATCATTTAATGATGAGAGAGCTGAAAATAACATGTAATTGAAATCATAAACTGTAAAGCCAAAAATATTAAACGCCTAAACTTTCAACCTGCAGGAACATTATGGGGCGCACTGTTCTAGGTTAGTCCTCCTTTTATGCAACAGCATTCACCTTTCGACGATTGTGGAGTGACTTTCTGCTCGTTCAAGCAGAAACGCTTTGTGTGATCAAACACCAATGCTGAATGAAACCTGGATTTCTCCAGGTTCTCTGGTTTCCTCCCACAGTCCAAGAACATGGATTCAAGGTGAATTGATTACTCTGAATTGCCTCTACATAGTGTGTGCCCAGCGATGAATTGGCATGCTGACCTAGGAGTATCTACCCAGCACCCAACATGTTCTTCTTTTGATTGGCATGAGGAATCCCCTGCGACTCTAGTAGAGGATTAAGTGGTTTCAGTTTCCATTATCACCATTACATGGAAAGCCTTTCCAAATAAATATGAAAATATTGTTGTAGCTATGATTTAGTTGGGTCCTTGCCATACCTATGTCACTGTGACCAGTGCCGGCAGAATAATGAAAGTTAATATACATATTGGTAAAAAGGAATGTGTGATGCACACTGTCCTGAGAGCCCTCCAGTCCTTCCTGGAAAGCTGGTATAAATAAACTTGTAACTTGAACTCTCTGTTGAGTCATCATTTCAGCCATCGTTCATTTTGCCTGCCCAGTAACCTTCAACATTTAGCCCCGGCTCCGATGTAGAAAATGACACGTTTGATGGTTGATATATAACTAACATAATGTAGACACCTGGCCATCACACAGATGAGATTGTTTTAACCAAAACCATGGGCTTCATGGAGCATCAGTAATGGCCAATGATCTTTTTAGAAGATATTCATAATCTTACAACATTTTCATTTATTTTGAAATTACATTTACATTCGGTCATTAAGCAGACACTTTTTTTTAAAGTGACTTACAAGTATCCCAACTTGACGGTTGGGGTCAGAACACATACAACATGAAGGACCCAGATTGGTAACTACGGTGGACCCCTAGGATTAAAACCCCCAAATTCAGATTGCCCAGCGATAGATTGGCGCCCTGTCCTGGGTGTATCTGCCCAGCGCCCGAAACGTTCTCCCCTGGATGGGCATGGGGAACACCACCGTGACCCTAATATATTATAAAGTGGAAGATTATGAATGAATGAATGAATGAATGAATGAAATTCAGATTGATGGCCCAAATGTCAAGGACTCTGACATTTTTTAGAGCAAAGATGGAGGACAAGCAGGGTTTGAAGACAACAAGGCTTTTTTTGTTCAAACCTCAGTGGTTAGGGTATTGGGCTCTCAATCCAAAGGTTGTGTGTTTAAATCCCAGATCCACTGAAATTACCAATGTGGTTACCAACTTAACCCTCATTTTTCCAGGGGAGCTGTATGACCAACCCTGTCAAGTTGGGATCCTTGTAAATTGTGATGAATAAACCTTTAGGGCAGGTGGTTAAACCAGTCTTTGTCTAACATCAGTGTACAGCTAAATGTCCCCATGACACTGTAGAGCAGTCTTCTACTGTAGACATAGGCATAGTTTTATTTCTATACAAATTTACATACAATCTTCCTTTGCTCTGTGTCCTGTAGGTTCTACTGGGACTTCACAATGTTGATGTTTATGGTGGGCAACCTAATCATCATTCCTGTGGGCATCACCTTCTTTAAAGATGAGACCACCACGCCGTGGATTATCTTCAATGTGGTATCAGACACTTTCTTCCTCATGGACCTGGTGCTCAACTTCCGCACAGGCATTGTGTTCGAGGATAACACAGAGATTATCCTGGACCCTAAAAAGATCAAGCAAAAGTACTTGCGGACTTGGTTTGTAGTGGACTTCATCTCATCTATCCCGGTGGATTATATTTTTCTCATTGTGGAGAAAGGGATCGACTCTGAGGTTTATAAAACAGCAAGAGCTCTTCGGATTGTACGCTTCACCAAAATCCTCAGTCTGCTGCGACTTCTCAGATTGTCCAGACTCATCCGGTACATTCATCAATGGGAAGAGGTAAGAGCATTGTCCTGATACTTTTGCTTGTCAGCTCCCGATGCACATTAACACACGTTCATTTTTAAAGGTTGGATGGATTTAGGTGTTTATATGATAATGTTCTGGCAGAGATACAATCCATAACCAGCTGAGTATTGAGTAGACATCTTGAGAAACTGAACAAGCTTATGTCAATATTACGTTTGCTCAGTTAAATTTGCTGTATACGTACTCTGTGTCAGCACCCACTTGGCCAACCAGGCCTGAATTATAAGTAGCACCTTCCTGTTTTCCTTTTTTCAGTGTATTTTCAAGGCCACTTAATTCTTATATGGTCTTCTTTCAATGCCGCCACCTACAGTTCTTTTATATAGTATCATGTTGAAGTTTCTAACACAATCCTCTGACCTTTATCTCATTGAACAACACTGAAATAAGTTAGAACTGCTTGATGTAGTATAGAAGTAATGTTATTATTTTATTTTATCTCATCTTATTATCTTCTGCGTAGCGTCTACTAGTGTTGCTGGGCGGGGGGGTCAGCCGTTTTGTGTGCAGAAATTCAGGACAGGCACCATTCATTCACTGGGCACACACTCACTCACACAGACGTACCCACACTATATAGTGTCAGTTTAGAGCAAATTTACCTTAAATCCATGTATTTGGACAGGAGGAGGAAATCTGAGAACCCGGGGGAAACACATGAAGACACTGTGAGAACATGGAAACTCCACCAAGTTTGGGATTCCAACCTGAATCCCTAGCACAGAGAGGCAAACATGTTTAACCATGTCACCCTAATTTACACTGAATTCCCTCAAAATAAGCACTGTAACACCACCGTTAAACATGGTGAAGGATCTCTGATGATGCAGGTCCAGCCAAAAATTAAGAATTATCGGTCCAGCCAAAAATTGGATTGGTCCAGCCAAAAATTAAGAATTATCAATGTTGTAGCTTGCCTTAGTTATCACATGGTGTTTATTATCATTCAGTGTACTTTATCATCAGAAGGAGAAGATACTCAAACTTCCCTGCTTTCATTTATAGATACAACAATAAGACCAAATTTAGATTGCCTCTATATTTTATAAGTGAGAGTCCTCTGCGGGATGTTTGCATACTGCCAGACCTTGTCCTGCTCTTTCTGGCACCGACTTGCTCGTTTTTAAGCTACCACATCAAAGAACCTCCATCCCATGTGACACCGATGAGCTTCTTTCTCCTATATACTATTCACAGTCTGTTACTATCAAAGAAAAAGGGGGTTACCCGCTTTAGCAGGCGTTCGATTCTTACCATCACATAACGTCCTGCAGGAAAGCCGGATTAAAAAGGTCTGCTGATTGTACTGACTTTGCATTTCAAGAGAAAACACAATACTGGCCTTGAGGAGCAGCAAAGGTCGTATGCTAATGGTCCTCAGGCTTTGTGACAGGTAGTCCAGGCATGTCATCTTTTCAGGCCTTCATAATTGCGAGCACAAAAGAAGCTCAGCTCACAATAGTGGCGCTTGATGAGTTTCAGAATACGCTTTATTTTAGGGCACAATGCACACTCAGCATGTAGGTGGTTAATGATTACAGGTTACCGCAACGTTAAATTATTAACGAAATAAAATGAATGCTTTTTATAAAAGCCTTTATGTGGTGTACTAATTACAAAAGTGGCTTAACACAACCTTTAAATGCAAACACAATTTATTTGTTTATGGTCATTAAAAGCTTGTAGTATACTTAATTAATGTGTTTTAAAAATATTTTAGTATAGGTCAGTAGTATAATGAGAAACCATAATCATTATATATGTATAGAGGCTCACATATGTACCATTGTTGAATTTTGAAGCAGTATGTGAATGTATAATTCTTATTAAAGTCACCAAATATGCGCAATAGTTGGCTAAATGTCCAATAGAATTATTTTTATCTAATTGTTTTTAACATTTAACAGTCTCATTAGGAATTTAGGTTTAGATTTCTATTGGGTAATTACACTTTAGGGATTCACTATCATAATTAAAAACTGTTGCTGAAATGGTGTTTTGCACTATATCCAAACATCTCATCTCATTATCTTCTGCTTTATCCTATACTAGGAACTTGCATTCAGGGGAGAATGCAGATACACCTAGGACAGGGTGCCAATCACTGAGCACACACTCAAACACATAGACACACACTATATGGGACAATTTAGAGCACACAATTTACCTTGAATTCATGTTTTTGTGAGAGGAAACCTGAGAACCCTGAAAAAAAAACAACTACAACACATGGAGAACATGGAAACTCCACCCAGATCGGAATTCAAACCTGGACAAATGTGCTAACCACTAAGCTGCTATGCCAATCGTATCCAACCATACTTCTATTAATTTGAGATTCAGGGTAAATGTCATTTAGTTTTTGCTCTTTTGTTCAGGAAATCTTTTTCTGCTTCAGCAAGACTTCACCCTTATGCACGAACTGACAACCATCACCTACCTTCGGCATGAATTGGAACTTCAATTGCAAGCCATTACTATTTACTAACTGTTCTAAACAGTTTCATTAATCCCCAGGGATTAATATAGTATTCCGATTCTGATTCTTTTTTCCAAAAATCAGCATAAACATACAACAAAATATTAATATAAATAGACTCTTAACAGAGCTGGTTCTGTTGAGTTCTATAAAGATCTCTAATTTCGTTTCGGTGAAGTGCAGTCCCTCATCAGATAGAGTTAATTACACTTAACCACCTTGAACTACAGGTTCACTGCGACAACTGATTTTATACATTCTTGGGCTGCCAAGTAATGAAGGATAAGTGTTGACCTATCTTAAAGAGAAGTCATGAAAATGCCACATCCATGCAGCCTGCAGTAATAGGATTTGCCTTCTGGGTGCTCAGTTTGTCTAGTAAACTCTGTCTAGTAAAAGTAAATGCAGTATTATTTAAATCAGAAGACTTAATAATATATGACTTATGTTGTCATACTTGTCGAGCTCAGAGGAAAAGTTCCAGTCTTAGCTTTGTCATCTGAGAAGTACAAGGAGACCACTTTATTAATCACACTGCCTTTAATTCAGGAGGCTTTCATCTCTTACATCAAAAATCCTGAGGTCAGCTAACATCCACTAAGACCATGATCTTTCTTTGTACAAAGAGAAAACAGAGCAGCAATATTTTTCACTCTGATAAGATTCAGTGGTTTTTCCATCAGAAGAACATTCATGGTGGCCCTCAGACTGCCAGCAAATCAGAGGGGATAGTCATTATGAAACCATCAACATTATGTGAAACCAACTGCTGCTACTCACTGTAATCATTTTAAAATCAGTAACAATTACTGCACATTTAAAAAGATCAAAACTGATGAAGAATGATGAAGACATCATAAATGGAGCAGATACATCCAACACTCTAAACTATTGATTAAAAGCATTCATAAAATATAGGTGGCGCATTGGCTTAGTGGTTTGCACGTATGCCTCTCAACGCTGGGTTTCCTTCAGGTTCTCCAGTTTCCTCCCACAGTCCAAAACATGGATTCAAGTTAAATTGAATGCTTGAATTGCCCCATATAGTGTGTGTGTGTGTGTGTGTGTGTGTGTGTGAGTGAATGTGCCCAGCAAAAGATTGTTGCCCTGTCCTGGGTGTTTCTCTCTAACACCCGAAACGTCCTACCCTGGATGGGCATGGGGAACCCCTCCGCGACCCTAGTGGAGGATTAAGCAGAAGATAATGAATGAATAAATTAACTAATTAAAAATACACTTACTGTATATATAAATAAACATAGGTTTATGAGTGATACTACTGAACTGTATCATGACACTACAGTAAAGGTTCTTCTGCTGGGTATCGATTTTGTTCTAGGCTTATTGTACTCAGAGTGCATTATATTGTGTTTATGGGGGAGTTTCTTTCTCAGGAAATTCACCATGAACAAGACCACTTAAGTGGCAACCATATAGCAGCATTTTTAAAGCCATTGTGGACAGGATACAGGCTGTTTGCGAGCTGTAGAGGAAGATATTTTTTTTACAAACGTCTAAGTCCTTTTTTTCGACACTATCCTCAAGAGAAAATAACAGCCAGAGTGTGTAGCTTAACCAGGAGTAACTGTTTGTTCTCTACCTGAGGGACCGTGAACCAGTAAGAGTGCACATCCATCACCGAGAGTAACATCACAGAGTCTTCCTCAAGCATGTTTTGACTTCATTTTCTTTTACACAATTTAACATCGAACATAATGTTCATAAATGAAACAATCGTTAGACCCCATTATAATAGCATTAATGATATTTAATTACAAGACGTGATAATAGTAATAATTATCTTCTCATTATCTCATTATCCTCTACATAATCCTCTACTAGGGTAGCAGGGGGTGGGGGGGGTTGGAGAACATTTTGGGTGCTGGGCAGATACACCTAGGACAGGATGCCAATCCATTATTGGGCACAGTAATAATTATAATGATAATAAAAAAATTATTAATGGTTGAATGGTCAAGGTCCTTTTTCGGTGTGGAGTTTGCATGTTCTCCCCATGTCTGTGTTTTCCTGGCAGGTAAACTGAACATTGTCAATTTCCGTACTCACAGAGTGAATGTGAATGTTGTGGTCTGTGTGTCTGCCCTGCAGTGACCTTGTGTTCTTTCAAAGGTGTTTCTCTGCCTTAAGTTTCTGTCTTCCAGAATCCTCCCCCTCCCCTTGTGATACAGACACATTTACTTTTTAAAATAATTATCTATAATTTACCAAATTGCACTTTTTACGACTTTGGAAAAGAAATCCTAATGTCCGTGATCAGGACATAATAGGAGCGCGGTCCACAGTGTAATGGAATGAAATCCAGAACTTATTTTATGTGAGGTGACAGCACTAAGTGACCAAGTGCGTCACCATGCTGCCTGACAACATCACAAAGTAGATCAAGTCCATGTGTGTCCATCGAATAGCTCTTTACAGTAAAAGTGCACCAGAGGCACGTCTAGACTGCTTGCTATGCGGAGTACTTGTCTTTGCAAGGTGTGACAAAGCCTTTTCTGGTATGAAAATAAGAATGCAAGAACCAATCTGCACACTGACTCAGACCGCGATGCTGGCCTTGAGCCAATCCTCTCACAGATAAGAGCGGTCTTTGCTTTTGTAACCACAAACAAACTGCACACTGCACCGTCTCCAAGGCACAGGCAGTTCTCCGTCTGCACTTGATATAGTATCCAACAAACTGATGTATAACTATTACAAGTAAATGATGTAAATGTGTAACGCTAAATACAGTATACGTGCAAATTACACTCACACAAAAACAATTTTCTAGAAAAGGGGATCTATATTCTAAAATATCCAATGATGTAAGATATAATTTGTTAATGGACTTAAACCTTGTTTTACAGACATGACATCATAGCCTGATGCTTGCACACAGTCCAAACAAAGACCACTGACTTCACCTTGCAATTCGCAATTAAATTAAACTATGTGGCAATGCAAGATGCTATTTTTTAAAAAACAAGTTTGGAAAATTGCAAAATTACAATATCGCGTGCATTATTATCATTTATTCACAATAATGCAGAACCTCGATTCATAAATGTGTTTATTGAAAACAAAATTGTTAATATATTGGTCTTCCATGATGTAATCTAATCCAGTTCTTAAAGCGAACATTGATTGCTGAGTAACAGGATACCGGCTTAGTGTTCATTGGGAATCGTCTTGCTGTTTTTATTTATTCATTCATTCATTATCTCCCGCTTTATCCTCTATTAGGGTCGCGGTGGGGTTCCCCATGCCCATCCAGGGGAGAACGTCTCGGGCGCTGGGCAGATAGACCCAGGACAGGGCGCCAATCCATTGCTGGGCACACACTCACTCACATAGACACACTCTATATGGGGCAATTTTGACAATTCAGTTGACTTGATCCATGTTTTTGGACTGTGGGAGGAAACCGGAGAACCCGGAGGAAACCCACGCAGACACGGGGAGAACATGGAAACTCCACCCAGATGGGGATTCGAACCGGGAATCCCTAGCGCTGAGAGGCGAACGTGCTAACCACTAAGCCACCGTGCCACCTGCTGTTTTTATTAATCTTTATTTTCTATTTTTGCATTGTTACAAATGTAAAGCTGTTAGAGGTGTGCGTTATTGTCATAATGTCACGGCTGGACAAACGACTCAGCCAATCAGATGCTCAATGTTGTGTGCAAAGGATTGTCTCACAATTAAAGTCTTCAAAAAGACTGAGATGTCGGACCTGTGAACTTACCAAACCATGACTTGAGTTTTTATTTAAAGGCTTTTTTATGTTGAAACAGACAATAGACAAGCTGTGGCTACAAAGTAAGAACAACGTTGTCTTGCACATCTTCGAACGTAGCATCATTAAATTTAAAACTTTAAAGCCCAAAATATAAATAAAAACTTTTGAATGCACTTTTATTTAGATTATATTGATTTTTTTTATTGCTCCTCAGATCTTTCACATGACTTATGACTTGGCGAGTGCTGTCATGCGGATCATTAACCTGATCGGGATGATGCTGCTGTTATGTCACTGGGATGGTTGTCTGCAGTTTCTGGTGCCAATGCTGCAAGACTTTCCATCTGACTGTTGGGTGTCACTTAACAAGATGGTGGTAAGTTTAACCCATGCCATGCCCCACATGTGTGAACAATTATCTTTCTCATTGTGTTTCAGGAGCTGCATCACATTTTTCTTATCTTGATTCATTGACTCTCAAAAAAGATATATTTTTTACTTTTAATCTGCTTATTTTAATAAGTGTTAAAGGAGGAGCTGATTTGTATTCCAGATCTCATTTGGTGAAACATCAGGGACCACCCTGAATAGAAGAACCTTTACATATTAGTAGTTATGCCTGATAGACTTAAATTTTACTAACCTGATTTTCACTTGTGGTTTTATCCAGTAATACTGTGTAGAGTCATGTAGATTATCTGTTACAAATGAGCAAGTAGTAGGATTTTCTGAAGGGGGAATGATGGACTTAACCACATCTTTTCATAGTGTCACAGAGAGGTTTTCCATACCCAAAATGTTTTAAGCACTGGGCAGATGCACCAAGGACAGGGTACCAATCCATCCCCGGACACCCAGTTATATACACACAATATATAGGGGTAATTTATGGCAGCCAATTCACCTTGAATCATTTTTAAACAATGTGAAAACCCACACGGACTTGGGGAGAACATGGAAAACACCCAGATTGGGATTCAAACCTGGATCCCAGCGAATTTTCTAACCACTACGCCACTGTGCCGCCTCAAAAGAAGAAATAATATTACAAAAACTATAAAAAATTCCTTAGAGTGTGAGCCAGTTCTACAAAATACACAAGCACTTAATAAACCTTAGATGGTACATACCATTATAAACCAGAGAGCTTCACTATTTCCACTATTCCCACTATTTGTAGAAATGCATGCATTCCTACAAACCCAATTAAAACAAACAAAAAAAAGGAATCCATGGAAAAAGGAATAAAATAGTGTGAAGCGCCACTTTGACACTTGCCTTCTGTAAAATGTGTCTAAACCTGTGTTAAACAGACGCTGTATACTGTGACTTGGCTCTGATGGAGGTTCAATGCAGGTCACATTGTGTCAAAATGTATTTTGTCAAAGAAATGAAAATTATCTCGTCACAATTCACTACCAAGAAGACGAAAGTGGCAACTGGAAGCTTCATCATATGACTACACTAAATATTACAAGTTATAGACAACTACATGTGTCAAACATTGTAGCAACAACGTATTAATAACAGCATACCTGTTCCCTATGATTGAGCCTCTGCACAGAGGTAGATTAAACACATAGTTGCACATGTTTAGTCTGCTAAAATTGCACTGACCTGCCCAAACCAATAATAGTTAGATGTCATGTCTCTTTTAGGCCCTCTTAAACTTCCCTAAAACTTAAATGTAAAAAAGATTCACACTTCAAAGTATGATGTAACCACTTCTGATATAGTGACACTACTTTTCCTTAAGTATGGGAACTTCACTTGGAACTCATCCATCCACCTACACTCACATTAGTCATATTTTTTTGATAGATCGGAAGTTTTGATGAGACTTAGCAGAACTTACCTCAAAGTCCTGTCACAGGTGAGGAGAGAAGCTTGTTCCCGACTCCCTTCACATCCTGCTTGTTTTCTTTTTCCTCTCACGGCTGCTCCTATCTCCCTGCTGCTAGTTGAACATAGTCGAGGTTTCTTTTCTGACAGTGAGATTAAATCAAAACAATGTGAAATATTAAATCAAATCAGCAGTAAATTGTGCACTCTATATGTTCGCGAGGGGGTTTCCCATGCCCATCCAGAGGTGAACGTTTCAGGTGCTGGGCAGATACACCCAGGACAGGGTGCCAACCCATCACTGAGTACACACTCACTGACTTACACACTATATATAGTGGAAGGTTAAGCATTTATGTTAAGCATTTATCTGAATAATTGTTTACATGCATTATAACACTTTACATGCAGTCAATCTGCATTAATTTTGAAAATCAGTAACTGCTCAGGGGCGGCACGGTGACTTAGTGGTTAGCACGTTCACCTCTCAGCGCTAGGGATCACCGGTTCGAATCCCAATCTGGGTGGAGGTTCCATGTTCTCCCCATGTCTGCGTGGGTTTCCTCCGGGTTCTCCGGTTTCCTCCCACAGTCCAAAAACATGGATCAAGTCAATTGAATTCTCCAAATTGCCTCATATAGAGTGTGTTTGCGTGAGTGAGTGAGTGAGTGAGTGAATGAGTGAGTGTGTGCCCAGCGATAGATTGGCGCCCTCTCCTGGGTGTATCTGCCCAGTGCCCAAGACGTTCTCCCCTGGATGGGCATGGGGAACCCCCCTGCGACCCTAATAGAGGATAAAGCAGAAGATGATGGATGGATGGAGTAAGCGCTCAGTGGAGTGACTTTGTAAGATCACAAACTTTGACTTGCACTTCATACTCTATAGACCAAGATATTGAGATTAAAACATTTTAATTTGGGTTTTATTCAGTTCCATTGGCACAGGACTAAAATCAAACAATGTATTTTTAACAAATCTTTGCTTTTCTGAGGAACGCCTTATTTAATTTGAGCAAGGTGACCTCGGCCCCATCAAACATCTTTGGGATGATCTAGAACAGAGATTACAAGACATGCCCTCCATGATCGGTGTCTGACCTCACAAATACGCTTTTGGATTAATGGACATAAATTCTCACAGACATAATCCACAATCAACCTTCAAATAGAATGCCATGAAACCTGCTGTAGGTGCGATGTGTAGGTGTCTAAAGCCTATAGTAAATGATCTGCCACTTCAGATTTATTCAGTATGGATGCTCTCAATTTCTTTACTTTCTTGGACTGAAGCTAGTCTGTCCTGATAACTGTCATCTGTTAAAAATAGCACCGGGACTCTGACACCAAGTCATAATGTATGTGAAATGTTTAGCATTATACAGTATATGTTTACCAAAACTATATTTAATTCAGACAGCTACATAATAAATACATTTTTAAATGAACAATATTTAATCATGAGTGGCATGTGGCTTAGTGGTTAGCACGTTCACCTCTCAGAGCTGGGGATTCATGTTCGAATCCCAATCTGGATGGAGTTTCCTTGTTCTGCCTGTGTCCGCATGGGTTTCCTCTGGGTTCTCTGGCTTCCTTCCACAGTCCAAAAAGATGTATTCAAGGTAAATTGTGTGTGTCTGTGTGAGTGAGTGTGTGCTCAGCGATAGATTGGCGTCCTGTCCTGGGTGTATCTGCGCACTGCCCGAAATATTCTCCCCTGGATTGGCATGAGGAACCCCCTGTGACCTAAATAGATGATTAAGAGGAAGATGATGAATGAATGAATGAATGAATAAATATTTCTTCATATTAACCTCGCGAATACTCTCTGTAGACTCTCTGTAGACATTTGTGATTTAATCAGAATTTAACCTCAAAATTTAAAGGACGCTGTCCTCAGGTTATTTTCTGTTATGTAGAAAGTTTGAAAAACTACGACCTGAAATATGTGATCATGTCCAAAACGTTTCACAACAACAATAATCCTCTTCATTTTTAATAAGGTAAGCCAAAAAATAAGAAGGGTGCAATTTGACATTGGACACAAGGGGTCATGGCTATATTAGAAGGCTAATCAGATTAAAATTTCATTCTGGCTTACATAAATAATATCCAGATGGTTTGGGTGTAATTCACGCTGTGCCTTAGACCCAGTCTGACAGGTCAGAGCAACTCGAATAAAACCATTTGATCCTCTTCGATCCATCTGTTCACTGTGATCTGTGAACTAGCATGTTCTTATCCCAACCTAAATAAACCAGGAACGACTGGCTGCCTCCAATATTTATTTTTCTGTCTGGTCTCAGATTAGCAAAGGAGATTGAGATAAACACTATATGGCCAAATATTTGTAGCTATTTAAAGCATTTTTGAAATTTTGACAGTATATTTCTATTTAGTTAATGAAGTTTGAATATAATGTGATAGTATAACTGTTGGTCAGCACGTTAGTGTTGTGGTTATCACATCCGCATCTCAGGGAAGGGGAACCAGGTTCCAATCCTGGTTTCCATGTTCTTCCTGTGTTCGCATGGCTTTTTTTCCAGGTTCTCCGGTTTCCTCCCACAATCCAAAAACATGGATTCAAGATGTGTGCCCAGTGATGGATTGGCGTCCTGTCTTGGGTGTATCTGTCCAGCCCCTGAAACATTCTCCCCTGCAAACTTAGTATAGGATTAAGCAAAAGATAATAAGATAAAAAGGCGGCACGGTGGCTTAGTGGTTAGCATGTTCGCCTCTCAGCGCTAGGGATTCCTGGTTCGAATCCCCATCTGGATGGAGTTTCCATGTTCTCCCCGTGTCTGCATGGGTTTCCTCCGGGTTCTCCGGTTTCCTCCCACAGTCCAAAAACATGGATCAAGTCAATTGAATTCTCAAAATTGCCCCATATAGAGTGTGTCTGTGTGAGTGAGTGTGTGCTCAGCGATGGATTGGCACCCTGTCCTGGGTCTATCTGCCCAGCGCCTGAGACGTTCTCCCCTCGATGGGCATGGGGAACCCTCCCGCGGACCTAATAGAGGATAAAGCGGGAGATAATGAATGAATGAATGAATAATAAGATAAAAATAACTTTGTTATTTATATTTCCTCATATACTTCATGAATGGCAATAAATTAATTGGGCCCCCAAAATTTGATCATGGTAGCTCAGTGGTTACTGTGTTCAAAGGTTGTTGGTTCAAATCCCAGATCCACTGATGTTACCAGTGTGGGCCCTTTAGGAAGGCCCTTAACCCTCACTGCTCCAGGGTGCTGTATGTAACCCTGTGTCTCTGTATTCTGAACCCAAGCTGAAAGAACGTATATGCTGGTGACTAACCACATGCTTTTGGTCATATAATGCACAGCATGCAAGTTGTTTATCCTCTGACTTTCAGAATCACCTAAAACCACAGTTTTCTCAATCGTCCTGTATACAAAGCCTAATAAGGAAACAGCACCGCGGGATAGCTCTTATGCATTACACTTAATTAATCCTCTTTATATATTCCATTAAAAGCACCATTGGAATGCTTCACTGAGCCATCGCAACACTAACACTGCATGCCTTCATTGTCCTCCCTCTATAAACAATTTCCAAACATCAAAACTCTGAACTGGCCTCTCAGTTAACAAATCCCAGCAGAATATTTTAGCCTCCCATTGAAACAGTGATCATAAAACAGCTTAAATATATTACCCGCACTCATCCTGTGATGAGTGGACAATAATGTCCACATACTTAATATATTATAATTAATATATTTAAGTCTTGTGTTAAATTTTTACCAAACTAAAATAATTTACCACTGTCTTGATGCCTTTGAGCTGTAAGATGAGGGCAAGCAGATTAATGTCTTTGCACTGTTTCTAGAAACACTATTTATCCAGTTGATGGAGCTGGTTGATGTAGAGATGAAATAAAGAGTAGAGTGCATGGAAGAATTATGACCATAGATCAGTTTCACAGCATTGCGATCTACAATTCCAGGTATAATTACTAGATACTTGACTGTTGCACAGTATTTAGTCTCAGACCCTCTACCAGGACCCAATAAGGGATGCTGATGTCTAGTTCGGCAATGCCGGTAATACTGTCATGTGACACGTGACACAGTGGTGTAGTGGTTAGCACGTTGATGTCTCAGCGCTGTGGATCCAGGTTCGAATACCAATCTGGGTATCAAAAACCATCTTTCTATGACATATGAGTTCTAACCAAGGGTGGCAGGGTGGCTTAGTTGTCAGCACTAGGGATTCCCAGTTCGAATCCCAATCTGGGTGGAGTTTCCATGTTCTCCCCGTGTCCGCGTGGGTTTCCTCCGGGTTCTCCGGTTTTCTCCCACAGTCCAAAAGCATGGATCAAGTCAATTGAGTTCTCCAAATTGCCCCATGTAGGGTGAGTGTGTGCCCAGTGATAGATTGGCGCCCTGTCCTGGGTGTATCTGCCCAGTGCCCGAGACGTCCTTCCCTGGATGCCCCTCCCCCCCGTGACACTAATTGAGGATAAAGCGGAACATAATGGATGGATGGATGGAGTTCTAACCATTGTGTCACTCTGTCATCCTCACAGATACTGGGGCACATGTACATCAATACACACAGATCCTCTTCCAAACATACATTCTTGAGCCAAAACAAACAGACCTAACCCCGAAATTGTAAAATATTACAGTGTTATGGTTCTATCAAAATAACATTGTTAAAAAAAACATGACGACACATGATGTTCAGGTGTTCACATAGTTCTGTTTCAAAAGCCCTAGCAGTGAATGTCAGATTCAATTATAAGTAAATCTATCATTGTCTGTGTTTCTGTTTTTACAGAATGACTCCTGGAGCGAGCTCTATTCCTTCGCCCTGTTCAAGGCCATGAGCCATATGCTGTGCATCGGTTACGGACGCCAAGCGCCAGAAAGCATGTCTGATATCTGGCTTACCATGCTGAGCATGATTGTGGGAGCCACCTGTTACGCCATGTTCATCGGCCATGCCACTGCCCTCATCCAGTCACTGGACTCCTCGCGGCGCCAGTACCAAGAAAAGGTGGGTGTCATCTGTCTTAATGCACAACTGCTTGTTTCCCTTTGTTATGCCAGCCTCTGTTTGATAGATCACTAAATCACTGTCAACACATAGTGTCTGTTTAACGGGAATTAGCCTGCTTAAAATGACCACTGGGTATCGCGCCAAAATTAGTCCGGCGTCCTTGTGATGCAATTCACTGCTACAGGCACACCCATCACCTTAATGGCCAACTCTTTGATTTTAATGGAGGCATCTGGCACTTGTTTACTGATGTGGCTCCGCTTTGCATTATGCTACCAACCATTTGGCGTTGTGTCAGATCTTGGCATGACTTGTTTAGATTCTGTCGCCTGTCAGACCTGGACTTTTTATTTTGACTTTTCCTGGAGAGAGAGATTCAGTTTTCTGGGTCACTGCATGACCTGAAAGAATAACAACTTGCTGCAGACACTGAGCTGCTACAAAACAAGAAGGAGTTGTATGCTCTAATATTAATTGAAAGTACTTCGGGCCAGGAGTCAGTTCAGATCAGAGAGGGGACAGTGATGCACAAAACACAGGCCAAAAATAAAAACATTCTTTCCATACATTGCAACTCAGTGAAATAGGACATGCAGGTTAAAGGTTTTATGACTGTGTGAACTCTGTGCATTAGCGCAGCGATTCTTAACGGGTGAGTTGCAACCCACTTTTGGGACATGTTCTGTGCAGGTTATGAACAGCTAGTAAAAAAAAAAATAAATAAATACTTGTAATATCCATCCATTATCTTCCACTTTATCCTCTAATAGGGTCGAGGTAGAGTTCCCCATGCCCATCCAGGTGAGAATGTTTCGGGCGCTGGGCAGATACACCCAGGACAGGGCGCCAATCTATCGCTGGGCACACACTCACTCACACAGACACACTCTATATGGGGCAAATTTGGAGAATTCAATTGACCTTGATCCATGTTTTTGGACTGTGGGAGGAAACCAGAGAACCCGGAGGAAACCCACACAGACACGGGGAGAACATGGAAACTCCACCCAGATTAGGATTCGAACCTGGAATCCCTAGTGCTGAGAGGCGAACGTGCTAACCACTAAGCCACCGTGCCGCCCTTACTTTTAATATATGAATTAAAAATTAATTATAATTGAATCATATACTTATTCATTATCATCCGCTTAATCCTCTACTAGGGTCGCGGGGGGTTCCCCATGCCCATCCAGGGGATAACGTTTCGGGGCTGAGCAGATACATCCAGCACAGGGAGCCAATTTGCTATTGGGCACTCACTCACTCACTCAGGCACAAACAAACTCTATATGGGGCATTTTAGCGCATTCTGTTTACCTTGAATCCATGTTTTTGGATTGTGTGAAGAAAACAGAGAACCCTGAAGAAACTCATGTGGACATGGGGAGAACGTGGAAACACCATCCAGATTGGGATTAGAACCTCATTAGTGCTTAGAGGCGAAGGTGCTAACCACTAAGCCTTTGTCCCGCCCTCTCAGCGCTGAGGATCGAAAACATGTTTTCCATGTTCTTCTTGTGTCTGCATGGGTTTCCTCCGGGTTCTCCAGTTTCCTCCCACAGTCTATGGATTCAAGGTTAATTGAATGCTCTAAATTGCCCCATATAGATTGTGTTTGTGTGTGTATCTGAATGTGCCCAATGAAAAATTTGCTCCCTGTCCTAAGTGTATCTGCCCAATGCCTGAAACGCTTTCGCCTGGATGGGATCCCCTGGATTGTAAATAAAATGGGTAGGTGGACATATGTTAGTCTGAGGATTATATGCGTTTCTAAATGAGTCTCATCAGCCAAAAAGATTTTCCTCTGTGGCTTATTGTCAGATTTCCAATATTCTGCCTCATATATTTTACAATTAGATGCAGCGTGGTAAAGGGTCCTCTGTGAGAATTCACCAGTCACACCTCTTTATCAATTATGATCCTGTGGAGCTGGGATACAGGCAGAGTGCCATCAAACATGAGGACAATTATGGTAACAGAGCCTGGGGATGCATTTAGGGAGCCTGACAAAACCCATTCTTTAAATAAGATAAGACATACATGAGAGAGAGCTGAAGGCTTTGTTTCTATGATACAGAGCAAACATTGTTGTGTTGGGCAGTACTGTTTGACCTACGTTTAAGACTGGAACTTATAAATAGACTATTAGCAATTAGACACTAATAATATGTATGAAATGAGGTAATATATTAAACCTTTTAGGAGATCTTTTGATATTTTTGACAAACTCTGAGCAAATACATGGGAACATCCAGGGTGGCATGGTGGGCCAGGAGGTTGTATGGTTATCTCCCAACAAGAAAGTTCTGGGAATGCATTTTTCTCTTTGAAACCTGCTTGGTCTTTCACATCTGTGAGATTTCCTATGGGTGCTCTGATTACCTCACGTAGTCCATAGACATTAAACTGGAGATATGGATTTGCCCCAGGTGGAAATTTGTGTGTGAATGTGTAAATGTCCTCTGAGAGACTGGCCACTAGCCACAAACCATGTAGGGTTTCTCTGTTTTTTTCTCAGTGAATACTGATAGGATAGGATCAAACATCACCAAACCAGGCTAAGGGAATAAATGCACCAATCAACACTAAATATCTAAACATCAATCTAAACATCAGCTTATATTCGTTGGTTGGACCTGTAAGGTTTTCGAATGTGTCTATAGAAATTCAATCCAAGAGTTATTTGTGAGATTGGGCTTTGATGTTGGTTCATTGGCTCACTGTAGATGTCCCAATTCATCTCAATATGATCAGCATTAATATAATAACCATAAGGTAATAATAACTTTTTTTAAAATGGAAAGGGGGCGACATGGTGGTTTAGTGGTTAGGACATCTGCCTCTTTGTGCTGGGTGGAGTTTCCATGTTCACCCCGTGTTCATGTGGTTTTCCTCCAGTTTCTTTGTTTTCCTTCCAAGTTTAAAAACATGGATTCAAATTAATTTCATGGTCTAAATTGCCCCTATATAAGTTGTTTGTGTGTGAGTGAGTGAGTGAATGAATGAGCACCAGCATTCGAAACGTTCTCCCCTGTATGTCGCACCCCCTTTATGAATCAAATATCAGATTAAACAAACAATAATGAATGAATGGATAAATGTATGAAATTCAGAAAGGTGTCCACATACATCCTGTTATTGTAAATCATAGCAATAACTTTAAATCAGAAAAAATACTAGCACACACCTTTAAGATATGTTACACTGTACTGTTACACATACACCTTAACAGGGTATTTTTTTATATACCTCTGTACTGAGCACTGCATATACAACTGAAACATCAAAGAAGAGTGTATTACTTTAGAAACACATGGCTAACGGACAAGTCTTTGATCAAGGCCAGACACGATTTTAGTGTATCCCTTAACAGCAGTGCCTTGTTATTTAAAGGCAATAGGTTGCACACCTGCGCCAGTGAAACATAAAAGCAGATGGTCAGTCGATGACCTGCCTCTAAGGTGTTTGATGGACAGGAGATGAGCAGTATCTACAGAGATAGTGCTGTGTTAAATGGGTTGAAAAGACAACATTACAGTGCAGCAGAAGTGTTATTGCATTTGCTGTGGCAATTTAATTCAAGCTGACCGCCTATATACCTGACCTTGGTCAAATATATACTATATGGACATAAATAATAGGAAAATTACACACCACGTGATCTCACAACTCCGTTTATCAGTCACACTATTAACAGTCAACACTGTATGTACAAAAGTATTAAGATGTCTACATATTTCCTTAACAACCCAACCCCACCCCTGCAGATATACCAGATTTAACTATTCTGGGATGGCATTTTGCAAGATTCTGTAGTATGCCTGTGAATTTTTTTTTTTCTTTACAATTCATCTAGAAGTGCATTTATGAGGTCGGACACCGATGTGGGAGGGAAAGCCCTGATTCCCAAATTTTATCCTAGTTCAATCTTTAGGTGTTTTTAGGCTTCCACACTAAACTCACCCAACCTAAACTTCATGAACCTTGGTTTTTGCACCAGTTTACACACCTGTTGCAGTGGGATTGAATTAAACACCTGAATCAGTGATTTAGAGATGTGTTTTCAGTATCTTTGTCAATATAATTCATTCATTCATTCATTATCTCCCGCTTTATCCTCTATTAGGGTCGCGGTGGGGTTCCCCATGCCCATCCAGGGGAGAATGTTTCGGGCGCTGGGCAGATACACCCAGGACAGGGCGCTAATCCATCGCTGGGCAAACACTCACACACACAGACACAAACACACTCTATATGGGGCAATTTGGAGAATTCAATTGACTTGACTGTGGGAGGAGACCAGAGAACCCGGAGGAAACCCAAGCAGACACGGGGAGAACATGGAAACTCCACCCAGATGGGGATTCGAACCGGGAATCCCTAGCGCTGAGAGGCGAATGTGCTAACCACTAAGCCACCGTGCCTGTTAATATAATGTTAAGTTTAATTACTGCTGACAACTTTACAACAATCTGACCTCAATCCATCCATCTATCTTACGCTTATTTACACTAGAGTCGTGTGAGTTTCCCATGCTCAGGGTAGAAGGTTTTGAGCACTTTGCAGAGGACAGGGTGCCAATCTGACACTGGGCACACACTCACTCACATGAGTGAGTCGTGAGTATGAGACACATACTGTATAAGGGAAATTTAGAATTCTCAAAATTGCCCCATATAGAGTGTGTCTGTGTTAGTGAGTGTGTGCCCAGCGATGGATTGGCGCCCTGTCCTGGGTGTATCTGCCCAGCGCCCGAGACGTTCTCCCCTGGATGGGCATGGGGAACCCCACCGCGACCGTAATAGAGGAGAAAAGCAGGAGATAATGAATGAATGAATGAATGAAAGTATGTAATTTGTTAGAATCAGTTCTACAAAGAAAATGCAGAAGCACGTTACACCAGTGCTCTCAGACGTTTGTACACCCACACGTACACACGGTTATTTATAGTGCATGTCTATCTATAGCCCCAGGTGGCCTGAACGTGCCAAGGTGCACTCCAGAGTCTGAGTGTGTGTGAAAGAGTGAGTGAATGCTGGTTTCACACTTTAACATCTAAACATTTCTCTGTTTTAGAAGTTACTGGACATCTTGCTGCAAAACAATAAAATGTAGTTACCATAAAAATAGAGAAAATCACCCAAACTCACCCAATCAACAAAAATACTAGAATTACTGAATGACTATCGGGCTTCACGGTGGCTTAGTGTTTAGCATGTTCGCCTCTCAGCGATAGATAATCCTGGTTCGAATCCCAATCTGGGTGGAGTTTCCATGTTCTCCCCATGTCCGCATGGGTTTCCTCCGGGTTCTCCGGTTTCCACCCACAGTCCAAAAACATGGATCAAGGTCAATTGAATTCTCCAAATTGTGTGTGTGTTTGAGTGAGTGAGTGTGTGCCCAGCAATAGATTGGCACCCTGTCCTGGGTGTATCTGCCCAGCACCCGAAACGTTCTCCCCTGGATGGGCATGGGGAACTACCCCCCCCCCCCCCGTCCTGCGATCCTAGTGGAAGCAGAAGATAATGGATGGATGGACATATAACCTTACAAACACTGATCTTATTATTTAGCACTGTTTAATCATAGCACCAAACAAAAGGCCAGCAAGTCGGAATCACTAAGGGTGAGAGATGTGATCTGGTGAGCCAGATGTTCGATTAAGGCAGAATCACACGAGAAAGCACACGTGCCAGTCATTACAGCCTCATGATTTCATTTCCTGTCCTTCAGCTACAGCTGTTCATGTCCTCCGTGCATTACGCTCGTCTTAAAAGTCGGCATTACATCTGAGAAACGGCAGCATTACATCGATCCCTATCTAAATGCAGTGTACTTTAAAATGCAGCCTCCTCTTTCACTCACTGTTAGATGGCAAAGGTTAGAACCAGAGGCAATGACTGTGAAGATGTTTCACTGAAAGGATAAAAGAGGATTATTGGCAACATGACTGTAATAATTGAAGCAAGTAAGCTTTTTAAAAATTTTAATCTGTTGCATAATCAGTTTAATCTGTGTAATCCGCTGCTAGAAAAAGCGATGGACTTCATTTACAGTATACAACTCAGCCTGGTGTGAAACATTCACTTTATAATGATGGTGCTGTTTACAGTGAGAAAGCACAAATGCCACTTTCTGTACTACCAAAGTACAAGTACTAGAATTAGAATACTTGCTTTTACCAAATACTGATATAAATACTTATTTACACCAACATTACACCTACAAATTAATTTTTCTGAGATGTTAAATATAAAACAAATTGCCTTTAGACCATATGTGTTTTTTTTTTTAAACTGTAATCTTTAACCCGGGCAGCACGGTGGCTTAGTGGTTAGCCCGTTCACCTCTCTGGGGATCCAGATTCAAATCCCAATCTGTGTTGGATTGGATTTCCATGTTCTCCCTGTGTCCGTATAGGTTTCCTTCGGGTTCTCTGGTTTCCTCTCACATTCCAAAAACATAGATTCAAGGTGAATTGAATGCTTTAAATTTGCCCTAATTGTCTAATAATGTGTGTTTTGTGTGTTTCTGTGTGAGTGAGTGTGCCAAGTGATAGATTGGCGCCCTGTCTTGGGTGTATCTGCCCAGACCATTCCCAAACTATTTCTACAAAGTTGTATTGTTGTTTATATTGTTATAACTGTTGTGAATCAGGTGGTGATCTCATAAAAATGATGCTAGTATTTTGTGTATTCACAGTTAAAATGGACATTACCCACTTTTGCCTCCCGGCTAGAAATGTACTTGCCCAATTTGGGTTAGGTTATTTAAGGGAGGGCTGAGGAAGTTTGCGGCGACCAGCTTGGAGGGAGGCTGTGTATTTTCCATTCTAAAATTTGTATTGCCTAATATGGCTGGTTTATGTTTTCTTTAAAAAAACAAATATATAATTTTGTTTATGATTACTTGGCTCTTGCACACCTGTAAATAAATGCAACCCATCTTGCACTTAAAATCCACTGCTCCTGGGACATTTTCTGCCTAACAACGCATCCTCTTTCTAAAGTAAGCCTGATATGCTAAGGCGCCGCATCACAGAAGCATACAGTTGTCTAAAATGCATGGCTAGATGGCCGAGGGATGAAGGAAACCGACATATGTAATGATCAAGACATGTGTCTGAATACCATTGTCTATGTAATGAAAAGTATTTCCTTTTTCTAACCCAGCTGTCATTTGTATCATGAAAATGAAACGGCGGAAGCGAAACCTTCATGATCATACATTAGGTACCTTTAGTCATTGAGATATTTTATTTTTAACATTTCTTTTCAATGAATTGCAAAAAAAAAAGGCTTTTACATTTTTGCATTGATGTCATATGTTGATGAAATGTAATCGTCACTGTGGGGGACAAGAGGAGCAACATGAAATAAGAAAAGTGTAAGAGAAGACAGATGAATGAGAGAAGTGGATAAGTGGTAGAATTCAGCTCATCTTATCTCCGATCTGATTGAACGAAGCGCAGAAGAGGCAAACACATGCTGATCTGATTGGCAGGGGACTTTGTTCTTGGTGATGAACACTGGCCTGCACTTGATGTGAGACTCGGTGTTAGTGCAGCAGGGAGTCGTCTTTAATTAACCACTGCTTATTAATGACTGGTTCCAGAACATTGAAAGATTCAGGTTTTCGTCTGGCTGGGGGGTTCTCAGAAACGCAGGGCTTAGAGACGCGTAAACGAGGAGAATGAGAATGAAAGAAGGTTTTTTGAAAGCTTTTTGTCTTATTTCCCTCTTCTCCATTTGTATTTAATTACGACTTAATTAGAGTAGTATTGGATCCGGATTACAGAAACAAAAGGTTTCATGTGATTGTTTTGTAATGTGGATTTTTATTTCTTTGGGATTTCATCTCTGAAGATTAGCTGTCTCTACCAGAGGGGGTGATGGTGATTGTTGTATTATTTTAACATAGAAGCTGCGATACTGATTATATCGAGTGATTTTGCTTATTAAATGTCTGTTTTTAATTAAAAGATATAGATAAATACAAGGCGTCTCATTGAGTAGCACTGTTACCCAACAGCAAGACGATCCTGAGGAAGTGATGAAACTTATCTTTTGTATATTATCTAATGTGCTTACAAACAAAGGACTTTGTCCACCATTCGTGCAGTGAGACACACACACTGAGTGAAGTGAGCCCATGTGCCCAGAGTGGTGGGCAGCCCTGTATATGGCACCCAGAGGAGCGACTGGGGTTAGATGCCGTAGGTGCAGTTGATGCTTATTCACATTACATTTTTTACGTCTTTAGGATATTTGGTGATTATTTTACTTTGTTGTAACTACTTCATAGCATGGCAGCTTAGTGGTTAGCACATCCGCCTTTCAAAGTTGGGAATCCAGGTTCGAATCCCAATCTGGGTGGAGCTTTCCTGTTATACATGTGTTCGAATGAGTTTCCTTAGGGATCTACGGTTTCCTCCCACAGTCCAAAAACATGGATCCAATTTAAATTGGTTTCTTGCTCTAAATTGCCTCTATATAGTGGATTGGTGCCCTGTCCTGGGTGTCTTCCCAGCACCTGAAACGTTTTCCACTGGATGGAGAAACCCTCTGTGACCCTAGTAGAGGATTAGCTGGAAGATAATAAGAGGAGATATTACAGTTTCCATGTTCTCCCTGTGTCCACATGGGTTTTTTCTGGGCTCTCTGGTTTCTTCCTTCAGTCCAAAAACATGGATCCAAAATTGGCTGCTCTAAATTGCCCCATATAGTGTGTATGTGTGAGTGTGTGCCCAGCAAAAGATTGGTACACTGTCCTGTGTGTATCCCCTACCCTAGTATAGGCTTAAGTGGAAAATGATGGATGGATGTAACTACTTCAACATCGAAATTTCAGTAATAACATTTTTGTTGTTGCATAATTGTTAGTGATAATTAGCGTAATTGTAGTACTATCATTTCAGCATGTCGTATTATTGTTATTAACCCACATTTTAATTATGTGATATGTTCAGCAGTGTCTCTACTAACATTATCGTCTATGCTACTGTTTTCAGAGAAGCACTTTAATTGCATTGGTTGATTAGTATTTTGTTCTCACTGATCTCTATCTCTACAGGCAGGTTGGAGGAAAATCATTTTTAAGCTGTGATTTTAAGAATCTTTTATCTGACAGAGTCTATTACTAAAAACAATGCACTCCTGTGAAGCACAAGCTCCTGCCAGACTTTGAAGGGTTGGGGTAAAACTTTGGGTTGGGTAAGAGCTGCCGGCCAAAGAAGTCGGTCTGGACCTGTGGGTTTTGGTTCTTTGGAACCAGTGGGAATGTTGCTCTAGCATCAAGGTCTATATAGATAGTCCATGTGCTGTATGAGGACCTTCAATCCAGCTTTAAAAGGTTTCTTTCTTTTTTGCAAATGTACTGGTATTTTTTGAAAATCTGTTCGAAGGATAAATCATTTAGGAAAACCTTGAGAAACCTCTTGATCTAAGTGTACAGTACGTCACTGTGAGTGTACAGTATTTCACTTGCGAATGGCATTACCATAGTTAACTATTTATCAAGGCAACGACAGAAATAGAAAAACACAGCAGCACTTCAGCGCTGTCACAGACTCACAGACTCGCATGCTCTCACGTCTACCACTTCCATCACAAATAACCCAGGCTGATATCTCTCCACACAGCAAGCATGCCCTTATTGGTGAAGCATGTTGTAGCCTTATCTCTACATATGCATCGTTACTGTGAATACAGTTCAAAAAGATCACAGTTAAAAACTTCAATCCATTATCTTCCTCTTAATCTTTTACTTGGGTCATGGGGGGATGAGGGGCCCATCCAGGGGAGAGCGTTTTGTGCAAAGGGCAGATCCACCCAGGACAGGATGTCAATCTATCGCTGGGCACACTCTTTCTTACACAGGCATACACACAGACACACTCTCTATGGGGCAATTAAGAGCATTCAATTTACCTTGATCCATATTTTTGGACCTGTTCAGTGCTGTTCATTGATTTCTTCTACTTTTCTCCGTAGTACAAACAAGTGGAGCAGTACATGTCCTTCCACAAACTTCCAGCTGACTTCCGGCAAAAAATCCATGACTACTATGAGCACAGATACCAGGGTAAGATGTTCGATGAGGAGAGCATCCTGGAGGAATTAAATGAGCCCCTGCGGGAGGTAAATACCTACAAACATTCACGACTGTGTTGCATGTTTATAATTTACGACTGAAGTGTTTTTACAGCTGATAATTAGTTGTGGCATATACAACGGACCTTTTTACCATCATAATATATTATGACGTGTCCAGTTTGTTTATAGTTTGTAGACGCTCCTTGTAGTTTCTAACGGGTCTGCGACAAAGTCAGTTCATAAAGAGGTTGATGAGTTTATTCATTCACTATCTTTCGCTTAATCCTCTACCAGGGTCACGGGGGTTTCACAATGCCCATCCAGGGGAAAATGTTTCGGGCGCTGGGCAGATACACCCAAGACAGGGCAACAATCCATTGCTGGGCACTAGCCAATTTATAAATCTTATTATTCAATAGTTAGATGATTAGTGAACAGGTTGCATAGATTTCAAAACCCCACAGGAGGCAGGATTATAGACCATTCCATAATTCTCATCGTATTATGTAAGCACCTCTTTATGTAATGACCCCATCAGTCAGTGCATCCTGCTCAACACCAACTCTCTTTCCCAGGAAATCGTTAATTTCAACTGCCGAAAGCTGGTGGCCTCCATGCCACTTTTTGCGAATGCTGATCCCAACTTTGTGACCGCCATGTTGACCAAGCTGCGATTTGAGGTTTTCCAGCCGGGAGATTACATCATCCGCGAGGGAACCATCGGCAAGAAGATGTATTTCATTCAGCATGGTGTTGTCAGTGTCCTCACCAAGGGAAGCATCGGCATGAAGCTCTCTGATGGGTCCTATTTTGGAGGTATAGGCCACGTTAGATACATTTTTGTCTACATTTATTTATTCATTTATTATCTTCCGCTTCATCCTCTAGCAAACTAGGTTTGTGGCAGGGTTTCCCATGGGCTGATACAACTGATACAACCAGGACAGGGTGCCAATCGATCGCTGGGCACACTCACTCACTCAGACACACACAAACATAGAGTATATGGGGCAATTTAGAGCATTTAGTTTACCTTGAATCTATGTTTTTGGAATATAGGGGAAAAAAAATGAGAAAACCAGGAGGAAACCCATGGAAGAACATGGAAACTCCACCTAGATTGGGATTCAAACCTGGAATCCCCAGCACTGAGAAGTGAAGTGATGCTTCTAACCAAACGACTTCTGTTTTTAGCTTATAAATCAAGTGGTATCAAGTACTTGCAGGGAAGATGCTAACAAGCACAGTATCTGGTGCTGTCCCAAGTTTGTGGGTTCAGTTCCATAGCAGAGTAGCCTGGGTTTTTTTCTGAGGGGACTTTGCATGTTCTCCCTCTGACTGTGTGGGTTTAAGGAGCTTTAGGTTACTTCTTACAGTCCAAAGAAATGTAGGTCAGATGAATTTGAGACACTTGTTGTCTCTGTGTCTGTTCTATAATGAACTCACAAAACATGCAGGGTGTGTCCTCTCCCTGTCCACCCGTTAAGTGTTGGGATGTTGATCAGCAACCCAATGTCCCGTTTATCAGGTCTTATGCTTTCAGATCTTCTTGTTTCTAAACTCGTTCCCCTTTTTATCAGTTTTACATAGACGCACGTCTAGATTTACAGGCTCTTATCACATTGTGAGAACCACCACAGATAGGTATTATTTGGGTGTTGGATAATTCCCAGCTCTATAGCATCATTGACCTGCTGATGGTTTTTGTGTGTGTTGCGCCGTTAGAATTAGATCGGACAGTGTTGCACTGCTGGAGTGTTTAAACACTGCATTTAAACCTTTCTCCGACACAGAAATCTGTCTGCTGACTCGGGGAAGAAGAACAGCCAGTGTGCGGGCAGATACCTACTGTCGCCTCTATTCGCTTTCTGTGGACAATTTCAACGAAGTTCTGGAGGAATACCCGATGATGAGGAGAGCGTTCGAGACCGTGGCCATTGACAGACTGGACCGGATAGGTATGAGCTATTCTGAATTTTCTACATTTCTGCATAAATATAACCTAAAATTATAAGATTCTTAAAAGTGGATACAGAGAAACAAATCAAACAAATAGGAAAAATAGAATTATTTATAATTGTTTATAATTATTTAGAAAAAAAAATGCATCTGTCAAAAATATGTGACCTTGGTCAGGTGTTTTCAATTAATGGGATGATAAGATGCCCCGATTTATTAAAAAAAAATTTTTTTTATATTACATTAGATTAGATTAAACGTTATTGTCATTGTGCAGAGTATAAGTACAGGGCCAATGAAATGTAGTTAGCATCTAACCAGAAGTGCAATATATACATTATTTATATAAAGTGCATCATTAAAGTCTAATCATTACAATAGTACTTCGTGGAAGTGTATCATGGCATAAAAAAAATTCTAAGGATGTTAAAAGAACTCTATTGTCTTCCGCTTAATTTTCTACTATAATTGTGAGGGGTTCCCCATGCCCATCCAGGGAAGAACGTTTTTCAGGGGCACATTGGGCAAACAAACACACACTATATGGGGCAATAAAGAGCATTCAGTTTTACCTTGAATTCATGTTTTTGGACTGTGGGAGGAAACCTAAAAAACCCGGAGGAAACACAGTCATTTGGGGAAAATGCATTTTGCTGTATCATTTCCTGAGGGATTTATTGATTAAATAGCTTTTAATTGATCGACTGATCAAACTAAGTCAAACTTCCAAAATAGTAATATAAAGAAACGATCCACATGCTAAAGTATGACTGTAGTATGAAAACCTTCCACCAAGAGCTCCCACCCCGTCCTTCTCAAGGTTGTTGATGTCACTACCTGTCACATGACCATCTCCGCCATTCACAAAATCTCCACACGACTGCCTCCCACCCCACTGTTGCCATGGCATCTGCATACCATGATCGGTTTAGCTAGAGGAATTGTTGGATCCCAGACACAGTGACAGCACATCCCTCCATGCTGGTGCCTTGTTTGGGCACCTGCCATTAATGGAATGTGTTGGGGGAGGTTCCAGAATGGAGCCCCAGAAACAAACAGGTTGTTGTTAGAGAAGGTTTAATCATAAAGATGAGTTGCTGAACACCAATTCCATTGTTTCTGTTTTTTGAATGATGTGTGGCATATAATATATTCACACTGTCTTTATAATCTTAATCCAGTAAAGCAGCTTAGAATTAACTAAACTGCACCAGTGTTTTCCATTCCAGCTGCAGATTCTGGAACTGATGTTAGACCTAACAATAAGTTCAGAACAAACATCAAACAGGACTTCAGACTGCTCGTAAGGTCCTAAGATATAGATATTAAGGCTATATATATATAGATATGCTGAACTTTAGTATTTGGGAGAATGATATCAGGAGGTTAATTAGAAATTAAAATGGATAGAGATGAAAAAGATCAAAGGATGGTTGCTAGGTCAATAAAGATGGGTGATTTTTTTTGGAAAGTGGATAAGACTAGGAGTACTCCTGCTAATATTCCTGATAGTAGCATTGTGACTCAGCAGAAGAAGAAGGAATGCCCCAGACAGCTCCTGCTGTTCTCTGTGGGGCAACTGCTATTGGTCTTAGCTGAAGGGTAAAGACTTTGGGGGGGAAAAAAAATTCACAAAAAGAAATAACTCTCTGTGTTTGGCAAGGACAGCAGTCTGCTTTAAACATGACAATGTTACAGAGGTGGTATAGTGTAGTGGGGTGAACATGGGGAGAACATGGAAACTCCACCAAACCATTCAAACCTGAATCCCCAGTGCTTAGAGCGAACTTGCTAACCATTAATCTACCGTGCCAGTGTGAAAAAAAAAAAAAAAAAAAAAAAAAAAAAGTATATATATATATATATATATATATATATATATATATATATATATATATATATATATAAAAAAGATTTACTTGCAGAAAAAGGAATGAAGGTGCGGGTCCTTGAGCAAGGCCCTTAACCCTCATTACTCCAGGAATGGTGTGATTAACCCTGTGTTCAGTGTTGGAGAAAAAGTGTCTGCTAAATGACCAAATGTAATGTAAATGTAATATTTACATGTTCATGATTTGGTAATAGGATGGGAAAGTGTCCACATACTTCTGCTTGTATAGTGATATATAGACGCAAGTATACCTCCTCTGTTGCGTCTTATAAAAATGCAATGGTTTGCTGTCTTTAATTTGCAATCGCCTTTTTCTTTTTAGGCAAAAAGAATTCAATTTTAATGCACAAAGTCCAGCACGACCTCAACTCTGGAGTCTTCAACAACCGAGAAAATGAGCTGATTCAAGAGATTGTAAAGTATGACCGGGAGATGGTGAAGCTGGTGGACTTACAGAGACCCAGGTCCATGTCAGCCACCACTTCCACCCACGGGACGATGTTTCCTTCCTCTGCTCAACAACCTGCAACGGGCTCGGCCATCGCCACTCTTCAGCAGGCCGTAGCCATGAGCTTCTGTCCCCAGATAGCCAATCCTCTGGGAAGCCATGTTGCTCTCCAGTCTCCTCGTATGGTCCGCCGGTTTCAAGTAGTCCAGAGCCTTTCCAGTCCAGGGACCCAGCAGACACCTCCAGGTTCACAGTTCTCCATCAGTGCCCTTCCTTCTGCCCTCATGAGCACACCAATGCAGAGTCCACTTGCCACTAGTGGGCGAACATTTCAGTACACTTCCAGTCCCATGGGGGCACCCTCAGGCTCCCAGCTATCCCTGGTGCAGCAGCACGTACCCAGCCCCACGCAACGGACCCCTGGCGCCAGGAGCACAATGACCCAGGATGCCCGGGCGCTCTCGGCGTCCCAGCCGTCTTTGCCCCATGATATCGTGCAGCCAGCTGCCCCAAGCCCACCACAGTCCACAAGAGTGTCCTCCACTTCAATCGGATCACCTAACCTGCCGGGGCCTGGGGGCTTCAGAGCGGCCATTCCTCCAAGAATGACACTTCAGCACCAGATGTCAGTAGGAGCCTTTCCACCTGCCTCCTTGCCACAAATGAGGCCGAGCCATGACTCAGGACTGCCCAAAAAGGATTCAGTAATAAGCCTTCCAGACACAGACCATAAAGTCAGATCTAGATTATCTTCCAATTTGTGACCCTGATGGAACGGGCAGGGGGTGGCAGTGTTTGAGTTGAATGTGTGCATATCTCTTTGTCCAGCAAGTACATTTCTCCAGTCCTCATCACGTCCTGGATCTAGAATGTATATGGGACAGGGGCAGAACCTGAACTGTTAAGACTTGACAGAATACTACTAACCATAGAAACTCTGTAAAGTTTGAAACACCAAGATGTAACCCCAAGCATAAATATCAATGTAGCTTCTTCCCACAGTTTGCCTCATTATATTTGCTTTCTTTTTTGTGGTTGTGTCACAAAAAAACGCAAACAGTACCAGCTCCCTACTATATACTGTAGTTCAGACGATCCGATAGCTAGTGAGTTGGGACACGAGTAAAGCCTATATGCTTCTGAATATAAAAAAAGTTACTCTTTATTACAAGTGTTTTTTTGCAAATCTCCTCTACCTGGAGTGAATAGATCATAGAGTTTTGATCAAAGACTCAGCAATATTAAACCAGTGGCAGCGAGAAGTGGTCCTAATCCGAAAGCAGCCATTTGCTTACTGATAGCAATGCCTCTGAATGGACTGGGTTCCTTCCAAATGCAATCTAATGCAACGTATGTGTGTGTGAGGTAAAGAAACAGAACTATTATCTGTTTGATTTTTATTTACAGGCCATGAGATTTCCTGAACCCATTTACGTTAAATATTACAACCTGCTTTTACATCCCATATTTTCTACACCTCAGACTTTATGAAGTAAAAGGGAATGTAATTGGATGTGGGTACTGCAACCAGGAGCTTGCACTAATAATACCATCTATCCATTATCTTCTGCTTTATCCTCTACTAGGGTCAAGGTGGAGTTCCCCATGCCCATCCAGGAGAGAACGTTTCAGGCGCCAATCTATCGCTGGGCACACACTCACTCACACAGACACACTCTATATGGGAAAATTTGTAGAATTCAATTGACCTTGATCCATGTTTTTGGACTGTGGGAGGAACCGAAGAACCCGGTGGAAACCCACGAGTACACGGGGAGAACATGGAAACTCCACCCAGATTGGGATTCGAACCGGGAATCCCTAGTGCTGAGAGGCGAACGTGCCAACCACTAAGCCCCTAATAATACCATAGGAAATTAATTATTCCAGTTGATGGCTGCAACACAACATGTAAGCAGTGGGTTTTAATAATTAAATAGCTGTAGTCACCTCGGATTACATCGCAAACCACATAGAACCTAAACTCATGGATTACTGTTGAATTAAAAGTCTTTTAACTGGCTTAATAAACTTACAACTGCTTTTAATTATAACCCCTCAAATACTGTAGATGCCCTCGAAGTACAGGTGTTACTGTAACTAAATACATCCTTTTTCGTCCTATTTACATTCAAACTAATAGTTAAAGGCCTCATTTAAAACCAGATGCCCCAAAAAATCTCTCCGATTAAACACACACTATCAAAGTTCCTCTCTTCTTTTGAAATATAAGATAATCCTTACTCTTGACTGCTGTTTGCCAAATTCAGTAATATCTGAAGCAATAAAGAACGTGTTGGTCAAGGGAAGGGAGCCTGGCTGGTGACCGCTGTCAGTGGAATGTGCTGCGCGTTTTGCTATGCATTCAGGCTGGGGTTGATTCTGTTCTGTGATTTGGGTTTATCTTTCAATAAAGAGAAAGGTTTAGTGAAAACATTCCAGTTTGTTTTCTTTATTTCACTTGCTCCCTGAAACCCAACAGAATGAATAAATGTTTTTTTTTAATAAATGGTCTCATTTACTCTCATTCTTATTCTTAAAGGGTGGTTTCCCATGCCCATCCAGGGGTTTCAGGCACTGGGCCAATAAACACAGTACATTGCTGATTCATTGCTGCAGATACACTCACACACACACAATATAGGAGCAATTTAGATTGGGGCAATTTAGAGCAGCAAATTTACCTTAAATCCAAGTTTTTGGACTCTGGGCAGAAACTGCAGAACCTGAAGAATACTTACATGTACATTGGCAGAACACTGAAACTCCACTCTGGTAATTATGGCATGGATGTAAATTTAGATTATTTTCTAACTTCTACTTGTGAACTTCTTGCGATGTGTAAAATAAGGCCAACTAAAACCGAGAACAAAATTAAAGGGAAAATGTGAATGTTCTTTAAATACTTGAGGCAGTTTCAGGGGTAACAGCAATGTCAGCGCTCATATCTATTTCTCTGAACTCTTTAAGTCTTTGAGCATTTGTACATTCGAGAAAAAGAAGTAACATTTCAGTCATGACCTTTCCTCTAAAGCGGCGTTTCCCCTTTGTGTTCTGGAGAGATCTGACAGAGCATCAAAATAATTAACAGCTCTGCTCTGTATTTGGAGGAATGTTAAACGGATGTTCAGGAATTTCCAAAGGTTTCTTCAGTCATTCTAAATAATAACAGTGAACCATTGTCCTGCAGTGATCTCAGGACTTGAAAGCAAAGAGTATAAAAATGTATGAAATACAGACATACAGTGTTTATTGTATTCAAGGTGCAAAAATATGGTCAAACTGAAAATAGTTAAATAATAAGCTTTTATGATTTCTAAAGACTAGATTTCTAAAGCATCTCTGAGTTTCCATTTTCTATTTGTGGAGTTCTGTATTCCCTGGTTTTCTCCCACAGTCCAAAAACATGGATTCATGGTGAAATGGATGCTCTAAATTGCCCTTGTGTAGTGTGTGTGTGCGAGTGTGTGCCCAGGGATGAATTGGCACCATGTCCTGGTTGTATCTGCTCAGCGTCTAGAACACTCTACTGGTTGGGCATGGTGAACACACCAACACCACCACCACATGACCACCTTGTGAGTGCAACTGCACTGCTGAGAATGGTCCACCATTTTAATAGCACCTGCTCTCATCATTAAAGACCAGCATAAAGGAGCCTTTGCATGTAGAGAACCAGATGAACTACAGTCTGTAATTGTAGAACTACAACGTGCATCTATAATGAAAGTCGAACTGAAACATGGACAGGGGTTAACATTAGGACCAGTTTACATTTACAAGACTTTAATAAAAAAGCATAAATACCTTGAAACACTTGGAGCTTCTCTTGGTGAATGTTCAGTATGTGACATACTAAATGGACACCAGACACCTGGCTACACTAGATAATCAGGGTACGTCTGGAATGTGGCTTTGCAGTAATGTAATTTCCGTGATAGTGCTGTATAAGTGCTCCAGAGTGCAGCAGCAGCCTCTCAGTGCTCACATTGCAGCAATCTTCTCACCCTCCATATGAACCAACACAACATATAAAAACACTCATCATTTTTTTTTAGCAAATGTTTTTTAAAACATACCTTTTAATGACTTTACTTAAATAGTGACCACTTAATTATTTATCAGAATCAGAATACTTTATTAATCCCTGGGGGAAATTGCAGAATATTTCATATTACATATAATTTCTACACTCACCGTCCATGTTCTCAGTTTCACCTTATAGTTCGAGATCACAGACCTCAGTCCTATTTCTGCGCACACTCTGTTAGTCCCAATTACAATGTACTTTAATGATCAGGATCCTAAAGATCAGGTATTATTCAGGTGGTGGATGATTGTCAGCAATGCAGTGACATTTACATGCTGCTGAAATATTAACACTTTAATTTCACTGCTGAACTAAAAACCACCAAAGCCACCAAAAATAAAATATCCAGCCAACAGAATTCGTAGAAAGCATCCTTCAAACAGTGATGATGAATTTGTGGATGACGAACACAAACTGCAGCAACAGATTAACCACAGTTTCTGTGATTACATCTACAAGTATGAGAAATGAGGTAGATGTGTCTCACATGTTCTAATAGTAGCAGCTTAACTCAAACTGACCCACCAGTTCTGTAATCATAAAAGTGCTGAGAATTATCCACCACCCAATTACTACTGCACTATAGTAGTCCTGATCACAAGAGAACAAAGTAAAATGGACTACAAAACCAGTGTATATTTAGAACTACAAACGTTGTCCATGAGTGGAACTAATTAAATAGTCTAAAATGACAGGTAACCTCATGCCATCAATGTTGCAGCAGCATTTTTAGAGAGGTCACGTCAGGCTTCTCGGAGCATCATGAAGAACAGTTTGTCCCAGCACTATACCTATGATGGGTTTTAGCTTTAAAAAGGTTCTTATTGCAGCAAAGAACAATGATTAACAAGCTTATATAGTGAAAAAGTAATAAAGTGAGCTATTTTGTTTACTGTACTTACCCACAGAGGAATATGTCCTTTACATTTAACCCATTCATGCAGCGAAACACACACTGGTGAAGTAAGAACACGTGCTCAGAGCAGTGGGAAGTTAGAACACATACCTACTGGTGAGAAGTAAGAACACGTACATGGAACCTAGGAGCAATTGGGGTAGGCGTCTTGCTCAAGGGCACTTCAGCCATAGGACTTGGTGAGACCGGGAATTGAACCAGGGAACTTCAGGTCGCACAGTGTCTATAATTCTTTGCTATTTACTGAAGTTTTACTTAAATTAGAGAACTTGATTCTGTAAATTTTGCAATTGCATGCAACCAAACAGAGATTTGTGTACTTGAATGGGAAGATGCTACGAGAGAGGGATTTGATATCAGCATCCACGCTCAGAAACTAAAATAGCACACTAGAGCAGATTATCAGCCCCTCACTGTATTATGTTCATGTGATGCCTGCTGGCTGGAGCATGAACGGCAGCACTGTAGTTTTCTCCAGTTCCTGCATGTCCGGGTTCCTGCAAGATCCGATTGCAATCCATATCAGAGTAATCCAATTGACGTTTACAACCACAGCAGCCAATTTTATTCCAAAAGAACCTGCGCACCATAGTATAAAAACATCCCATAAAATAAAAACATACGACATCCCATTTTAAAACCTTGGGGGGGGAAGTTTCAGCTCAGACTTTTCACAAGATTTTGGTGTCGGGGACTCCAGATAAAAACGGCGATAAAGTTTGTTGATGTCAGACAACAAAAGGCTGCAGCTAAGAATAGAATTGAGAATAGAATAGAGTAGAAATGTGCAAACCTTACCAATCTGAACTGTTTTTCTTTCTTTTTTTTAACTTTGCTTAACAATCATTCTTGTGCAATACTGAAAAACACACTCACCCCCCACACTATTTACACCTTGAACCTGCAGAACTGCCTTAATACTTACTGGTATGTATTCAAAATGGTGATGATAACATTCTTCGGAGGGTTGGGTCACCTCCCAATGGGAGGTGTGATGGGCACCTCATCACAAGTCCGGGCAAAGTCAGCCAAGTGGCTGGTGGTACTACAAATTTCAAATAGCCTTCACAATTTTGTTTTGTTTGTTTGTTTAACGCCCCACATATATTCTTATGTTATCTACAGGGCAAGGGAGGTTAGGCATGCAGATGTCCATACTAATTTATTTTATATTTGAAACTTCAATCCAGTGATCTTTAGGTAGGCTAGGACTTTGTGTTTGTTGGTTTCAGTGCTTCCTTCAGTGTTTGTGGTATTTTAGTAGAGCGTCGGTGCTGTAAATATTTAAGGGCATTCTACAAGTAGATGTTTCACAGTCAGGGGTTTGTTGCATGTTTCACAGGGGGGTGGTGGTTCTCCCTTTATCAGGTGAGCCATCAAAATGAGAAATCTTTCATGGAACCTGCCTAAAATGAAACACAGACGCCCAAATCTACTGCAGGATCATTAGATGCACTGTTTTAAATAAAATGCTTGAATTTTTCCAAATGAATTGAACATGGAGGCTGTACATTAACCACTATAGCAGACCTTACAAAATCTAGCTTTTAAAGACATTCTGAAAAAGTTGCATTACATTTACATTTAGTCATTTAGCAGATGCTTTTATCCAAAGCGACTTACAAATGAGAGCATCACAAGTCAGGAGATATGAAGAAAGCTAACTACACTGGTTCTCTGTGGCATTCACTGTTGCATTCTCAAAGCAGCAAGTTTAAAATAGTTTGTATTAAATTCCTATTTATTATACAGTAATCAACACATGTACAGTCTGACACTCACAACCATGACTACACAAGGTCGACAAAATCATCAGAATGCCTGCTGAGTGATAAACCCGCATCAGAGCATCCCATAGCAGCCATCAGCGCTTGTTGAGTATGAGAGCAGCAGACCGTGCCCCTGCTGGGTGAATGGACGGGGGTCACTGCAAAACCCGTTCAAGTGTAGATTATTAATGAGGGTTCAATCTGCCGGGTGCAGGAGTCAGGTCAGACCCCTGCTGAGATCCCCCCCACAAGAGCCCACCTGCCTTCACACGACCTCACATCACCTTTACAGATCACCAGCACACCAGTTCCGGTCTCGGCTGTGTCGTCTATGGATGCTCTCCAAACAGGAACACAGTGTGCAGATGTTCGCTGCAGGAGTGACATCAATCTGGCTTAGTCAGCGCAGTCATGTTCAAGTCTCTATGCGCAGCTGGAGAACATCCGGGAGTCAAAGCCAGACCTACACCCTCGTCAACTGAAGAAGTAAGTGGACTCTTTCACTTGGTGAAGATCAAAGTCACCTGAAAAGATACAGATTTTATTTAAGCAATCAGGATGTAGAACATTACATTACGTTTACATTTGGTTATTAAGCATTTTTATTCAAAGTAACTTACAAGTATCCATACAAACTGTTCCCAGTTTGGAATTTGGAAGCATACAAAAAATACTTGGAGAGGTGCCTGACTTTCTATACTTGTGTATGTCCTGATACTTTTGTCTACATATTGTATTTTTAACCATCCTCAGATCACCTTGTGTATTGGTACTGGAACCTAGCTTGAATTTAACTCCAAATATATTACAAATACCTACAAATATGAAGTCCTCATACCCAAATGTGAGATTACTAATAATAAATAATTCAGTTTTATATTTTTAATGGTCATAACAATAACTAATGGTCAGAAAATTACTGAGAGAAAACTTAAATATTTTGTAAGTAGGAATAACTTTTTTTTTTTTACTCCTAAAAATATCAAACCGACATGTCCACGTATTTATGTACACGTCATGTTGGCAACATTTCTCCATCTGTAAGACGTACATATTGAAGTATCAAGTAACCAAGAGAAAGGATATCCCATAATAAGTTACTGTAATCTGTGATTTGTTATTAGGATCTAAAAGTAACAAGTGTAAGCTGTGTGCTAAATTAATCTTTATTTATCGATATCAGAATTATTCTGTAGTGATGTGATGTGAACTGGCAAAAACAATGAGCTTACGTGAGCTGTCTATTAACTCGGATTTAAATAAACTCCTGTTCGTCATCATGAGCTGAACGCTGCCATCTTTAAACTGAACCTCAGTAAGTCATTTGGCCAAAGAGAAAACTGGTTGCGGGGGCAATATGGCATTAACCAAATGCCTATCAGGATACGCAGGCATATAATTTATAGGTCAGGGGTGAAAGTACGGTGCACTTGCATAAGCAGATCAGCTATTTAACTGAATTGTAATCTTTTTAATGTCATTTGTCTGGCTGATGAAATTACTGTTTACAGATTAAGCTCATTGTGAATCTGTAGTCCAATCAGTGGTTATTCAACAAACTGTCAATCAAACTGCACTCACCTGTTTCTGGTACCTTGCCCAGCAGTTGCATCATTAGCCTGTACTCCAGAAATTTCTTGGTTTTAACGTCTTTCCTGCAAACAGAGGTAATGGTGATACTTCCAAATTTGTAACTCTCTGTCGGCTTATTGGCTATAGCTATAAATAAAACTGGACTATAATGGGGTGGACGATAAAGCAATAGAGCACGAAAGAGTGTGTATTATTGTGAATAAATCAAGGAAATGTGGTTTTGTTAAATACGATGCAAAGTGGAGTACAGTTCCACCTCTTTCTTGTGATTTAATGACAATAATACATGTCCTCTATTGCCCTATTGCCCACAATAATAATAATAAAAAAAGGTTTGATTCATAAATGTGTTAACATGAAAGAAAATTGTAATTTTGTAACATTGACTGCTGAGTAACGAGATACCGGTTTACTGATTATCAGTAATTGGCTCAGTGTTTATATCAATCTATTTTCATTTATGCTACAAGATTTAAAATAATGTATTGTACAGTATATCACGCACTGATAGGAATGTGAAGCGCTGAGAGGTGTGCATTATTGTCAATAATGTCACGGCTGGACAAACGGCTCAGCCAATCAGACTTAAGGACTGGAACTACCTGTTTTATAAGGTTGATTAACTACTAAATAGACAAATGATTAGGTGAGGGTACTGTAATATATTCAACATACGGAAAATGACTAAATGATTGTTAGTTTTTTGGGATGTGAGGCTTGTTAGGTTCATATCGTTTTTAAGAGAAATTGGTTTGTCAAAAAGTATGATATTCCTCATTGTTTTAAGTGGAAAGTCATCAAAATCGAATTGGAAATGTCTGAACTCTGAATGAATGTTTTAACTGGCAACCTAAATCATGTTCATCATTACCTGATGCATCTTAGTCCAAATCAACAGCAGTGAGTTAAGTGAATTATAAATGGCCTACTGCTGCCACCTTGTGGAAATACATATAAATGACTGCTCATTTAGACCTATTAGTAATGCTTATTATTTTGACTTAATAATCTATTTTATATGCATTGAATGGACTCTTATATGCATTTTATGGCACTAGTTAAATATTTTATTCTTTCCGGCCAAAAAGAGGCAGTTTAGACAAACGGCTGAACTAAATAAATGCAAAAAGAAATTACACATTTAAAATAATTTTTCAAGGTATGAAAGCTGCTAAAGATTCTAAAAAAAATAAATATTGGCAAATAACTGTATTAAATGTTTGATAAAGTCATACTGGTGTAATGACTTACGGCATTCCTGAACAGTACTTCCTTAGCAGGAACTTTGAGAGCTCCTGCAGGATGGGTTGACTGTGCAAAGCCACAAACTGCTCCCGACACATCTGCCGACAAACGTGATCATTTAGTTCTTTAAGGCTTCAAACTTTCTTCTAACTGCTACCTCCCTTACACACACTGTATAAAAACTCCAGCAGCATTGCCATGTCTGATCCTAACAACATAACACACACTAACAGACCACTACACTCAGTGTCTCTGCAGTTGCATGATTGGGTTCTGAGGGCGAATCGTGATTATTAGACAATATAGAAAAGGAAAGTAACAATCTATGTAGAAAAACATATTTCTGTAACAGTACAATTACAAAGTGCCTCTATGTTATAAGGGGGCGGCTGGTGGTTTAGTGGTTAGCACGTTCACCTCTCAGCACTGGGGATCCAGTTTTAAATCCCAGTCTTATGTGCTCCCTGTGTCTGCATGGGTTATCTCTGTGTTCCACAATCCAAAAACATGGATTTAAGGTGAATTGACTGCTCTAAATTGTCCTATCCAAAGTGTCCCTTTGTAGTATGTGTGTGCCCAGCGTTTTCCACTGGATGGGCATTGGGGAAACCCATAAGACCTTAGTCCCTAGTATAGGATTAAGTGGAAAATAATGAGATATTATAAGTAAAACTGAAAAAATGGCCAATAGGTGTTTTAAATCAAGAATATGCACCAAATAAAGATCATTAAGCATGTATGTACACCCTTTAAGTGAGTTCTTTTTACCCTAATTACTTTCAGAATCACTCTCACAATCAATTTGATGGTTCATATCTTCCAATTAGTTTCTTGTTCAAATAATCATAACCCATTGATCTATGAGATCTGACCTAAGCCCCACTGGACTTATTTATGGATGAATTGGAATATTGAAGGTGCTTAAGGTTTAAGTGCCTGACCTTGAGCAAATTTCCAGACACTGTCATCATTACTAAAAATCCAGAGACTTTTAGAGCCATAGGGAAGGAAAGAGTCCATACCAGCATCCCTTATATTTAAAAAGACCCAGCACAAGCTTAAGTGGGGTGACTATACGATTTAACTGCAGAATCAGATATATGAACTGATAGTGTTAAAATATAGGTGGGCATTTCAATAAAGAACTCAAGGCCAGCAGAAAACCGTTTAAACTGTGCCATGGTGCTCCACGAACAGATGGTTCAGCCTCCTCTGAAACAGATGTGCAGGTCGGAGGGCTGGGTTGATCAGAGGGTCAGGAGTTGTTTCAAAGTCCCTAATGAACACAAGCCTCCTACTAATTACAGCTAAAATTAGCTTTGATTTACACATACCTTATTCATAGTGTCCACTGTAAGAGCATGGGTCCAAAAGCAGTCATGAACCGATACGAAGGTCAGACCAGCACTAAAAACACAAAAGCCATGCGAAAAATAGTTATTAAATAAGTTTATATAACAATAACATCACATCAAACTATGGAAATTTATATAGAGTTGATCCATAAAGTCAGGTCATGGTACGGGTGCTGGATGGGCTTTAAGTTGGGGAGGGATACAAACACACAAACGGGGCAATTTGGTGAATTTAGTTTATCTGAGGCAAAACCAAAACAACTAACTAGAGCAGCAATGAGATTCAGAACTTTTGTCTCAAACAGTGGTTCCCAATTTTTTTCTTCTCAGCACCACGGGTTTCTAAGAAAAGCTCAAGTCCAAATCCATTTATTGATATAGCACTTTTCACAATAGTACTTTTTCCTCAAAGCAGCTTTACAGTGCTAGCAGTTTTATGGATGAGGAGCTGCTCATATCTCAAAATATCAAAAGCTGAACGTAAACAGCACATGAATCTAAATCCAGTTCATTACACAGACAGAGCAATTCAGAGCAGACCATGTGATGTTCGGGCAACATTGTCTGGGGTTGACATATTTAGGTATCAGAGAACAGAATCACCTGTAGCAGTTAAGGGCAGTCAGCATCATGTGAGTGGAGTCCAGAGAGTGGATGAAGTTCGGAGGAAATGCATTCTTCTGCTTTATTGTGTCTGGTTTCCTACAAAAAGTTTCCAATTTAAAAAAAAAATATCAGATGAGATCATATCCATTTAAACTTAAAATCATTTCTCATTCTAACAAACTACAATATAAATTATTATTCATGACAATAACATAATTTAGATAAAGTCTTGTGATGTCACTACAGCTGGGTTTCTTGGAGTGTTTTCAGGTTCCACTTTACATGATTAATATGGACTCTTTAAAAAAAAAAAAAAACAGTAACAGTCTTGCACAGTCCACAATAACATTTTTTTGGAACTGTGCTTAAGGATTTGCAGAAAATATTGATTTAATGAATAATTAGCTACAAACTCAATATTGCTTTATTTAAATATTACTAAATGTCATTTGACTAAACTTTTATCTACTTTATGTAGTGTTTACTTCAGACAGTCCCAGTCAAAAGTTTGGACACAACCCCTTTTTGCTCCAAACTGCTGAAATGAGAATAACACCCCAACCACATAAGACCTGCTCTGCTCTGTATTCCACAAACAGATGGAGTGGTCTGTGGAACTGAGAACAGTAAGTGAAGCAAAAAGGAGGTGTGTCCAAACTTTTGACTGATACTGGTACTGTGTACTGAGTTTATTTTAAGGTAATGGTTATACTGAGGACCTGGCCTTCAAACATCTGGAGTGCAGTTTATATTTATTCATTCATTCATTATCTTCTACTGAGGGTTCTCCACGTCCATCCAAGGGAGAACATTTTGGGCCCCGGGCAGATACACAGAGGACAGGGCTCCTAACTATTGCTGGACACGCTCACTCACACAGACACACACTCTCGATTGGGCAATTTATAGCATTCAATTTACCTTGAATCCATATTTTTGGACTGTGGGAGGAAACCAGAAAACTTAGAGAAAACCCACAGACACGGGGAGAACGTGAAAACTCCCAGATCGGTTTTTGATCTCCAGAGCTGAGAGGCGAACATGGTAACCACTACCCCTTTGTTCCGACCTCTCTAATAACCAATTAGGAACCTGGAGAACCCAAAGAAATCCCACACAGAAATGGGGAGAACATGGAATCTTCACCCAGATTGGGATCCAAGCCACCGTTTATTGTATTATATAAGTTTTAATAATATGTACACCCTTAGTTTGGACTGAGACGTTCTTTAATTCTGATCACGGGGGTAAATGAGGTTAGACTACACATCAGTCCTTTAACAACCACAGAGGGAAGATGTTAATCTATGCTTGGTGGCAAGTTTCAAGCAGTTAAGGGGTCAAATAAGCAATTGGGTGTTTTCTTGTGACAGTACATAAAGCTTGCAATTTAGGTCCTCGGTCACCGAGAGTCACAACTAGCCTCTTAAAGTCATTAATTCAGGTCAGAGCCCTAATGAGGCTCTATTCACACAGTAATCGCTACACTTGAGGGACACAAAAGTCCTTCCAGTGCATGTCCTTAGCTGACTTGCACTTTTGTTCCTTTAAATTTGAAAGACTAACTAGTAGCTGCAGAACGTCAGCACCAGCAAAATGACATCACATAGTTAAAGCTTTAAAACTGCAAATAGCTCAGGCTTCGTTATTTTGAAAACACACTTTTAATAAAGTTTCTGAAATCGCAATTAAACCTTAAAAGCTGTAACTGTCATTTAAGTTTTATTCAACAAAAAGACAAAGAAATTAGATTTTAGTGTTTTTAATTATTAACCTTTTTCTACTTGTTTAATTAAAACCACATTTATAAACTAAATCATGTAACATAATAAGTTAGAGAATCTTTTTTATAATACATTTTGAAGGAAAAATAGAAAGCAAAAACAGAAATTTTGGAAGTGCAACTGATTTATTCTTAAGAATACACAACCTCGAGTAAAAAATGGTTACAAACACACTACAATAAAAAAAAAAAAACAAGGTTTGATTCATTAACGCTTTGATTAAAAATGAAATTATTAATAAACTGGTGTTACATGACGACATATAGTCCGGTTTTTAAAGTGAACACTGATCGCTGAGAATCAGGTTACAGGTTTATTGCTCATAGGGGGTCGACTTGCTGTTTATATGAATTTGAATTTCCATTTGTGATACACTATTTAAAATAATGTATTGTGCATCACGCATTGATATGAATGTAAAGCGCTCAGAGGTGTGCATTATTGCACACCATGGCTGGACAAACGGCTGCATAAATTAGGTTAAGGTGCAGAGATATCAGTCTTAAGGTTGGGGGTTCAAATCTTACATCTACTAAACTTACAGTGTGGGTCCTTGAGCAAGACCCTAAATCTCACACAGCAATCACTCTAACTACACTTTTATGAAGTCAGTCAGTCATAGTCAGTGACAGTCATTGTGGAATGAAAAATGGCCACCTAACAAATAACTTAAAATTGATACCAAATAATAGTCCAAAATATATTTGGCCACTGAAGCAGTATTACTCTTCTTTAGAAAGAACCTTAAAAAAGTCACATAACTTTTGATGTTGCAAAGCTATTTGTTTAATCAGCTGAAAGAACCAATCCTCATGTGAGTTATCTCATGGCATTTCCTGTCATGCTGAACCGGACAGGGACGTCACCAAAATGTCAGTGTCTGTCAGTGGAAGTCATGCAAGTTTGTTCCAAGAGAGTTCTGTCTTGTTCCACTTCAGTTCCTGCCAATGTGATCCCTGTCAGAGTTGCCTCTGCAAAGCCTGGTGTCCATCAGAGCCGATTACAGATGGATATCAGTGAGTGCAGATTCATCTCCTGTGCCTCTAAGACCTGTCTTAAGCATTTTTAATTCCGGTCACATGGTAACTGGGGGCAGTCATGTCACCAAGAGTGGCAGGTCCATACAGGAACATGGTAACATGAGGAGTGCTGGAGGAAGAACGTCAGTCATGGTCACAAGCTGTGCTTCTGGAGATCTTTAGTTCTGTGAGTTTATCACCAAGACTCATCTAAGAAACCAGTGTCTGTTCAGTACTCGCTTACAATCCTGAGTGAAAGGAGTATTAAAGGAGCGCCACATGACCAGCATCCAGTTATTTTTCTTATATCAGCCGGTCAAACCACCAATTCCAAATGGATGAATGAAGAATTGGAATTAAAGACTACATTTACTTTTAGCAGATGCTTTATCCAAAGAGACTTACGATGTGAGAACAGGGTTGTTACAGCATCTCTAGAGCAATGAAGGTTAAGGGTCTTACTCAAGGACCCACATTGGTAACTACAGTGGACCTAGGATTTAAACCCACAACCTTCAGATGGAAAGTCCAACACCCTAACCACTGAGATACCAAGTCCTATACTATAATAATCGCAGGACATTGACTAACATGGCATTATGTTTACATTTAGCAAATGACTGGAAGATGATTTTATCCAAAGTGACATAAATTACAAAACAAATTTAAATAAAAACAAGGTCTTATTAATAATGCAAATAATCATTACGACTCGATACAACAAACAATTAATTAATTAATAAGCCTTAGCTAACAGCATCGGTGATAAAATAAACATTCAAGGCCCTGCTTATTCAGTCCTAATTGATTATTAACTGGAACAGTGTTGTAGTGGTTAACCTGCTCGCCTCTCAGTGTGGGGATCTGGGTACTAAATCCCGATCTGGATGGAGTTTGCATGTTCTCCCCTTGTATGTGTGGTATTTCTCCCACAGTCCAAACACATGAACGCAAGGTGAATTGGCTGCTTCAAATTTCCCCATATAATGTGTTTTTCTGAATATGTGTGTGTGATATATTATCACCACCGTACATATAATCTCCGACTCCACAACCAATTAAATGGAAGACCAGGAATAAACTCAATATTATGCATTATATACACAATTAAATAAAAGATGCAGCACAACCAACAGAGACTTTATACTCTATATGAACTATAATGTATAAAGGCAAAATTATTAAATGTTGGTGTGTCATTCAGGTCAACTGCCACAGTTTAAGATTACAGAGCAACATGCTAGAAATTGATATTTGCCGCATGATTTTTATTTAATGACACCGAGTATCTGTAGTGTAGTGTAGTGTAATGGTTTCTGATGCTACCATTTTACAATAACTGCATAACAGTCTGTATTTTGGTATTAATAAAGTATGACATACACTACCTGCAACCTGAATACAGAATCAGAAAACCGGACAACACTGTATTATTAATATTATTATATCACGTTACATGAAATGAGTGGGAAATCAAGGCGTTATTCATTCTGGGTTCATCCTCCATCGAGCAAATATCAAGCATGATATTCAACACTGACATTTCAGGACAAAATGCCATTCTGCTTTGCTGAGGGGCCTTGAGCCACCTCCATTTCCTCTGTGTGTGATGTCTGATAACAGACCCCACAATAGTAATATTGCAGAACTGCCAGATGATTATCCACCTCTCATGCACCCGCTTTGGAAACAGCACCACTATCAAGCACTGACACAGTGTAAAAAAAGTAGTCTGTCTGTCTGCTTATGACGACTCAAACAATTACTCTGTATGTGTCTGTCTAGGTGTGTCTGTGTTATATGACCACCTGAGCAGAAGCAATATTGTTCTGTTGTGCATATCTCCCCACCATAACCTTGACTATTCTATATAGGACCTCAAACTTTATGACTATATTGGTCATGTCAAGGTTGACCAATATTAACAGGTACAACAGATACTGTATTTGAAAATATTCGTTTAGTGAGGCTGAGTTAATAAGTACTGTTACACTAGAATAGGAAGAGCTGCTCCCAAACTGTTACCCCACAGGTGGCATCAAATGATGATAAATAATGCAAATGGTTAAGAATATAGGATGTGCACATAAAAATGGGCAGCCACATGACGGCATCATTTTAGCATATTACTTCAAAAACTGGGCGGTATGGTGGCTTTGCCTCTCAGTGCTAGGGATTCCCGGTTCAAATCCCAATCTGGGATTTCCAATTTCTCCAATTGAGTTTCCAATTTCTCAATCTGCCCAGCACCCGAAACATTCTCCCCTGGATGGGCATGGGGAACCCCCCCACGACCCTAATAGAGGATAAAGCGGAAGATAATGGATGGATGGAACTTCAAAAACTTGTATTTTTGTAACTGACCATAAAACATTCAAGAGTCAAAGTGCTGAACAATTCTTATAGTGAATATAAACATAGGTTACTAAGATGTTCAACAACAGCAAACAGAATGGCTTTGTATCCTGGGATGTCTCCAACAAAGTCCATTTGGATACTTTGGAACTGCTTTCAGCGGCATAAAAACCACATCAGTGTGTAAATGTGAGAATGCTGGGTACTTACTCAGTGGTATCATAGTTTATCTGCAGATTCAGGGACTGAATGTTGCCCTTGAGCTGTACATTAAAACAGAGAGTCAGAACAATATGTTAGGACTGTATAAAAGCCAAGTTCATAAGCCCCCTCTTACTCACAGCGATCATTCCCCTCACATTTAGAACAGCCTCACTCTAGTGACCAAAAGTTTTTGTAAGAAAAACACGATTTAGAAGAAGCAAGTTGTATTTGTCTTCTTGTTTAAACTACGTCTTATCTGGTTACAGTAATTGATTACAACAAAATCAATCTCATCTTATAGCCTTACACTCTGCACTGCACTTTAAATACACCTGCATTGATCTGAGATTGGTTCAGAGAGGTCATGGAATTTAAAACCCGAGTGTACACAAATATGTCAAATACATCAGAAATGATCCAGATCAGTTGTAACACTTGTAATTACAGAAAATAAAATGCAATTTTATACACTTTATATCTAATTTCAAGAGCCAGCAGCCCATGAAAGAAAGAGCAGAACCATGATCGAGCTGAAGAAGGAAGTCATCAAAAAAAATCCACGCTTTGGATCACTGAAATTGGCCGCATGTACGGAAAGTGGACGTCCGGGATAGGTTTGAATGAGATTTTGATGAAATTCTACTAAATTTGACACACTCCATATAATAACTCCCATCACGAAATATTTAGAGCTTAGTTTTCATGAATATAACCAACAAATTACTCACTTGATTAACAAGTTTCCATCTCTTATAGACTGATGTCATTACAGCTTTGATAAAGTAGCCACAATACTGCCTAATTATTCTGGATCTCTAAAGAAAGATTACCCAAACAACCATCGATCTCCCTTAAGAGTTATTTCCCTGAATGTGTCCTTGGAACTATCCCTGCATTGATCATTTCAATGCTTAGAATAACGTCCAGATCGATGGAGTGGATGATCCGTGATTCAGAACGACAATGCGATATTGATTAGTAAATATATCAAGCTGTTATGAATCATGCAGAGCATTACAAACTTCAGGAGAACATATCAGCCAGCTTCTTTGGAAGGTTGGATGTCAAATAACAGATTGTTTCTTAAGAATGTTAGTGAGTAGTGTGCCCTTGTTTAGAACCCTCTAGGGTAATCACATTTTGCTTTGCCAAGGAGACACTTGGCAAAAACAAAAGGGCAAAGCAATTTAGCAAAGCCCTCTTTAATACAGACTAAACCCAATGAGTAATTAATAAACAAAATATATGAAGACATGCCCAAAGCAGACCTTCATATATTTTGCAATTAACCTTACTGTAAATGAAAAACCAGCCTAAAATTCACCCATCTCTCTGCTTTCCAGGCTACATCAGCAATTTACATTTGGCCATTTTGCAGACGCTTTTATCCCAAGCAACATACGTATATCCCAACTTGATGGTTGAGGTCACAATAAAGAGTTGCTCTTACAGCACCCCTGGAGAAATGAGGGTCAAGGTCCCACCTTGGTAACTTGTTGATGGCCCAACACCCTAACTACTGAGCTACCACACCAACAGAGAACCAACAGTGGACTAACAAAAAAACAGGAAAAAGCCGCCATCGATGGACTTTGATTACAGTTAATTAATGCACCCGACACATCTCCGCCTAACATCCGGGAATAACAGAAGCCGCGGGGATAAAGACCGACCTCGAGGTGGTGGGTTGGAGGACAGGATACGTTTGCATGAGAACAATGCTGTAAAAGCCTTGTGTTTTCAAATTTAAGCATGTCTTATCGGCAATAAAGCCTGTTCGTTGGGGTGTAATCCTGTCCTGATCCTCATTCCTTCCACTGCCATTGCAGGGCGTGTCCAAACTTTTGACTTGTACTGTGTGTCCCATGTTCTGCATGGGTTACCTCCCGGTTCTCCTGTTTCCTCCCAGAGTCCAAAAACATGGATTCGAGGTAAATTGCCTCGAAATCGCCCCTATATAGTGTCTGTGTGAGTGAGTGCGTGTCCTGCTATAGATTGGTACTCTGTCCTGGGTGTGTCTACCCAGCGCCCGAAATGTTCTCCCCTGAATGGGCATGGAACTGTATAAGGGATGTATAGGATTAAGCGGAAGATAATGGATGTGTTGCTTTCAGCCTGGACTGTCTTAATGTAGGCTGTCATAACTTATTTAGTCCTTTGCATTCATACAAACATCAGTTACAACTTGCTTCAGAGATGCTCTATAGAATTCAAATTTATTTTTTAAATTATTTATTTAGGTTTATTCACTAGGGCACTTTCTTTTCTTCTCCACTGGTCTGATTTCTGTTTTGTTTTCAAATGTGTTTTTTAAAAATCAACCAATCATGTGGCAGCAGTGGAATGCATGTAATCCAGCTTTATGTAATATTCATAGCTATCTTTAAAAATGAGTAAAAATGCTTCAGCACTGTCGGAGTCAGTCAGGCTGGTTGGCGTATCTCTATAACTGCAGATCTCTGGGGATTTTCACCCAGAATAAACAAAACATCCTGTGAGCAGCAATTTTGTTGACAGAAAGGCTTTGTTGATGCACGTGGTAAACAGAGAATGATGACTAGACTAGTTCAGAAAGACTACAAAAGTGTGTGTAACCACCGAGTACAACTGCGGTGTGCATAAAAGCATGTAGGAATGCACACTACAAAACTTATTAATAACACATAATATATGCTGCTCCTAATGAAGTGCAACTATACGTTAGGAGCCTGCCAAGCAACCGCTGCCTAAAGTGATGTTGCTAAGAATGAAGCAGGGTTGAGCTGAACGTGCAACACAAAGGGCACCAGGGCAAAGAGAAAGGCAGAGCTGGAATTGGGGCCCTGTGGTGATTAATAAAAGTCCTAGTGTTGCTACATTAATCTAGTTAGTGTGACATAGCACAGAGCCCCATATGCCCCACAAAAGTCTCCTTACCATCCAGGGAATTAAATACGGTGGCTGGTGAAGCATGGCTGACATCTGACACAGTGCAGAAATGTTTTACAATCACAGCCTTCACCGCTGACCCTGCTGGCAACCTGCTGAGGAAATTGGTTGCCTTGTGTATCCAGTACGGACGAGAGAGCCGTGAATATTCTGTTGATTAGCAATAAGATCTCTGTAATTAATGCTGGTATATATTAATTCTAATGGGAGAGGGACGCGGTCACTCTCGCTGCTCAGTGCACATCAGTACTTCACCTCCTGAGAGACAGTGTGTAACACAAAAATATTTATTGTTAATGTAAATGACGTATAAACTCTCTACATCTTACAGCAAATTTGGTGAAATATCAATTCTAATAAAAAACCTATTTTATAATCGTAATTTTTATTCTTATTTCTCACAAGATTTATCTTTTATTTATCTCATATTATAAGATTTAATGGTCCCACAATGGTGACAGTAATTGGGAAAGTTAAAAAGATATGTCTAATATATCTACTCAGAGAAGTACTTTAAAAAACTAAAATATAATAGAAATCAGTATATACAAAATAAAATCAACAGCTCAATTATGTACATGACAATACAGAGGGAAGACAACAGAACAACTCTAGAAAAGAAAACAATTCTGTTGTATTTTATGGTGTTGCTTTTATTATATTTTTATTATTGTTGTAATGCTTGGGCATTGACATGACTGTCAATAAAGCTACTTTGAATCTTGAGTGTGCGAGAGCGAGCAAGTAAGCGAGCGAGAGAAAGCGAGAGAGAGAGCGAGAGTGTCCCAAGAGTTCCAAATCTGACTAAAAGCTGCCAATTAAGAATTTGAGCTCTGTGTCCTGTTTACAGACTGATGTCCAGCTCTGCTCCATGTTAAAATGTCTTTAATAATAATCATAATGCTCTCTGATTAACAACTACCTTCATTAAATTACATCAAATAACAATCAGGTTTGATGATTTTACAGTGTAGTTGGTTTTCTTCATAACTACTGATTTTTGATGTTCTCATTTGTAAGTCGCTTTGGATAAAAACGTCTGCTAAATGACTAAATGTAAATGTAAATGTAATTTAGGCATTTTATAAGATTTCAATGAAGTAAACGGGTGTTAAAAATCAAGAGGATGCAGTTATTAGAAAAGAGGTCTCAGGTACAACATGTTAAAAAGTGCTGATTTCTGTGATATATTCTGTAGAACGCACCCATTTTAATGATTTTTTTAATGAAATATAAGTTCAATTCAAACATATATGTAACTGAAACACTTCTCAAAGTTTTTCTCTAACAGAATGTAGTGCAGTGATGCTTTCCTCTGTTGCTAGGCTACAAAAGGACTAAGAGGTCTTTTCCATTTTTCATAAAAGCATTGAAACTCTCCAAAAAAATCTAAATCCACTGTTTCGTTGACTTTTCTCAGATTCTTTTTTTTTTGAGAATATGTAAGGGCATTTGTTTGAAGGTTTGTAAAGTCTTAAATTTGAAATAAATCATCATGATGCTAGACTAAACATAACTTGAGAAAGAGTTAAAGAACATTCGATTTTTAACAGCATGTTAGTAAATGTGCTGGAATCTGTGCAACAACGAGGAAAATCACGAGGCTCTATTTTGGACCGGTAGCCGAGTCTGAGAATGCCCCCTTTCAAACCCCAAAACCCCAGGGTTTCATGGCATTACCAAACCAGGGGAAACCTCAAATCTGGCTACGGCAACAGGCAGAGAGTGCGTGCTGGAGCTGATTAGACAGACGGGTTGCCAGATGCTCTCTGCAGGAGCGGATCGTTCAACACAGTTGGATCTCTCCAGCATTCTACAGAATACTGCTGTGCTGCTGCTCTGCTCTGGCAGCACTGCTAATCGAATCTGACAGCAGCACAGAGTCGCTACCATGCAAACCTGCCCAAACCCAGATTCTTTTACTCCCAACTTTAAAAAAAGCAGAAAACCTGGATCTGAGCCAACCCTAAAAATCTGTTAAGGACATTCGCTCTCTGCGGCTGTCCTACAAAAACATGGAGTGATGCTGGCGAACAGCATCACATATACAATCTTTTGATGAGGACTTTTAAATGGCACTTTGACTTCAATAGAGCAATAACTTTTTTTTTTTTTTTTTTTTTTTTTTTTTTTTACAAATACAGAACATCACATCTCAAATCCAAAGTTTTCCAAACTGTTCTCAGATGTGGCTTAAGCTGCAGTTAAGGTTGACTGACTTCACAAGGCATTTTAGTTGATTGATGTTATGTGTCAGTGTGAAAAGAAAACACTGCATAGAACTGGTGTGGGAGAGGGATGTGTTATAAGTCAGGGGGGTCCACAGGCTACATTTGGATCTATTTGCAGCTCAGACAATCAGTAAGCAGCAGGACTGTGCTGGGTGATATGTGACAAAACACTTACCAAATGGTTTTTGGTGCGGTGGTAGGGTTGAACAATAGGCAGTCCCAGCGGGGTGACCCACTCCACTGTGCTGCCTGACTTAGCAATTAGCCTAGCGCTCTCAGTTAACCAGTCCTGCAAGCATACACACACACACATACACTTTAACAAACACCACAGAGATCAGACCTGTTAAAAACTTAGAATGTAATGTAATGAATGCAAATGAAACCGTTCCTAAAAAACACTAACATTATTTTAGTTTTGAAACACAGATTTGTATTTCAAAAGCAAAACACACCTAGAAGCCCTACAACGGCAGGAATTTACGGCTCCAACTAAAGCAGTCATTACATAAAGGAATTATATAAGATATTGAATTAATATGAATAAGGGAGATGTGAAGTCACAGTGACCACACTTATGACACTGTTAAATGTCAAAATTAAATTAAATAATATTCCTTGAGACAATTGTGAGATATTGCAATAAAAACCAAGATGTACGAACACAACAAACAATTTTAAACAGGTTTAAAAGAAAGCCATATCCAAAACCTCAGCCGCATCACATATACTGTATTGCAAAGGTCATTTGCCATAAGCATTCTCACCAAGCATTCATCACTAAAAATCATGACAATCGACTCTTTTACATTATAACCATTATAGATTGATCAGTAATTCAGCTGATTTTTTTAAAATGGGTAGTCCTGGTCCTTAAATCTGAGCAGTTTGTCCAACCTTGAAGACATTGGCAATACTGCACACCTCTGACTGCTTCACATTTGCATTAATGTGTGATACACACCACATTTTAATTCATATACCAAAATTGGAAATACAAATTCATATAACCAGCTATCCTGATTAGAACTGTATCCTATTACTCAGCAATCAACGTTCACTTTAAAAAACAAACTAGATTACGTAGTAGAAGACCAATTTATTAATAATTCTGTTTTCATTAAATGAATGAATGAATCAAACCTTGTTTTCTTTTTATATTGGTTTGTAATGGTTCAATAAAAGTAATAAGGCACTTGAGGTTGTGTATTATTGTGTACTCGCTTCGCATTGGGCCTAACACCCTTTTCCCATTCTTTCGTACGCCCATCCTCTCGTACTTATTGCTTTAATATGCTGTGGATGTTTCAAAATGACCCAGTTCAGAAGGTCATCTGTGGCAACCTCACCTACTACCTTTTGCCTATTGCATATTTATTTGGACATGCTAGTCACTCTTACCTCCAGCTTTTGCTTACTATGTATAAATGTACTGCTTGCTGCCCTGGTTTTTAACTAGAAGAACAGAATACCACTTGTTAGGAACCTGACAGAACAGGTGGCCAGCTGTTGCTGAGACTCAAATTTAATTGATGGATATTATTAAAATCTAATTCAGTATAACAGCACAGTGTCCCAGCACGTCAGACTCAACCTTTTCTTCTAAAGTGCAGAGCAGAGATATATCTATTTTTCCACACTTCATACAGAAAATGAGCAAAGGCCCCATGCTGGTTCATCTGCCAGACACCCCTCATCCCCTTGCCCCACTTATTCCCTCCTCATTTCCCATGCTTTAACAACCAGGTGTGGTACATTAGAGGAAGATGTGGTTTTATTAGACGACCGTCTCCACTCCTCACTACTACTTTACTGACCCATTTAGAGTAACTAGACAAATGTTTTGTAAGGTCTGTCTGGGTCTCTCCTACCAGAATGCATTTCCTCCCCCTCCCTTAAAGATAATAAGAACCTTGCAGGTGTCTGGCCAGAACTGAGCTATTGGTATGAATGAACGAATCTGGCTGGTTCCTGAACGCAGCAGGTGTTTCAGGTTATTCTGCACCTGGGGTGTGAGTAATAAGGATGTACCTGGATCTCACGTGTGCCGGTGAACATTTCCTTTAAACTGCTGAAGACCTGATGCACCATATAATGTGAGGCGTCCCATATATACTCCTGCATCAAAGAAAATTAAGGTTTAGTGTCACTGTAATACATCACACGTGAGGATGTCAGACCAACGGATGCCATTAAAAATGTTTCATTATTAAAACTTGTCACCTGTCCCTAGGCTTAACGACAAGAGAAAGTTGATTAAAAACATGAATAAATTATCAAATGTAATGCTGCCGGAAACAAATACAGATACAATAAGATAAGATAATCCTTTATTGTCCCATGCATTGTCATGTCCCATGAAATTCACTTAGTCACAGCAAGCATGCAAACAAGAAAACACAAGCACACACACATAAACTTGACTGTCAAGGTGATAATTACATGCTACCTAACTGCTTATCTATAATCACCTGTTGTGTTTGTCCTTTAAAGTAAGCAACTGGGAAATGACTGCAGCAGTAAATAAGGAGAGATTCATTCATGTCTTGCTTGTGAACAACAAAAACATTGGAGTGTGACTGCACCACTTAAGGCCTGAAAAGCTGAAAAGCTTTTTTTTTTTTTTTTTTTTTTACTTTTCCACTGAATTGTACAAAAACATGCATGCACATGCACACACACACACACACAAATACGCACACACACACTCGGTGTGGCATTTCGTAGTCCTACTAGCTCTCTGCAGACTAGTCTACTTTGTTTCTCTTGTGGTCAGTAAACAACAGAACAACAGTCTGACACACTCATACCAGCTCATTCCACACACCACCATGACATCAGTGACACTAAACAGCTAAGAATTATTTACCCCACAGATAGAACCTGATCTGTAGTGGTATTATAGAACAGAATATAAAGAAACTGCAGTCTGTAATTGTACACCTACAACATCTATGTACATGGTACGTGAAGCTAAAAAAAGACAGGGACAATAAAAAAAAAGTTTTTCAAATAAAGTGTCAAAATATATTTGTAGCTGCTCTCATATCTACCAGAAACATGAACAAGGCTGTTGTATACGCTCATATAGTGAACCTTCAATACACAAAAGTCTCGAATTAGACTGATACAGTTGCTAAACTGCTACATTTGGCCCATCACAAACCTTTACTTTAAATCTGTCATTTAATAAAACTTCTGAACCTGCTCTGGTTCCAACTCATCTAGGTCCCTGATTATCCTGAGTTCCCGCTGCTCTTACCTTGGGGAATTCATCGATTTCCTTGAGACGCTTTTCGATCTGAAGTCGTCCGCCGTACCGCGTCACTCCATACACCACCGTCATCACGGTTTGCTTCACCACCTTCCTGCTGATGAAGCCCTCCAGCACCTGAGCAACCTTTATGCCCTTAGCGGCATCCCGCACCCGGAACTCCTCCACCTGAAACCCAGCAGGGACATGAACTCCAGCTGGCCCTTTCTACAAAACAGTCTTCTGGCACCTTTGTGCCTCAAAGCCTCATTAGAAATCAATGAAAAACACATCGCTGAGCTCTACAGGAGCGTGAAATAAATGTGCAGAGAAAACCATAACCGTATTAGACACAGATGTTCCAGAACAACTTTTTTTGACTCTATGCCAAACTCCAAAACATTGTAATTCACTATATGGAGCAAAATATTGTAATAATTCAGTTCTAATGCTTCATTCAGCCTTATAACCACAGTTAAAAAACCTGTTCACATCCAACTAGGTGGAAACAGTTTAGGGAAGGCCTTTCGCTGTTCTAACAAGATTGTGCTCCAGCAAAACATAGCAAGTTCTATACATGCAAGAATTTGACTGGCCCACTGAGTGCTTTGTTAGGGATTGGAAGAATATTTTTTTTGCAATTAAAAACATCATGACGACGACATTTAGAAGAAAAATATGCATTATGCTGGCAGCTAAAAATTTTAACCAAATGCCGCAACAAGAAGAAAAAAAAAAGTTTTCTTTCAAAAATTTTTTGTTCTTTATTTTCACAAAATAATTTAATATTTTGTGTTAAAGAATGTTTTGTGTTAATATTCAGTCTTGACCTGCTTTTTTCATAACAAAATATTATTTCATATTAACATAAAAGAAATAATTAAAAAATGCAGCATTCCAGTAATTTCTGGCACTTTTTGTTAAAGTTAATTATTGCATAATAATCGTAATAATTATATAATCGTGATTATTTCTACTAACAATAAATAATAATTAACAATAATCATACCATAAAAATGTGTAATCAACTCAACTCGAAACCTTCATGGGTAATAAAAAGGCAAGCATACTTATTGACACCAATTTATGGTAAGAATTAATGAGAAACGAGACTGTGTGCATGGTTTATATATGCTAATTACAAGCCATTATCATTTAATGAGCATATGAATATTCGATATAACAGATATAATGTTAATTACGTGTGCATTATTGATGACCATCATGATTTAATCATGATTTAATGTGACATGATTACCTGCTGTGCCACACCGCTGTAGACGTCCTGTGGTTCTTCACAGGGCATGAGGTTTACTGACATGGCACCGATGACATCACGGCCAAGGGCTGCATAATGCTGGAGGCCGTTGCAGGATCCATCCTCAAGAAGAGAGAAAAAGTCAAAATGAGAAATTAACACAAGGAAAAGTGTCAGAAAGAGAAAAATATATGTATAGTTTTATTTAGGTTCGAAAAGAAGGAAAACGCGCACACACACACTCATACACGTATGCACACATAGAAACGCAAACACACATGGACACATACCCACATATGCAGACACACATACTTGCATACACTCATGCACATACACATACTCGCATACACGTCCATACCCGTGTGCACACGCACATACCGGAGCATACATACCCACACCTACACACACACACACAAACACAAACACAAACACACACACACACAGTTCTTTTAAAAAAGAAAAAAAAAAAAGCTTGCCAATAACTTCAGACTGTTCATGTTATATGATTTCCCTCAACCTCACTCTTACAGACCCAGGTGAACGGCTGATTTGTACCTGATGCACAGGGAAATGAGAGATGAACTGTTCAGGGTCAGGTGATCGAGAAGCATTGGCTATTTCCATACAGCAGCCCAACGCCTGCCAAGGTTCATCAGCATTCATCCACCACATCCTCCCCTAAACAGTCAAATTAAACATGACAAATTACAAACCGAATTTTAAATTAATGCTACATACAAAAACACTTAAAGTCAAGAAACCTTCAGAATGTTGGCTATTTTAGCAATAATATGATCTATGATCAGCTGTTAATGTTTCTAAGACCACAATCAGGAGAACACTGAACAACAGTGGGCTCAATGGCTGGATTAGAAAATGGTATATTTTTAAATTGCTATTTCAGTGGTGCAGCGACCTGGATGCAAAGCGCTGGGCCATGAGGTTCTCCATTTGACAGTGAATGAAGAACACACAGTATAGTACACACAGTATAGACTACGTATCTGCATTCTCTGTACAAATGCAGAGACATTTAATAGCATTTAGTTCTATTCAGCCTTCAGTGGCGTTGGGCACGACATGTGATGATGTGGGTGTACTGCTGAGAAAGCAATGAACATATAAATGTTGACGTCTACATACTTTTGACCATTTAGTGCTTGTGTGTGTGTGTGTGTGTGTGTGTGTGTGTGTGTGTGTGTGTGTGTGCAGTGGCTGTCTGAACTATTGAATTATGTTTGTAAATCCACCCACAGTTAAAGGTTTGTCTGCTGAGTCCAGAATATCCTCCATGATGCTGTTGGCGTATTCCAGCCTCCCCGCCAGCGAGCTACGCTTTTTCAGACCGGTCAAATTCACCAAGTGAATCTTCAACCAGTCCAACCCCTTGGGACCCAGTGGCTTCCCCTCGGCGAACAGCATGACCGCGCGGGTGACGTCGCTCCCCAGGTGGTTGAAATAAGGCGGACATGGATAAGTACGTCCGCGGAAGTCCATGTTGTGAGGAAACCAGAAGATCTGATCCCTCACGTGGTTGGCGATGGACAACTTGTACAGCGCGTCCATGCGCAGACTGTGCATCTCCGTCTGCTTTTTCTTGGCCCTGATGGCCTCGCGCTTCAGATGGGTCTTCTCTGCGGCAGTGAGGTTCAGGTCGTAAGGGTTGAAGCGCGGCACTTCTGGCGCCTCCGACACGGGTGGAGGGACGTCCAGCTTCTCGCTGCCCTTGTCGTTAAATATAGATATGATTATGTTCAGCAGGGGTTTGTTGATCTTCCAGGCACAGTTGCCCAGCTGGGTGAGCGAATCCAGCACGGCATGCAGCTCCTCATCCAGCCGCTTTTCCAGCAGCAGCTGATGCTGGACGGCCCCCTCCACAGTGCGCATCAGCTTAGTGGGTGTCAGCAAGTATGCGCCGCTCTTGGCAGACGTCCAGGGAACCGGTGGGCACATCATGGGCATGACATATGAGTCGAAGGTCAGCTTGGTCTCCACGGCTTCAGATTGGATTTGAGTCAGGATTGGATGAGGCTTGATAAAACCGATCTTGTAAACAAATCACAGAAAGACACAGCGAATTAACAAAGGTTGGGCAAAACCCCATTATGAGCTGCTATGCTTCTAAAAAACGCTTTCTACAGGGCTTTATAGTGTGTCGGTAATAACATAATATATAATAATGTAATCTCCCCATGTCTGCATGGGTTTCCTCCGGGTTCTCCGGGTTTCCTCTCACAGTCCAAAAACATGGAACAAGTCAATTGAGTTCTCCATATTTCCCCATATAGAGTGTGTATGCGTGTGTGTCTGTGTGAGTGAGTGTGTGCCCAGCGATAGTTTGGCTCCCTGTCCTGGGTGTATGGCTGCCCAGCGCCCGAAACGTTCTCCCCTGGATGGGCATGGGGAACCCCACCGCGACCCTAATAGAGGATAAAGCGGAAGATAATCAATGAATGAATAATAATGTAAGTGGAACCGATAAAAGGGGCAATATTAGACTTGTGGTTAAGGAATCAGCCATTTTGAGTTTGTGGAACCAGCCTTGCGACTTGAAGGACACCGGTTCGATTCCCGGTTCCACCATGTACATGGCTGAACATGCTATTAAAAAATATGAAAAAACACAAATTAAATTTAACTTTATTGGGAAACAAGTGAATATACACTGTGTGAATATTTATTCCTCATTTTTTCTGTTACATCATCCTTCGAAGGGATTTTAAACATTGGCATGGTTGTTGGGACCAGATGAGCCGGTTTGAATATTAGTTCAACTGCTGTGAAGTGTGTCGGTAGTAAGAACAGAAATACAAATCCATCTTTACGGTAAGCTGAATTGATAAATGGGGCAATCGTAGGCTTGTGGTTAAGGAACCAGCTTTTTGAACTGAAGGACCCCGGTTCGATTCCCGGTCCCAGCAAGTACTGATGTGCCCTTGAGCAAGTGGGATAGAATATCAATTCAACTGCTATGAAGTGTGTCAGTAGTAAGCACAGCACAATTGTAGTAAGCTGAATTGATGAAAGGGGCAATCGTAGGCTTGTGGTTGAGTGGAGTCAGCTTTTTTGAATTTGTGGAACCAGCCTTACCAGTTGAAGGCCCATGGTTTGATTCCCAGTACCACCAAATACTATTTCTGAAGTACCCTTGGGCAAGGCACCTAACCCCAAATTGCACCAAATAGACTGCCCATCGCTCCTGGCCCGTCGGCTCACTTCACTCAATGTGTGTATATGTGTGTTTTTTTTTACAGCATTGTGGGTTAAATGTGGAGGAAACATTCCTCTGTGTGTAAGTACAGTAAGCAAAATAGATCCCTTTTTCACTTTGAACTTTAATAAAATGGACAATAAGTGGAGCATAAAGGTGGCATGTCTAATCTTTTGACCGGTTCTGTAGGTGATTAAACATGAGAATAAAACTTCTTAATTAAATATGTACCTGTATTAATAATTTGAGCACCATATTAACCCCTGCTTAAAATAACCCCTCCTCTGTGGTTATTACAAGCCATTCAAAAACAAACAGCAGGAGAGAGTCGGTGTTTGAATCGCACGTTATCTGTGTGACCCAGGCAGCGTGAGGAGGCTCAGCCTGCTGCTCCGGCCATCTGTAGGTCCAACGGAAGGAGTAACATGTAAACTCTCCTTCTGCCCTCAATCATCCTCCCACCTCCCACAATTCTCAGGCTATAAATCACCAGGCTTGTTAAGTGTGCAGTATAAAAAGGATTTATCTCTGGGTAATTCTCACCCCTCTGTCAGGGGTGCTATGTCAGGAAAAAGGATTTTATTACTCAAAGCAGCTCCCGTAAAGCAGACTGGTAAAGTGATATGAAGCTGCGCAGCTGAATAGGTTTGATATGCTATAAAATGGTGTAAAAGGTTATTATTAAGGTTATTATTAAAAGGTTATTATTATTATTATTATTAGGATTCATGTTATATTACATATCATTAAAAATAATAACTGATGAGCACCTGTCTCTGATTTTACATCTATAAGGTGGAGCAATAAAATTCGGGTTTAATAAAAGTGGGGTGCTTAGTTGCACGGTGGCTTAGTGGTTAGCACGTCCGCATTTCAGCCCAGAGGATCCAGAGTTTCATTGTTCTCCCTGTTTCCGTGTGGGTTTCCTCCGGTTTTCAGTTTTGGCAAATTGGCTGCTCTAAATTACATCTTAATTGCCCCTATATATAGTGTGTGTGTGAGTGAGTGTGTGCGTGCCCTGAAACGTTATCCTCCGCGACCCTGGTCACTAGTCTAGACCCTAGACACTAACCCCTAGTATAGGATTAGGGGGAATATTTAATAAAAAAAAAAAAATTAATTAATTAATTAATTAATTAAAAAAAAAATAGCAACACTGTTGTGTTTGATCCACGCATACCAGCACAACACTAATACACCACCGCCATCACTATAGAGCTGAGAATCAACCACCATCCAAAATATATCTGAACTGTTGTGTTGCTATTTAGATAATGATATAAACGGAACTAATTAAATATGTAAATGAACAAATTGACCACATTATGTAATTGTAGATGTACACAAGTGCATCTTAATGGTAAGTAAAATGTCATCACACAGTGCAAAAAATATATATATGGTGGGGTGATTTCTCTTAAATGGTATGAAAGACTTGCAAAAATACTATAAAATTGTTTATGAAATGTAAAGAAGGTACAAGTTGTGCTGGTGGTGCAGTTAATTTGTACATTGTGCTTTATGTGGACGTCAGAAGTACAAAGAGAGGAGAATGGGAACTCACCTGGCGATTACTGCGGAATGTGTACATGTGATAGAGCACGGGGATCAGCTTGTCCACCTCCGCCGGGTTCAGGATGTCATGCTTGATTTTCAGTTCGCGAACCATCAGGTCCGCCAGGAAGCTTCCCACCTGGATAACCAGCATATGTGGCCAGGGTGTGTCATCAATCAGGAGGGAGGGGCCTGAGCTGTGCTCCGCCTCCAGAACGATCCAACGCTCCCGTGGCAGCACAGTGACCTCCTGGAAAATACGGTATTGAACATAGTGCAGTGCTTCTCAAATAGTGGGGCGCGCCCCCCTGGGGGGGCGCAGTGCGGTGCCTGGGGGGGCGCATAACAAGATATCACAAAGCAAGTGATCTTAAGTGTACTGAACAAACCCTCAAGATACAACACGAAATATTTAACAGAGATGACGGAGAGAAAGGCGGAGAGAGACGAAGATAATGAGAGCAACAAAAGTCAACCGAAAGTTAAAACGAGGAAAGTGTATGTAGCGCTTGGTTTCACTGTAATGAAGGTGGGAGACGAAGAAAGACCGGCGTGTCTTCTGTGTCTTTAAATGTTGGCAGCGGACAGCATGAAATAAATGAAGGCGTCACTTAAAGACATTACACCCCGATAACGCTGATAAGCCGCTTTAGTTTTTAATCGTAAACGTGACGCGTATAACCAGCAAATATTAACGCTTTATGAAAGCTACTACAGAAAAGCTGTGCGCTGCAAAACGGGCGCGTTGGAGACATTAGTTCTGATTTCCTCATTTTGATTAAAAAATAATAATAATAAAATAAATAAAAAAAATATATTCAAAAATGTATTCATTTTTGTTAATAAATTGTGCTCCTGAATGAATGTTGCTGATGAATTTGAATTTATTATTATTTATTGATTTTATTTCATTTATTTTTTAAAAATTTTTCAGTATCAAATGCCAGTCAGTTCAAAAATGTTTCTAGTATGAATAAGGATTTCATTCGTTTCTGTTACAAACTAAAAAACAAAGTTAATAAAATTATTCTTTGTTCTAAGTTGATCTATATTTCTTTCTTTTTTGTTTTCTTTATTGTTAATAAGGAGACATTGTTATAAAAGAGGTGTACTTATAACAAATTTATAGACAAATCATACTACAGTTGTGTAAAAATACTTTTTCTTCCCATTTTGTCATGTACAAATGTAATGGGGGGGGGGGGGGGGTGGTGTGTGGGGTGTGTGTGTGTGTGTGTGTGGGGGGGGGGGGGGGCGCAAAAAGTTTTCTTCTTCCTAGGGGGGGCTTAACAGAAAATAATTGAGAATCACTGACATAGTGGCATTTAACCCATCCGTGCAGTGAAACACACACGTATATATATACACACATGAAGTGAGCACATGTGCCCGAAGCGGTGGGCAGCCTTGTATACAGAGTCCGTGGGGCAATTAGGATTAGGTGCCTTGTTCAAGGGCACAGAGTTTTTAGTGGGACCGGAAATCGAACAAGGACCTTCAGGTCGAAAGGGTTTTCTTCAACTCCAAGTCTATGACTGCCCCATTTATAGAAATGTTTGGAGATTACAACCAACTAATAATCACTTCTCCCGACTGACATAGTGGCTTTTTAATGCTCTTATTAAAAGGTCACTGTAGAAACATGCCTAACACAGTAGCCATCCTCATAGACAAAACCCAAACATCTGTAATATTCCTTAAAATGGCAGACAGGCTGTATATTAATGTCCAACAGGCATGTAGTGATGTACATTACCTCCGTGTCCTTGGCGAGCAGCTCAGCATATGAATTGTAGATTTTGCCAAGTTTCTCCACTATCTGACAATGGCCTTTCTGTTGGATGCAGTACATGTTGAAGGCTCTGCTGCCCAGATCTTTAGCCAGGATGAGCAGAGACTCCCCGCTGGGTGGCAGGTTTGCCAAGCCCTGAACACAACACATACAAATAAAACCTCAATAAATAACATTTTAAACTTTCCATGTCAAATCTGCCACTTAAAATCCCCCAAAAAAACAATCCCCAAGTCCATGTGCCAGGGTGTAACGCCTTAAATCTACATATTCTCCCTTTCATAACCAAGCAGACGACGAATTGATTAGAAAATTACAGAATCCAGCTGGAAGGCAGACCTCTCAGCCTCAGTGGACACTGTGAATAATTAAGGCGGTGGATTCAGACAGGGGTGTAAATGAGCTATGATTACAGCTCATATTGTTTTCAGTCATTCCATTAAACCCAGAACGGTAAAGTTATACCAGGGTCCAAGCTCATACCCATACGCTCATATACCTGCAGCATTATGTTCACATAATCTTCGTCGCTGAGGATGCAGAGGAAGGGATAAACGTTCGTCTTCCAGTTCCTTTGGCTTTGGCTGCCTAAAATTAACTTGCTCTCTCTTAAAGCCTGGAGGAGAGCTTTTTGCCAGTGGGCGCGCTGCTCTTCTAACAGCTTCCTCTGAAAGAAAAGCAAACACGAGACGTGTACAGAGTTCAGGGTTAAGAGTTCCTTTACTGCTTTAAATAAAAAAGTGCTACATTAAAATTAAATCATCATCAGAAAACTGACTGGCTATCATTTATTATAGCAGTAGTTGTGTTCGTAGCACTGACACAAGCAGACGTTGTAGACAAAAAAAAGCTGAACCCATCCGTGCACTGAAACACACACACACACACACACACACACACACACATACATACATATATATATATATACACACACTGCTGAAGTGAGCACACATGCCCGGAGTATGTATACAGCGACCGGGGTGTAATTGGGGTTAGGTGCCTAGGCTTGGCAGCTCAGTGGTTAGAATTTTGGACTATCAACTTGAAGGTTGTGGGTTCAAATCCCATGTTCACTGTCATTACCAATGTGGGCCCTTGAGCAAGGCCCTTAACCCTCATTGATCCAGGGGTGCTGTCCCTGTGATCTGATCTCAACCATCAAGTTGGGATACTTGTAAGTCGATTGGATAGAAGTGTCTGCTAAATGACCAAATGTAAATGGATGTAAATGTAGGTGCCTTGCCCAAGGGCAAAAAAAAGCTTTCTACAAGGCTTTGAAGTGTGTCTGCAGTAAGTATGGAACTACAAATCCATCTTTACGGTAAGTGAATCTCGATAAAAGCGGCAATCAAAGGTGATTGTGATTAAGGAACCAGCCTTATAACCAGCCTGGGTTATAAACCCAGGTTTAATGACAGGTCACACCAAGAACTATGGATGAAGTGCCCTTGGGCAAGGCACCTAAACCCAAATTGTTTCCTGCGCACTATGTACAAGGCTGCCCAGCACTCTGGGCAAGTGTGCTCACTTCACGCCGTGTGTGTATATGTGTGAGTGTGTGTGTGTATGTTTTACTGCATGAATGGGTTAAATGTGGAGGACATATTCTTACAGTAGGCAACTACTGATCACTTCATCACTTTACACTTCATTAAAATGGACAATAAGTGGAGCAAAAAGGGGGTATGTCCAATCTTGACATGTTCTGTAGATGCTTAAACATGAGTAAAGAACTTCAGCCATAGTACTTGATGGGATCGGGAATCGAATGTGGAACCTTTAAGTCACAAGGCTGGTTCAATTCTGTTACACCCAAAAAACAATAAAAGGCCTTCCTCAAACTGTTGCCCCTATGTTCAAAGCACTGAATTGTGATCAGAGGTCAGATACAATGCATACTATTGTACAGAAAACATGAACAAACAGAATCAGGTTTTATACAGTGTGTATAGTTTATGACACACAGAGGTGATGGATAAAGGCTTGGAGACGCATCACACTCCGACCACCAGCCAACTAAATGAGTGTGAATTGATCAGACATGGGATGAGAGTTGTTCTTTCCCTCGGATCGGCTGAGCGAGCAGATGAGATGGTGTTAAAAAGCAACTCTCACACTGTGGATGGAAAGACATGACAAAACATTGGTATTCCATTCAGAGCCGCAGCAAATGTTGCTGGACCCCCAGGGAGCCCTGTGACCTCTCCGCACCGAGACCTCGAGCGAAGGAGCACAGCCCGTAAATGCCACTGTAGAAAACAGTATGGAGCATCAGATTAGACATGGAAACCCATCTCTGAGGGCTTTTTAGAATCACACTGGATTTTGCCAATCTAAGCGGAACAAAGACAGATTAGTATGAGATTAGATGAGTATATGTGGGGTAGTCCTGTTGATGGGATTTACACTACACTGCATGAAGAACAGTCAGAGGCCTCTGTCACTCTCGCACATAGGCCTGTGGTTATTAAGCATTGTGAACCAGCATTGTGACCAACAGGACTCCAGTTTGATTCCTGGTCCCACCAAGTACTATAGCTGAAGTGCCTTTGGGTAAGGCTCCTAACCTCAATTGCTCCCCAGGAGCTGTGTGTGTATAAGGCTGCCGACCACTCTGGGCACGTGTGCTCACTTCACTCAGTGTGTATATATGTGTGTGTGTGTGTGTGTTTCACTGCATGGATGGGTTAATGTGGAGCACATATTCCTCTGTGTGTATGCACATTAGGCAAAATAAATCACCCTACATTACTATGTGCCTTTGGGTAAGGCTCCTAACCTCAATTGCTCCTCAGGAGCTGTGTATAAGGCTGCCGACCTCTCTGTGCTGTCTTCACTCAGTGTGTGTGTGTGTGTGTGTGTGTGTGTGTGTATTTCACTGCACGGATGGGTTAAATGTGGAGGACATATTCCTCTGTGTGTAAGTACAGTAAGTGATAATGACCCCTTCCCTTCAAGTACTTAAGCTACATCTTGATTTATAAGCTGAAGATAGAAGTGGTTTGATTTCAAGCATCACTTCACGTCTCAGTGCTGGGGATTTCAGGTACGAATCCCAATATTGGATGTGGAGTTTCTACGTTCTCCCCATATCCGTGTGGGTTCCCCATTTTCCTTCCACCGTCCATGAACATGGATTTAATGGTAAACTGGTTGCTTCTGAATTGTGCCTATAGTGTGTGTGTGTGTGTGTGTGTGTGTGTGTGAGTGAGTGAGTGTGTGCTAGACTGATGCTCCGTCCTGGGTGTATCTGACAGGCGCCTGAAACGTTCTCCCTTGGATGAGCATGAGGAACCCCCCCAGCGACCCGGAAGATAATGAGATGAGATGAGGTTCTGACCGTACGATGTCCAAAAAAAAAAAAACATTTCTCGCTTGCTCACACTCTCTCACTCACTCACCCTCTCACTCACTCACTCTCGCACCTTCTCACTCTCGCACCCACTCACTCACTCTCGCACGCACTCACTCCCTCTCGCACACACCCCCTCACTCTCGCACCCTCTCACTCACTCACTCTCGCACACACCCCCTCACTCTTGCACCCTCTCACTCACTCACTCTCGCACGCACTCACTCACTCGTACACACTCACTCACTCACTCTCGCACGCACTCACTCTTGCACGCACTCACTCTCGCACGCACTCACTCACTCTCGCACGCATTCACTCACTCACTCGCGCATGCACTCACTCACTCTCGCACGCACTCACTGCACCATGTTTAAGCTTGTGTTAGCACTCTTGTGTATAACCTCTCACTCTCGCACGCACTCACTCACTCTCGCACGCACTCACTCTCGCACGCACTCACTCACTCTCACTGCACCATGTTTAAGCTTGTGTTAGCACTCTTGTGTATAACCTCTCACTCTCGCATGCACTCACTCACTCTCGCACGCACTCACCCTCTCACTGCACCATGTTTAAGCTTGTGTTAGCACTCTTGTGTATAACCTCTCACTCTCGCACGCACTCACTCACTCTCGCAGGCACGCACTCACTCACTCTCGCACCCTCTCACTCACACGCACTCACTCACTCTCGCATGCACTCACTCACTCTCGCACACACTCACTCACTCACTCACCCTCTCACTGCACCATGTTTAAGCTTGTATTAGCACTCTTGTGTATAACCTTGTTTAGCTGTCAGTCTATAGACTTTACTCAGTTCATTTGTCTGTGTGATTAACACACACACACACACACACACACACACACACACACACACACACAGACACACACACACACCCATTAAGGGGGTGTAGTGTAGTTTTTTGTGATTTAATTATCTGTGACTAAACATAACATTTTTTTATTGGTGTTTAATTAACTATAATATTTGAATTAGTATGTGTCTCTTGTGTCTACATGGGGTGGAAGGGACCATCGCACACATGAGTGAATGAAAAAAAAAAACCCCACACACCATTTTTTCCATGTGTTCAGTTACAGGTTTAGCAGCCTCCACAGAGTCGATGGTGATGGTGCTGGACTGCTCCATAGCTAGCTGCTGTCTGAAGCGCTCCTGCAGATCCGCCATACTGAAGTCCAGCTTCGGAAATTGAGTTCCTTCCCTCTGAAAAATAATATTGGAGACAGAAAACATTTATGAGCAAAAAGCTAGCTGGCTTAATAACAGGTTTATTGCTATTGCTTAATTAAAACCGAATGAAAGATCTAAGGTCTCAGTTTTGAAACATGCTAATGACTTGGAAAGCCGCCAAACTGTGGGCTGTAAATAAGCCATTCAGCAAAGGAGCAGCTTGTTCAGTGATGCTGCTGCAACTCCGCTGTTGTTTATTGTTGGATAGGAGCTGTTTGGACATCTGGTGTCATGGTTACATAACATCAAAAACCCACAAGACAAGTAAATACAGATAAACTATCATTACAACACAAGATCCTCATTTATTACCACTGGTTCAATTTAAAACAGTTACTTTGAGATGAAGAATCTATTTTATCAGTGATTGACACCTCAGTGATTGACAGCTCAAACAGAAAGTAAAACCTATATACAACGCTGGATATACATCACAAGTTCATACAGTTTACACAGATGTTCATGATAAGAAACCTGTTTTATATTCTTAATACAGAAACTAAATGATTAACAAATCAGGGGAGGCATCATAATCATCATCATCATAATTGTCACTGTCATCACCACCATTATCATCACCACCACCTTCAATAACACCATCAAAACCACATTACCAACACATCACCACCACATGGCCACCATCATAATCATCATCACCACCACCTTCATCATCATCATCATCATCCTTATCATCACTAACATCATCATCCTTATCACCTCCATCATCATTCTTCTCATCACCACCACCACCACCACCATCCTTATCACCACCATCACCATCATCATCATCATCCTTATCATCACCATCACCACCACCACCACCACCACCACTTTAAGAATTTGACGAACAGGAACCTTAATTTCACTCTAATAAATAACTTAATATATGAAACTTTATTAATGTTTTTTTAAGTAACGTTTTCCAAACCAAACCCTGAAATAAGAAGTGATGTCCACATATCTTTGGCTTTACAGTGTTTAATTCAGGTTAAACCATGCTGCTCTGGTTTCTCAGAAACAAAATGTGTTGCTGGTACAGACGAACTGACAGACATGCTTGTTACTAGTGACAGATTTGTTCCTGCTGTCAGTTCCAACAGCAACAGGAAAACGGCAAGGGCCACGGAGCACAATAAATGGGCTGACGGAGAGCAGAGTAATGAATCATTGAGGAGGAAAAGCAGGGCACCGAGTCCTGGTGGCAACATCTCATCTGGGTAAAAATAACCAGTGGGGTAGGAGTACTCATTCATAAACACCCAGGCCTGTTTAGATACTTTAATAAACAGTTTGCACTTTCAAGCCAGAAACTTGCCACAAAATACATCATGTCCAAAAGTATGTGTTCACTTGAATCGCTCACTTATAATCGCTGACTGTACAATCTACCTTCTGTAAAGTGTTTTATTTTGTTATAGCAAAAAGTAGCTGAAGGTTCCAGCCTCAGTAATACTAATAATATATATATGAATTATATATTCTATTAAATATATTTCTATTAGATATCTGAATACATTTCAAGGCATTTTCTAGGCTGAATCCCGATTTGGGTGGAGTTTCCATGTTCTCCCCGTGTCCGCGTGGGTTGCCTCCGGGTTCTCTGGTTTCCTCCCACAGTCCAAAAACATAGATCAAGGTCAATTGAATGCTCTTAATTGCACCATGTTCTGGGTGTATCTGCCCAGCGCCAGAAATGTTCTCCCCTGAATGGCCATGGGGAACCCACCCATGACCCTAGTAGAGGATGATATGAGGATGAGGATGGAAGAAAAGAAAAAAGAAAAAAAAGGGGGGGAGGGGGATCACATAACGATCAGGTTTGATAATTCTACAGTGTAGCTTTCTCCATAACTACTGACTTGTGTTGTTCTCATTTGTATGTCGCTTTGAATAAAAGCATCTGCTAAATGTAAATGATATGAATAATAGTATATATAATAATAATAATAATAATAATGAATGAATATATGTAAGATAAATAATCTTGTTTTAAGATTTTTTTCTTATTTTAAGGAATCTTAAAAAGACGAATTTACATTATATGTTGGCAGATAATTTCACTTGTTTCATGTACATTTTTTCTTGATTTGTGTTTATTTTTCAACATAGACTTTTTGCACTGAAGTGGAACACTGGTTTTTATACTAGCAGGGAATTTAAACATATTCATGCCATTTGTTGCAATTAAGTGATTCTTTCTGAAACCACTGTCAATCTCGCCAAGTAATCGAACTTGAGGAAACGGGGCTCTTACACACTTAATTAATTCCAACCAAAACCACTTAACTTCAATAAATGACCATTGCAGGATTAATGTAGTGTAGCACGACTGCACAGGATAAACACTGAACAAAAGCCTTTTTGAAGCTGAGCACAAAAAAGAGGGAGTAGGATAAATAAGTGAGCTAATAGATTTAAATGTAATGATGATGGTCAGTGAGCACCCCTTGTACTTTTATTAATAAAGAATATTATAAAAAGCTTTTTAAAGACTACAAGATGTGTCCATCTGCATTTAAAGAGTGCAAAAAATAAATCTTAACAAGTTTGAACTAATTTTTAAAAAGTGTGATCTTTCTTGTCTTGAACAGATTTAAAAAAAAACTATTTTTTAGAAACATTTTTATTTTATTATTGTCTATTTATTTCTGTTTTTTTTGTCATTTTATGAAATCTTAATAAGACAAATCCATCCATCCATTATCTTCCACTTTATCCTCTATTAGGTCCGCGGGAGGGTTCCCCATGCCCATCCAGGGGAGAACGTTTCGGGCGCTGGGCAGATAGACCCAGGACAGGGCGCTCTAGATGGAGCAATTTGGAGAATTCAATTGGCCTTGATCCATGTTTTTGGACTGTGGGAGGAAACCGGAGAACCCGGAGGAAACCCACGCAGACATGGGGAGAACACGGAAACTCCACCCAGATTGGGATTCGAACCGGGAATCCCTAGCGCTGAGAGGAGAACGTGCTAACCACTAAGCCACTGAGCCGCCCCTTAACAAGATAAATTCACTCACTATTTCGGCAGATCATTTCTTTTGTTTCATGTATATTTTTTCTTGATTTGTGTTTGTTTGTCTTAATTTTTATCATAGATTTTTTTGCAGTGAAGGCAATCGGTACCTTTGTGTAAAAGTCCTTCACCAATGGCAGAGAGCAGAATGGATTGGTCGGTGTATGAGGCTCATATTTCGGCTGGGCCGTGCGGATGGCCCTGAGCACCATGTCTCGCTCATCCTGTCTGAACACGGACTGCTTAAAGATGTCATCTATGTTCAGGCCATCTTCAACCATCTGCTGCAGACACCTTTGGAAAAAGCAAACATCAGCACAGGTTCAGTTTGTAAATGGAGAGTCACTCACATCTCACGATACTGTACCTACAGAAACCAAAGCCAGGTTAATTGAACATGAAAGAGATGAACTGTTAGGTTGTTTGTTAAACAAATCTTTCTGGCAACAATCTGCTAAATCAGCAGCGGTGTGGTGAGCAGGAGGTTTCAAAGATGCATCAAACTATTTTATTTTTAAAGTAAAGATACGGTTACAGCAGCAAAAAAAGGGTTAAACACCAGGGAACATGCATTATACTCATCACTCCTCCAAGTTCAGTTAAACCAGGTCACCAGCATCAGAAAATATTTAATGAGAAATATTAAGGAAATTAAATTGTGCAGTTATAAATAGTGCAATGAAATTCAATACGGTTCGACTCTTAAAAAACGCAGTTGTGGGATTGTGGTTAAGGAAGCAACCTTGCGGCCTGAAGGTCCCCGGTTGGATTCCCGGTCCCACCAAGTACTAAAGCCAAAATGCCCTTGGGCAAGGCAACTAACCCCAATTGCCTACCGGCGCCATATGAAGGTTACGCACCGTTCCGGGCATGTAAACTTGTGAACACTTCACTCAGTGTGTTTATAAAGTGTGTGTGTGTGTCTTTCACTGCACAGATGGGTTAAACGTGGAGGACCAATTCCCCTGTGTGTAAATACTGTAGGCAAAATATATCCCTTAGCTACTCAATATACACATATATGGTAATATATGTGATTTCATTTATATATATATATATATATATATATATATATATATATATATATATATATATAAATACCATTTATATACATTTACATTCAATATATATATATGGGCGGTACGGTGGCTTAGTGGTTAGCACGTTCGCCTCTCAGCGCTAGGGATTCCCGGTTCGAATCCCCATCTGGGTGAAGTTTCCATGTTCTCCCCGTGTTTGCGTGGGTTTCCTCCCACAGTCCAAAAACAAGGATCAAGTCAATTGAATTCTCTAAATTGACCCATATAGAGTGTGTCTGTGTGAGTGAGTGTGTGCCCAGCGATGGATTGGCACCCTGTCCTGGGTCTATCTGCCCAGCGCCCAAAACGTTCTCCCCTGGATGGGCATGGGGAACCCCACCGCGACCCTAATAGAGGATAAAGCGGGAGATAATGAATGAATGAATGAATGAATATATATATAAATTGTGACCGCTGTTAAATCCACGAACCCATTCACGTCATTTAGCTCGGCTTCAGTTCTTGCAAATTTCATTCATTTCGCAGCCTCTTAAAGGAGCTTTGAATCTCTGGCTCATTCTTTATGACAGCCTAAAAGTTATTCGCGCTTGCAGCACCTTGACGTCTTGAATGCCAAACCATGCCTTAATGAGACCTTTTTGACGGCTGAGGTAAAGCGCCGCTGACTGCACACCTCTGGGGTGGAATATCAAATATTTGCACAGACACCCCAGAGCCTTGGGACTAAACATTCAGCTGCCGGCAGGTGGGACATCAGCATATGGATAAGAAATGGCAAAACTAAAGGACCTCCATATTTGACAACTGACAAACAAACTCCAACTGAAATTGTACTGATTGAAATGTAGAATAATAATACTAACAAAAAGATAAAAACATCAAAGAAATTAAAGGTAGGCAACATGGGTAAAAAAAAATATAGCCATCTTAACCTTTATGTATCTTTGTGATTGATTGACATTTCATTTTAAACACAAAACCTTGTCCTTCTGGGAATATCATTATCTTCCGCTTAATCTTAATGCTAGGAACCAGGATCCGAAGGGGGTTTCTCCATGCCGATCCAGGAGAGCGTTTCAGACAAAGCACCGATCCATCACTGGGCACACTCTCTCACACACAAACTATAAGGGGCAATTTAGAGCATTCAGTTCACCTTAAATCCATGTTTTAGGATTGTGGAACCAGAGAACCCGGAGGAACCCCACATGGACATCGGGAGAACATGGAAACTCCAACCAGATTGGGATTCAAACATAGATCCCCAGCACTGGGACGTAAATTGTGTTGTTGAGCACACTCACGCACACAGACACCAACTATACATGGCCAATTTAGATAAGGGCAATTTACAGCATCCAAATTACCTTGAATGCATGTTTTTGGACTGTCAGAGAAAATCGGATGAGGAAAACATGAACTCCACCCAGATTGGGATTCAAACCTGGATCCACAGGACTGAGAGGAGAACGTGGTAACCACCACTCCGCCATGTTGCCCGCTCTGGAAATGAGTCTGTATGAATGTATTTCTTGCCGTTTGATTATTACAGAGGATAAAAAGTCTTGATCCACATTAAAGACAGGGCTCTATGGAGATACCAGGAGATGCTTTACAACAAGGCAGTATTTACAGAGTTCAGAAATACAATACAGTCATAGCAATACAGGAAAATGCCTTCCCCAAACTATTGCCATACAGTGATAATAATATGAGGTCAAAGCCTCATCAGAACATTCAGAGGTAGGCTTCCCAATCCTGTGTGCTCAGTGAGCAGCTGGAGCAGAGCACCTGCCCCCTCTGGTGGACTCTAAAGGTATTGGAGAAAGAGAAACAGGGAGGGGCTGGGTGTAAAAGCAGACTATCCTAAAACGTGTCTGCACATGACTCAGTAGTAGAAAACGCACTGCAGCCTTAAGAATTAACTCCTTAAAAATTCTGTGGTGCATCAAGGGCAGAATTTTGATTTGGGAAAGATCGGACTCTCAAAAATCTAGGTTACTGAGAGTTGGTGCATGGTTGTGGCTGTGGTGAGAAGACAGGAGGTAGGTGACAGGAATTCAAATGGGGGGGGGGGGGGGTGAAATGCAGTCAGATCCGGAAAGAAACATTTGGAGAGGATGAGAGACAGAAAGGAGGAGAACCCATTCGGAACATCGGTTGGAAGAGGAGCCGAGCTGCCGGAGAACAATGTCATTCCTCTTGCCTTACAGAGATCGATTGGGGAACGCAATGGCACCTGCCCCCCGACTGTTCCTGTCGTTAAACTGAAAACGAACAGTCACCTTGAGCATCAACTGCACAGAACGAGCACTTCATACGAGCGCTTCACCTTCAGAACCAAAGTTAAAGTTATGTGAAGACTAAACTCCTGTTCACTCAGTTTAATTCATGAAGGCAGATCCGAGCTTGTCTAGGTCGATTCCCGTCACCAGGATTGCAAAACGTACCAAAACATACCTCATTTCGAGACTACCACGCCAATCGGTGTAGATATACTCACAAGCAGCATTGCTATTTAAACAATGCTGGCAGAAGACGTGGAACTACATTGGCAGGGTGTCGCTACACACACTGGTTTTACATTTATAACCGTAGACATACATTGCACCTCGCGACTTACACCACTAGGGGGCCATCTGCACGGTTCTCTCCCATTTACTGAATGTATATTGTATATCAGGGGTGCTCAATACATGGAAGGGGTGTCAGGTCGATCGCGATGGCGGTTTGAAAAAAATAAACAAATAAAATCACGCATCAGAGCTTTTTTTACAGCACAGTATCGGAAGCAAGTTTCCATGTTCTCCCCGTGTCCGCGTGGGTTTCCTCCGGGTTCTCCGGTTTCCTCCCACAGTCCAAAAACATGGATCAAATCAATTAAGTTATCCAAATTGCCCCATATATGTGTGTATGTGTGCGTGTCTGTATCTGTGTGAGTGTGTGCCCAGCGATGGATTGGCACCCTGTCCTGGGTGTGTCTGCCCAGCGCCTGAGACGTTCTCCCCTGGATGGGCATGGAGAACCCCCCCGCGACCCTAATATATAGGACAAAGCGGAAGATAATGAATGACTGAATGAATGAGTATCGGAAGCACTTATACAAATGCGCGCACACATTTTAACACACAATGTGATTCATTCTGAATCGCGATCTCTGCAAGCGAGCAGTCTGCCCCCCCCCCCCCCCCCCGTCTCTCTCGCTGTTCCAAAAACCGGCCCGTGGCCACGCCTCCGTGCTTAAATCCGAAGCACTGCCTCGAGAATCATCTGCATTAGATAGTTTCTATTTGTATTTTCCATATGTCTTTCTTTGATTGACAAGATGAGTGAAGGACTTCGCTCCAAAAGAACTAAAATACCACTTTCATTTAGAGTGAGAGGATGAATATTTTTTTGGAATGTCAAACTCAAAATGCCTTAGCTTGATTTGCTAAGTAGCCATTGCACTTCCATTGTGTTTGGTCGTTTGGGTTTAACTAAAACCAAGTTTTCTCCATGCTATTTGCTGCAATTTCTAAAGCCGTCTTTTCTATGCTGATTCGACAATACTAACATCCATCTATCCATCCTCTATTAGGGTTGCGGGGGGGGTTCCCGATGCCCATCCAGGGGAGAGCGTCTCAGGCGCTGGGCAGATACACCCAGGACAGGGGGGCAATCTATCACTGTGCACACACTCACACTCTATATGGGGCAGTTTATTATTAACCCTGGTAGATCTCGATGACCTGTCCAATGGAAAAGTAGATCTCGGGCCAGAAAAGTGTGGACACCCCTGTTGTATATTATATTGTATATTGCCGTGTATTTAGACGGCATGGTCGCTTAGTGGTTAGCCCATTCGCCTCTCAGCGCTAGGGATTCCAGGTTCGAATCCCGATCTAGGTGGAGTTTCCACGTTCTCCCACATTTCCACCAGGTTCTCTGGTTTCAAGGTAAATTGGTGTGTGTATGAGTGTGAGTGAGTGTTTGCCCAGCGATAGATTGGCGTCCTGTCCTGGGTGTATCTGCCCAGCGCTCGGAACGTTCTCCCCTGGCATGGGGAACACTCACTCCCCCCCACTCACCCTCCCTGTGCACGCGACCCCAGTACCGGATTAAGTAGAAGACAATGAGATGAGAGTTTAAAGAACTGTGAGTGCTGCTTAAGCAGCTGGACACGTCCCCATGCCGTACCATGTTGATCCGGCATCGCGTGGAATCGAGCCCGTTCTGCAGAATGGCTTAAAGCTCTACTGATCTGGAATCTGCTTTCTAATCGAAAGTACGAAATGAAATGGATCCAAGGCCAACAGTTCTGACGGGTCGGTATATTCTGGTCTAGTCATGATTTAGATGGTTTGGATAGAAGACAGATCATACATCCTGCTGCTGCTTGGACAGCAGAGTGTAAAATAAAGCCCAGGCCCTGAACAAACAGTTCTCTGATCCAAAACAATCTGCCATTTCTATTTTCAGGCAAACTGAGGACCTGGCCTGAATCACTTGTCAAACACATTCACGCCTGGTTTAGCTCGCTGTCGAGCTTGTTAGGAGGTTGGCACACACATTCTGTGGCTGTTGCTTCAGGACAAACGTAAGCAAACTTGCAGCCCACTTGATGCAGATAGACAAAAGAAATTACATTCTGTTTATAAATAAAGAGGAGTTTGTTATTAGTGAGGTGTTAATAATAGATGATTGTATTAACACACTGTCATGCCTTTTTTAACGGCACTAATCAGTCAACTGGACTGAAGCCTGTTTTGTATTTCACTGACAAAAGTCCTTTGGTTTTGAAAGTGCATGTTTAAGATGTCAGCTCGTATTCCTAACAACATCAGTTAATATAAAGCATTACAGAACTGAAAGCAAATCACTCTGTACATTAGAATGCAATAGCATCGTATACGTTTTACACCAGCGTGGCACACAAACGTTGGCGTAGATGTTAGCATGTCCGCCTCTAAGCGCTGGATCCAGGTTCAAATCCCAATCTGGGTTTCCATGTCCTTCCTGTGTCTGCGTGGGTTTTCTCTGGGTTCTCTGATTTCCTCCCACAGTCCAAAAACTGCCCCTATATAGTACGAGTCTGTCTGAGTGAGTGAATGTGTGTGTGCCCAGTGATGGATTGGCACCCTGTCCTGGGTGTATCTGCCCAGCGCCCAAAACATTTTACCCTGAATGGGTATAGGGAACAACCCCGTGACCCTAGTATAGGATTAAGGGGAAGATAATATGAGAAACAGAATTCAAACCTGATAAAAAAATCTTATTCTGTTAATATTAAACAATTTTTAGAGATGTTTATCCCCGAGTTACAACCCCTTAGCTTTCATTTTTACTTTTTACATTTACATTTGGTCATTTAGCAGACGCTTTTATCCAAAGTGACTTACAAGGTGAGCACAGGGTTAATCACAACATCTCTGGAGCAATGAGGGTTAAGGGTCTTGCTCAAGGACCCACATTGGTAACTTCAGTGGACCTGGGATTTAAACCCCCAATCTTCAGATTTTTAATCCAACACCCTAACCACTGCACTACCTTGCCCTCTAAACTGAGCTACCTTGCCCTTTTTGTTTACAATCAGCAGCCTCTTTATTAAATATACCACCTCGTATGTACACTAATTGTACATTTATTCAGATCCACATTCTGCAAATGTTTTATATATATATGCAGATGTTTATATATCGGGAATAAACTCCCAGCTCTTGTGGACATCTACCAGACCCGCAGCAGGAAGATTCGTAGGATCCAGCTGGACAGCAGTCATCCAGCACATGGACTGTTCACCTTACTGCCATCAGGCAGAAGGTACCGAAGCTTCCCGGTCAAAACAACCCGGCTTATGAACAGTTTTTACCCGCAAGCCATCAGGCTACTAAACAAAATGAACAGTTAAAAACTCCCAAACTCCTGCTTTTTACTAAGTCACTTTACACCAGTCACTTTAAATTGTGTGTATATATATATATATATATATATATATACATATATTATGGCGCATGCATATGTAAATATTGTGTATTTCATTTTATGTTCTATGTAGAGTTATATCCTGATGCCTCACCTCAAGAATTTCTATGTGCACATGTACCAACATGGAGCACAAATGACAAATAAACTTGAAACTATACTGAAACAAAAGTCCAGATGTAGATGTGGCCTGACTGATGCACTTTAAAAAACTTCAAAGCACGCAGGTGACATCAGAACACACCTATTATTTAGTATCACTATAACCCTTTTACTTCAACCTGAAAACCCAGCAGAAGTGAGAGTGTAAGAATGGGGTGTAATCATGCTTACCTCTTTATAGTGCGTGTTGAGGTCTCCGTGTTCCGTCCCATACACTCTAAAGCAGCACAGTATGAAGCCAGGTTGGGTTTCAGACCTGCTTCCTCTACCAGCATGAATAAACGACCTATGTGATTTATTGATCCCTGCCCCAAACACACACAAGCATACACATACAGTGAAATCAGACTATAAAGAATGGCATTAATTAACAGTATTCTGAACCCCTGACCATCAGACCTGTATCACATCAGAACCACATGCAAACCTAACACCCTTTAAGTTTTGAGGTAGGCCCATTGGAATCTGTGTATACACAACATTTAACAGATCTGGTTGTGGGGAGTGGTAGTTCAGTGGTTAAGGCGTTGGGCTATCAATCTGAAGGTTGGTGGTTCAAATCCCAGGTCCCCTGAAGTTACCTAGTGTGGGTCCTTGAGCAAGACCCTTAACCCTCATTGCTCCAGGGATGCTGTGATTAACCCTGTGTTCACCTTGTAAGTCGCTTTGGATAAAAGCGTTTGCTAAATGACCAAATGTAAATGTAAATCTGGTTCTATACAGAACAGTGAGGTATTTATCAAAACCTTTAGAACTCTTATTTATAGAACCAGTAAGGCATTGCATTGCCATTGTGTATTATAAAAATATGATTATATATGATGGGCAGCACAATGGTGTGGTGGTTAGCACAACAGTAATGTGTGCCCAGTAATAGATTGGTGCATCTACCCAGCCCCCAAAACGTTCTTTCTTGGATAGGCATGGGACCCCCCCCCCCTCACCACCACGTGAGCCTTGTAGAAAATTAAACGGATACACTCAGGACAGGGCACCAATCCACCACTGGGCGGGCACACACTCACTCACAATATAGGGGAAATTAAGAGCATCCAATTTATCTTGAATCCATGTTTTTGGCCTGTGGGAGGAAACCGGAGAACCCGGATAAAACCCACATGGACACGAGGAGAACATGAAAACTCCACCCAGATTGTGATTCGAATCTTAATGGCAACCTTGAGGCAAATGTGCTAACCACAGTGCCTCTCTTAAAGTAAAATGCCCCATACGGCAATAGATAATAAATAGCAATAGACAGTGCCCAGCAATAGATTGGTACCCTGTTCCGAAACGTTCTCCCCAGGATGGGCATGGTGAACAGAGGATTAAGCGGAAGATAATGAATGAATGTTGTATACATAACAGTAAGAAACAGCTGGATTTCATTGGTGTAACCTGAATGTTGAGGTTAATAAATAATTCATTCATTCATTATCATCTGCTTTATCCTCTATTAGGGTCGCGGTGAGGTTCCCCATGCCCATCCAGGGGAGAACGTCTCGGGCGCTGGGCAGATAGACCCAGGACAGGGCGCCAATCCATCGCTGGGCACACACTCACTCACTCATACACACTATATGGGGCAATTTGGAGAACTCAATTGACTTGATCCATGTTTTTGGACTGTGGGAGGAAACCGGAGAACCCGGAGGAAACCCACGCGGACACGGGGAGAACATGGAAACTCCACCCAGATGGGGATTCGAACTGGGAATCCCTAGCGCTGAGAGGCGAACGTGCTGACCACTAAGCCACCGTGCCGCCATTAATAAATCAGTACCCAAATATTAATACTTGGTCTGACAATTATTAATACATGTTACATCATCACACACCCTCTGATTACTTAATATCTTAATGTACTCTAATTGACATTGTCTTTCATGCCAAGTTGCTTGATTACTGCTAAGAGGTAGATCATGAGCATTCCCTCACCTTCTTAGCCCACATGCGCATCATGATGTTGTAGCTGCTAATGGAAAGCATTCTGCGTCTACCCATGTTTCTGTGGTGGTAAATCAGATAGCGCTGGGCTCGATCCACATCGCCGATTAACACACACGCTTCCAGGAAGCAGCGCACGGTCAGCTGTGCATCACTGCACCGATTCCCCTCTTCATCTTCCTGAAGCTTCTCTGAGCTACTATCACTGATCAAGTTATCCAGCTGCTTGATTTCATCCAGCTCCGATTGGCTAAAATCGTCTTTCAGAAGCTTGGTAGCAGCTGCACTCACATGACCTTCCAGGGGCTTTGGCTCAACTTCCCGAGGATGAGGCTTGGCACGCGCCTGTTTGGCAGCTTGGCTCATTTTGGTGGATGAAATGGATTTCAGAGATGTTCCCGGGAGCATTAAACTTCCTTTTTTGCTTTTCGCCGAGCCCATATTTTCCAGCAGCTTCTGTTGCAGTTTGATCTGTTTCTTGCATTTGATCCGCCTCTCTAGTTTCAGCTTCTCAATCCATCGGCTTGTGTGGGTTTTGGAGGGTGAGCCGTCTGCGGCGCCTCCTTTTTTACTGGATGGAACAGCATGAGGGATGATGGTTTTATCTCCTGGTGCACTTTTTGGGGTCTTTTCTCCATGCGTCACTTTCACAAATTCAACCTTTGAGTGACAGACATCTAAACTGACATCAGACTGCAGCTGCTGGATTCGAGCCTCCAGAACTACAAAAAAAACAAAACAAACACAAATCAGGACAAATGTTAAGACCAGAGGGGCCCCAAGTAAAGCTTGCCTCTAACTGAACCATACGAGAGGGCAAACTGACCCATAACATCTGAAACATTCATTATCTCCCGCTTTATCCTCTATTAGGGTCGCAGTGGGGTTCCCAATGCCCATCCAGGGGAGAACGTCTCGGGCGCTGGGCAGATACACCCAGGACAGGGCGCCAATCCATCGCTGGGCACACACTCACTCACACAGACACACTCTATATGGGGCAATTTTTTGAGAATTCAATTGACTTGATCCATGTTTTTGGACTGTGGGAGGAAACCGGAGGAAACCCACGCAGACAGGGATTCGAACCGGGAATCCCTGGTGCTGAGAGGAGAACGTGCTAACCACTAAGCTGTAACTGTTAATTAATTATTATTGATATAATTTTATCTTTGTAATTTATTTCATTCTACTTTCTTTTGCACATGATTATTTTTAAATGTAAATGTTTTTTAATATGTATGTTTTGTACAGCGCCCTTGGGTGTTCTGAAAGGCGCTTTCAAATAAAATGTATTATTATTATTAAGCCATCATGCCGCCAACATCTGAAACATTGTCCAACAATTGTTGGATTGCAACCAACAATCAAAATGAATTTACTTATTCTGAGCTTCTGACAATAGATCACTGTCTTACAGCAGCTAAATGACTAACACACTGAAGACGCATCTTTTTAACAAACACCTGTTGTGTGTGTGTGTGGGGGGGGGGGGGTGCAGGATCAGATAATGATCAGGTTTGATAATTCTATGGTTTTCTTCATAACTACTGACTTGTGTTGTTCTCATTTGTAAGTCGCTTTGGATAAAAGCATCTGCTAAATGATTAAATGTATGTAAATGTGCATGAACACAAAGATACATTATATTTGTATATATAAATATTTTACCATCTAACAAATGAGACCTCTCCAAAGGATGTTTCTGTACATCTTCTTTCTTTAGAATGGTAGAGTAGTTTCTGTGATGAAGAGTTCCCCATGGATAGTCTGACACGCAAACAAAGAAGATTAAATACACACACATGCATACATATATACTACATATATAACTCTACTCTAATAAATATGGAAATCTTCTGTATATGTGCTCTTTTTACACAAATCTACACACTTTGATTGTCGCTTGACATTGACGTACTTTCTCTATAGGATTCTGCAGAGGTTTACACTGTTTACAACCACCAAGAAGCGGCTTAAGACGTCTCACATCTCGAGCATTGTTGGAGCAGCAACACCAGTCATTGGTGGCCAAGAATGATTAGTGCTATTATGCGCAGCGGGAAATTATATTTAGGTGAAGTGGGAGTTGTTACGTTTAGCTTTTTTTTTCCTTTCAGTTCGTAAAAAAATTATTTTATCAAAAAAGTAAAGTAAATAAATAAATAAACTCAAGGAAGCGAACAATTACACATAAATTACATCCTGTGATTTGTTCAAAATAATGCAAACCCTCTCGTTGCTTTAATGTACTGTAAAAACACAGTCATGGAGACATGGCAGAGTTTTCATTTCCATTTTATTTTATTCTAATTTTATTTGTTGTATTGTATATTAGTCATGGGCGGCACGGTGGCTTAGTGGTTAGCATGTTCTCCTCTCAGCGCTAGGGACTCCCGGTTCGATCCTCAATCTGAGTGGAGTTTCCATGTTCTCCCCGTGTCCACGTGGGTTTCCTCCGGGTTCTCCGGTTTCCCCCACAGTCCAAAAGCATGGATAAACTAAATTGAGTTCTCCAAAATTGCCCCCTATAGAGTGTGTCTGTGTGAGTGAGTGTGTGCCCAGCTATGGATTGGCACCCTGTCCTGGGTGTATCTGCCCAGCGCCCGAGACGTTCTCCCCTGGATGGGCATGGGGAACCCCACCACGACCCTAATAGAATATAAAAGCGGAAGATAATGGATGAATGATTGTATATTAGTCATGGGCGGCACTGTGGCTTAGTGGTTAGCATGTTCTCCTCTCAGCACCAGGGATTCCCGGTTCGAATCCCCATCTGGGTGGAGTTTCCATGTTCTCCCCGTGTCCGCGTGGGTTTCCTCCGGGTTCTCCGGTTTCCTCCCACAGTCCAAAAACATGGATCAAGGTCAAATGAATTCTCCAAATTGCCCCATATAGAAGTGTGTATGTGTGTCCGGCGATAGATTGGCGCCCTGTCCTGAGTGTATCTGCCCAGCGCCTGAAGCGTTCTCTGCAGGATAGGCATGGGGAACCCCCCCCCCCTCACACGACCATATTAGAGGATAAAGCGGAAGATAATGTATGGATGGATAGATGAATATTAGTCGTAGTGTTTAATGGATTATTTATTGATTGTAGTTATGTTAGTATATATCGTATGTTTAATGTGCAGTTGAGTATATTGAGGTATTGTCTTGTGGATTTATTGTATTTATTGCACATGCTGCTGCACACGTGCACTTCATGTCGTGTGTGTGTGTTGTGTCGTATTGTACACAACAACTGTTCTATGCTTTAGAACATCGATCCTGGGGGAACGTTGTTTGGTTTCACAGTACACAACCGAATCTGGTTGAAATAACACTTTAAACATCATGTGAAACTTTAAACAGTGTGACAGGTGGACACTCTCACGGTCCCTGCTGTCGGGTTCGGTTTTGAATGACATTTAGGTTAAAGAAGTGCACCGTTCTCTAACGTACATTTCGTTTGTGTGAATTCTAACACAGTAATGAGACAGTGTGTGTTTAAAGGCGTTTAATCGTCGGTTTGTGGTTAAAGGTAAAGCATTTTAAACATGCTCACACGGTCACGCTCACTCCGCTCACCTCGTAATCCCCCGACCTCCCGCAGACTCCCGCAGCGCTGACACAGATCGGAACACAGCGCGTTTCTTTCCACCAGAAACCGGACTGCTGGACATTTAACCGACGCGCAGAGTCTTAACATCGCCATTTCAACATGATCGCGAGTCAACAACCCCGCGTTTACGCTCAGCACGCCGCCATATCCATCCAGACGCTACGGAACAAATTCCGACATGCCGAGCTCGCAAGGCGTGACAGAAGAACCAGATGTAATCGAGCAACATCCGCTTGTGGGAGTTGTAGTTTTTAACAGAAGCAGCTCTGCTGGCGGCGGCACGGTGGCTTAGTGGTTAGCACGTTCTCCTCTCAATGCTAGGGATTCCCGGTTCGAATCCCCATCTGGGTGGAGATTCCATGTTCTCCCCGTGTCTGTGTGGGTTTCCTCCGGGTTCTCCGGTTTCCTCCCACAGTCCAAAAACATGGATCAAGTCAATTGAGTTCTTCAAATTGCCCCATATAGTGTGTGTGTGTGTGTGTGTGTGTGTGTGTGTGTGTGAGTGAGTGTGTGTCCAGTGATAGATTGGCACCCGAAACGTTCTCCCCTGGATGGGCATGGGGAACCCCCCGCGACCCTAATAGAGGATAATGCGGAAGATAAAGGATAGATGGATAATTCTGCTTGTGAAGTATAAAATTTAGTAGAAAATGGGCAATTTATCCATAGAAAACAAAATTAATTAATTAAGACTAACGCATTAATGGTATAGCTTGTATTCTAGATTATAAATATATTAGTATATTATAGTATTCTTCAAATTTTGCACTGTATGGAGATTATTGCTGAATACGAAAATTTTTAAGTTAAAAATATGTATGGGTCAAATTATCTTTTCTTTCAGAGCAAGAGAAAATCCTGCACTTATTCTGCAGGTGGCAGTGTTTTCAAATACAGTTCCTAACAGCGAGCAAGGCTCCACTTTTAAATTGGTCATTCATCCTTTTCATTCATTATCTTCTGCTTAATCCTCTACTAGGGGGTGGGGGGGTGGTTGGATTTACCCCATGCCCATCCAGAGTTGGCGATGAGCAGATACACTCGGGACAGGGGGAAAATCTATTGCTACCCACATAGTCACATACACAGACACAAACACAAAACATCTCTATATGGGGTCATTTAGAACATTCAATTTACCTTAAATCCATGTTTTTGGACTGTGGGAGGAAACCCAGGCAGACACGGGGAGAACATGTAAACTCCACCCACATCGGGATTTGAACCTGGATCCCCAGCCCAGAGATATATTTGCACCCTGTCCTGGGTGTATCTGCACAGCAAAACATTCTCCCCTGGATGGACATGGGAATGCCCACCCAAAAGAATAATTTGAAGACTTTTGCAGCATCAACTTCTCTTATAACCCAAACAAATTAAGTTAAGCATGTAGTTTATATATTGAATTTTAAAGTCGCCCAGCATCAGAATCAATCAACGATTAACCTTTAGAACAACAGGATTAACACGTCACTGTTACTGCAGGTCAGAAGGAAGAAACCCACTTCAGATGGTGACACTTCAGACGCTGATGGTGGTCACTGAGGTGTGTGTGTGTTTGGTTCAGACTACACCAGGGGATCAGAGGGTGTTTGGTGTCACGGTTCATAAGCTTACCCCCTAAGATACCCCCCTTCCCCATGGCCTGGCCCGTTTGATGTTTCTTGGCTCTTGGAGGTGAATGCCACTTAGCGCCAGTGTGACAGTCATTGCCGGCTGAGGGACTGTCAACAAAAGGAGAGAAGACAGGCATTCAATCCTCTGATAATAGCTCAGCCAAAGCAGGTCTGCTATTCTTACAGACTTAGATCAGAGGACCTGCATGCATAGCTATGTGGAGGCTATTTATTTGTTTTGCAGGCGACCACAGCTTTTAAGACATCGGTTCAGATGATGGATGAGCTTTTGTACACTATTGTGCAAAGAAAATACTTTTGGCACTGTGACCCTAATGAACAGAAGTTGAAAGGAGTTACGATACTGTATTTGCGTTTTACAGTTCGTGGGGGCTACTTGATTATGAAGCTATTCACTTTACACTACTAAATATCTGTATAAAACAAGAGTTGCCATGCCCATTCAGGGGAGAAAGTCCAGATACATCCAGGACAGGGCACCAATCTATCACTTTTAGAGGCAGACAATTTACCACAATTCCATGTTTTTGGACTGTGGGAGGAAACCCATGCTGACAACATGGAAACTCCACCCAGATTGGGATTCAAACCGGAATCCCTAGCGCTGAAAGGCGAACGTGCTAATCACTAAGCCACTGTGACGCCGGTCCAGATATCTATAAAGCAAATTATTTTTTAACACAGTGAGTCAGAAAGAAAGTGGGTCAGAGTCCTAGATAATGAATTACAAGTTGGATGACTGCTAATTAGTTTTGCTCATAAACCTTTGTTTTATGTGTGCTATATGTTCCAGGTTCATTTATTATATACGTATATTTAAATGTTAAGTGTTCTGTACTTGACTTTGTAAGTTTTAAAATAATGTCTATTTTTTTTTTCTATTTAAAGCAGGGGTGTAATCCTAACAAGAGCAATAAAAACAAAAACAAACCGGCTCAGAAATAGCTTCTACCCAACCGCTGTTCGGACACTAAATGGTGCATTGTAAATTTTTACAGTCATAATTTCACTCTTGAATGTGCAGTTTTTGAACGTGCAATAAAAAACGTGCAATATATAAATACAAATTCACTCAGGTTGTACATTTTTATACACTCATGTAAATAAATTCCTTCTTTCTTTCAAAATTTTTTGTAAATTGTAAACTATAGTGTACTCTTTTAATCTCTTTATCTGTGTAAATTTAAATATGTGACACCGAAAAGTATGGCACCTTAATTTCGTTATACCTGGTATAATGACAATAAAGATATTCTGATTCTGATTCTGATTCTGATTTTACTTTAGTTTTGAGTTGCAGACTAAACTAATACTAAAAAAAACAAAAAAACACACTGTTATAAGGTAACTGGTATGAGTGAAAAATTATGTATTGTCATATTCAACTGTGTTTCACATACAGTTATTTAAAAATAAATATATTGTCTCATGGCTATATCAGTGTAATATATGAATTCAGATAGAATTAGGCGGTAGAGTCTCAGAAGTGCGCTGCTGATCTGACAGTTTCCCTTCGTACTGATACCACACACAATGCACACAACTGTCACGGAGCAGGAAATGCAAATGGCCGCCGGCGGCTGTCGTGGTCAGATCCAGAATTAGACATGGATGTTTATACAGGCAATTCTGCAGTGTGTCATGCGATTTATCTAAAGCACCTGTTTTAGTAGGAAAAAGAGAGGAAATTAAAAGGATGAGCACTTTGCAGATCCGCTCAGTGATAATACAGATGATTAAACACCTTTCACTAAATTTCATTCAATCACGTTGAAAGCGCATGAGCTCTGATGGAAACATCTGTAAATATAAAGTGATTAGATTAATCAGGGGTTTATTTGACTGTGAGCAAGGATATATAGATAAAACGTTCTGAAGATTGCAAATCAGAGAGATACACTGATATGCAAGATTAAACATATTCACAGACACTCCTCTCCTTCTCAGGGTACGGGCTGGAGTTACTGCAGGCTACTTTTTACACTGCCACATACAAATCCAGTTTGATAATTCCATTTATTTAGGTTTTAGGCAGTAGTTTGTTGCTGAACCTTTGCATACATGGTTGAAACTGTGTATTTAGTGCATTTCAATATTTTTCATGCATTTCTGCTGCGTTTCAGATGTAATTTGTGCATTTCTGCTGTTTTCAATGTTTTTCATGCATTTCTGCTTCGTTTTTGATGTTTTTTTTGTGTGTTTCTGCTGTGATTTCAATGTTTTTGCAAAATATTTCATGTAATGTAAAGGTACTAGTACATTTATTTAAGCTGTTTATATACACTCAGTAGCCTTTTAATTAAGCCCAATACTTGTTTCTACAATCATTGTCATTTTATTAGCTCCACTAAGCATATAGTAGATATACTTTGTAGATCTATAGTCACACACTGTCCATCTGTTTCGCTACATAATCAGTTAATTTTCTTACCTCGGTTCTCTAATTATCAGAACCCCATAGGATGACCACGACACAGGGACTTATGGGGTGATGCTGTGAAACTGATGTTCTAATGGCGTGTTAACGTTTGCTGTGCTGACCCTATTGGATTAGACATTCTATGTTGGTTGGTGGATTTCTTTCAGTCCACTTATACTGAGGTGTGAAAAAAACACTTGCAACTTCACCACCCAAAAATACCTGCTACGTGGAGGTCCTTTTTTATATAAAGCTGATACTGATAGCGTTTGGAGTTCATGCATGTGAAATACTATCATTATATGAAATAATATTTTAAATGATTAGATATAGCCAATTAAGCATGTTTAATATTAAACCATATGTTGCAATGATTATTTTATTTATAAAATATAGGAGAATCATTGCAGCGCGGCACCAGATACATATCTATATCGGACCAGTATATAAATATATTTACACAACCCCATTTACACTAAATATTCTCAAGGATAAAATTTATCTTTTGCAGCTTTGTTCACCACAATATACAATATATGACAGCTTCAAGAATTTTTTCATCTATTTCTTTACATTCATTCATTCATTCATTCATTATCTTCAGCTTTATCCTATATTAGGGTCGCGGGGGGGGGGGGGGGGGGGGTTCCCCATGCCCCATGCAGATACACCCAGGACAGGGCGCCAATCTATCGCTGTACATTCATTTAGCTTTATGTAAAGGTTTCTGTGTAAGGAGTAACACAATACATCAGTACTTTTTCTATATTAAATATTTGGATGAAGGCGGCACGGTGGCTTAGTGGTTAGCACGTTCGCCTCTCAGCGCTAGGGATTCCCGGTTCGAATCCCCATCTGGGCGGAGTTTCCATGTTCTCCCCGTGTCCGCATGGGTTTCCTCCAGGTTCTCCGGTTTCCTCCCACAGTCCAAAAACATGGATCAAGTCAATTGAGATCTCCAAAATTGCCCCATATATAGTGTGTTTGTGTCTGCGTGTCTGTGCGTGAGAGTGTGTGCCCAGCGATAGATTGGCGCCCTGTCCTGGGTGTATCTGCCCAGCGCCCGAAACGTTCTCCCCTGGATGGGCATGGGGAACCCCCCCTGCGACCCTAATATAGGATAAAGTGGAAGATAATGAATGAATTAACAAATAACGTAATGTCCGTTAGATAATAATGTCCATCTCTACCTCCATCTCTAGGATATGTTCTGGGAAGCACATACTTTTGGCCATGTAGAGCAGGTGAGAAAAAAGGAGGAGAAACAGGGTTGAAGTGATGCAAGGGTGCTGGGAATTAAACGGTTAGTTCACAGGAGAAAGAAAACAATAATGGCAGCTATTTAAGGGATTGTCTGTGCTGGGGGAGGTCGGGTTTCAGACTCTTTTTGAGGACCTCAGTGATACAAAACAGGCCTCATTACTGTGATATTATCTTCCAGAACGCTTGAAGCCCTGCTGGGAAAGATTAGGTTCCTTTCGCTGTGAACATCCTTCCCGGCTACAGAGTCTTTCTAAACTTGGGGCACACCCAAAACGTCTATATGACGGCATCACTCCCGAGCCTGTGACTTCCATGTGGTACATCTGATGTACGCTTACTATTGTCACACGTTCAAATGAAGCATTAGTAACACTACCTAAATCCAGTATTCATAATGCATTATTAACACATTTATGAAGCTTTATAAAGTAATCATAATGCTTTATGATACTTGTCACAAGCCTTTGTTAATGTCTAGAAATGTACATAAGTACACTTAATAAAGTGTTATAAGAACATGTCATAAGACTGTATAACACAAAGTGACATAATGCATTATAAATGGCATATTTTAACTGTTCAACAACATATTATAGACACCAGCAACATAAAGCCTTATAACGTTTGGGTTTAATGATCACCTTTTCTGAAAATTACTTTAAAAGAGCTCAAAACAGTTTATAAAAGCTTATAAGCTCTCTTTAGAGACTTAAAGTAAAGTGTTATTAATTACCTCTCTGCAGAGACTGTATACATAGTAGTACATGATGACTTATAAATGCTCTTTACAGTCATTAAATATAATTTATATTATAATGCATTATGTCACTTTTTGTTATAAAGCATTTTGTCACATTGTTAAATCACTTTATGACTATAATTATGAACATCTATGTTCATTAACAAAGGCTTATGACAGATGTTGTAAAGTGTTATACATACTTTATAAAGCTTTATTATTGCACTTATAATGCGTTATGAATGCCGGATTTATAGAAAGTTTTACCAAAAGTTTTAATGATTCAGCTTGCTTATAAGATCCTTCTATAGGACACGTCAAAGATACTTTATCCCAAAATGATGGGCAATGCACTTGCAGTGAAGGGTATTGTTGCAGCACACAAACATATTTCAAATTATCTTATTATTTGGCCAATATTTTAAAAGGGACATGACTGAGGCATATTGCGAGTGTAATGTAAAAGGTGTTCTGGAAGTCATAAATTCCCATTAGACCCTCTAAAATCAAATGACCACTTTAATTAAGCCTTTTTTAAAAACAATAAAGTCATCCTACATAGCCATGCCCATTGTTTTGGAATGTATAAGCAGCAAACTTACAACCTCGATATTTAGATTTTCAGATACTTCTGGTTACATAACAAATATTTTGTCCAAACAAATGTGTGGTGATAAGTTCAAGTTCAGAGTCAGTTTGCGAGTGAAACAAGGCGCTCTTGTGCTCGCAGGGGTTCTCAGAACAGTGCCCATCATGCACATGTTTCAAAGTGATAATATCTACAGCCACATCTAAAATTCAGATGGAGGGCAAGACTTTGTTCTTGACCCCAAGGGCAGACAGGCTTTAAAGTGAACCATCTTACAGTGCCCAGATTGATTTTAATTACCATTAATTTGCAAAGGAAGAGGAAAAAGAACTTCCGGGGTGGTTGAATGCACCGGAGGGGCATGAGATTGCCCGCATGAAAGTGTTTCCTGCTCACATGGAAGGGCTGAAGGAGGACATCTGCTTATGGGATGGTGAAGAACATTTTATTTGGCAGCAAGAATAACAACATCGGGTCAAAGGGAGAATTTACAGCACTTCACACCAAAGACACATTGAGCAACCGACCGACACCTTCAGGCAAACATTTCCACTCAGGCTGAATTTGTTTGATTTGGGTTTACCTGCTCTTGGACTGCTGACAGAAACTGAAGCTTCCAAAGGAAACCCATGCAGAGATCTCAATGCCCATCCAAGTGAGAACGTTTCGGGTTCTGAGCAGATACACCCAGGACAGGAAACCGTAGAACCCGGAGAAAACACAGGGAGAACATGGAAACTCCACCCAGCGCTTAGAGGTGGACGTGCTAACCCCCGTGCCACCCTTTAGTAAATCATGTGCCATTTTAATATTACTGTGGTTGTGGTTTTTAAATTTCGCTTCATAATAATGAGATTTCACATATAAATATGTAGGTCTTCCGTAAAGTTCTCATGAAACAATTATTTTATTCTTGGTTCAGATCAGCAGCAAACCGGAACAACCTCATCACAACCCCCTGCCTTCTGCAACAAGCAGCTAGCGTGAAGTGAGGCAATTACAACGATCCCATCCTGCTGACTTCTGAAATAAATGAAGAAGCTTGGGGATGCGGGAAGTGGGGTGGCTGTACTGGCGGTGGCGTTTAATTGGGGGTAAAAGACTGTAAGTTTTTTATGACACCCAAGCTGATGATGTGAACGGACTAAAAGGAAGCTTTGATGCACAACATCAGGAAACTCAAGGGTTTAGGAGCAGCAGCCCCCTGTCTCCAGTCGTTTTTATTAGAGTTCACTGTTTCTGGGATTTTGTAAAGAGAGTCAGAGGGTAAGAATTAAATCTGGCCTCTCACTCCATGAGACACATTTCCTAATAGCACTTCCCACCAGTTGCCTCTGGGCCGCACACACTGATACACATGAAGGCTTACCAAGACACATGACAGCTACATACATTACAACTATATACATACATCATTTGATTAAAATATGTGAACATGGTTTAGTACTGAGGTAATAATTGATCTGACATTTCAAATTTGTTGCAAAAGATAGAGATTTGAAAGGACAAATGTCCATGTGACTAGATCACGTTAGACACCATTGACTTTCAATAGTGACCATTTGGTTTGACTGATCAATATTTGACTAAAATGTTAAATCACAGTGCATCAGTGGAAAGATGATGCTAACTGAGTGTTTAGCTTGATGTGTATTTTTATTTAATTAATTAATTAATTCATTCATTCATTTATTATCTTCAACTTAATCCTCTATTAGGGTTGCAGAGGGTGGGGTTGGGTCACTCATGCCTATTCAGGGAAGAACGTTTTGGGCACTGGCAGCACCTAGGACAGGGCGCCAATCTCTTACACACACTATAAAGAGGCAATTTGGAGCAGCCAATATATTTTAATTATGTAGGACTGTGGGAGGAAAACCAGAAAACCTGGAAAAACCCCATGTGGACACAAGAACAACATGGAAACTCCACCCAGATCAGTATTTGAACCTGGATCATCAGCTCTCGAAGTCCTTGTAGGTTTCCTCCAAGTTGTCAGTTTTCTCCCAGAGACCATACACATGGATTCAAGATAAATTGGCTGCTCTAATTTGCCCCTATCTGAAATGCCCCTAAAATGTGTGTTTGCTCAGAGATGGATTGCACTGGGTGTCCTGGAGACCTCCCCACTACAACCCATACATATGGTACAGGTGACAGGAGGCTAGAATACAGTCAACCATCACTACAGCTCCAGTATTCTTTTTTTAAACTCAGTTTTTAGTGTTAAAGCTTATATACTGGATGTATAAACTTTTTTAATTTTTGCTTGGAAGGCATTTATTCATCAAACCATCTTCCGCTTCATCCTCTACTAGGGGGGGTCCATGCCCATCCAGGGGAGAACTTTTTGGGCACTGGGCAGATACACCCAGGACAGGGTGCCAATCTATTGCTGGGCAGGAAAGCATTTATGAGATCAGATAGTAATGATGGACAAGAAAACCTTCTTCCAAATCTACCAAAAAGTGCTCAGTGGAGTGTACACACCTCATCTTCCTGCTTTTCTGCACCGGTGACATGGTCCTGTATCTAATAAACATGCTGTAGCCTTTAATTTATTGTTTTACCATATATTTTAATGTAATTTAATTTTAACAATAGGTTTAGCCAAATAAATAGAAATTGTGTGCACATATAAAGCATGTTATAAAACGTTATATACTATATGACGGTGGAATGTGCTTCTAGGTCAATTTGATTGGGAATTCTTGATATGCCTGTTTACATAGAGACTGTTGTGTTGTTAGAAATCTAGATGATGTAATTGGACGTATGAATGATGTGATAATGTTCAGCCATGATAAGTAATTGCAGTCTTTGGTTGTGTTACTTCAATAAACAAGCAGATAAGAGTCTATTAGTTGGATAATATGATCGATTTGGCACCTCAGTTAAACTGTTGACAAGAAGCAGTTGTGGGTTGGTTTAATTAACACGACACACACACGACTCATGCCAGACTCGGATTTTCCTGAGAGGCGCGTCAGTGCAGGAAACAGGTGATGGAGAGGGCTATTTATCAGGCGTGATTAAGGCCGAACCTGGCCCCACCCCATTTTTCCCCCAGATACAAGCCCAACCCAGGACTCAAATGCGAGGGGAGAGTGAGCCACCCTACCAAAGAGCAGACAGCAGGGCAAAGAGAAAGCACTTGGACACCCAGCTCGGGCTTTACAGCCTTACAGACGTGCTCTCAACTGCTCATACTCTCTGTCTTTTGCTCTCTCTCTCTCTCTCTCTCTCATACACACACACACACACACACACACACACACACACACACATGCATACATACTTACACAGAGACACAATTTGCTCGGCTCATTCACAGACACGGGTTAGGTGGCCTCACGTTTCACCTTGCACTGCCCCAGAGTGAGGGGAGAGGGAGTCTCTGCAAGGTGCAGCTATCACACAGTTCTTCCACAGCCGGGTACATTTAAGTCAAGTGATCTGAGAGCTTGTGGGGAAACCTGAGAAGAGCTGGAAACTTCTTTGCAGATGGAATTACAAAGCACTGCATCACCTCTGTAAAGACCAAGACTGGCAGGAGCAGGACGAACACACACACCAACACAATCCAAATCCTAGTATCCAAGTTCTAACTATGAAAGGTTCCTGCTGATAGCACATGGTTCGTGTTGGGCGGCGAATGGGGAGCAACAGCATGCTGGCTGCCAGTGCAAGGTGCTTTTCGGGAGTGTGACCCACCATGTGCAAATGGACAGCCAACACCGCAGTCCTCTTCGTCGACCCGGCCCGTCTCGGGCCACTCCTTCTCCCATGCATCCGCCTGGTGTGCCTCTCTTTGCTCCTTTTGGCCAGTTCGGTTCGCGCAGGATGCCCGGTCGGACTCGGACAAGACCCGCTGCACGTGTTGGCGCGAGGCACAAACTGTTCCTGGACTCTGGAGCGCCACACACGCAGTTATAATCACCTGGAGGGTGATGTGCGACTGCGACGCCTCTACTCTGCAAACAAGTTCTTCCTCTGCATCGACAAGACCGGCAAGGTGGACGGCACCCGGCGGAAAAACTACCCCAACAGTAAGTAGCCGACGTGAAGGTGTTTTTTTTTTTTCTCTCTCCCATTGCCTTAGAAAGGGTGGAGATCTGACGATTGCACAGGCTTTTCATTTTTATTGCCATGCAATCTGCTTTATCGCTTTATTGCTCTCTTGGGATTCCTCTGTCAGTGCTCAGAATATCAGACCTCTAATGGTCTTATGGGCTTGTGAAGCAGAGTGCTACAAAGTAGGCTACAAACCAAGAAGCTGAATTCAGAAAATTCGGTCATATTTTCACAAGTTTCACAAGGTAATTAAATGAATCGCAAGCCGCATAATAACCGTAAAGATATTCAAATAACTTTGCACGAGCGCTTCATTTAGTTACAATGCTTTCCATGCTTTTTTAACAATTCTACTGCTTGTCTAAAATTTTAACCTGTGGGATTCGCGCCTATCCTGAGCAAGGTGAAGATCAGATTGATAAAAGATGTGTTTTAGGAAACGCCTCTGACGGCAGGTCAGCGTTAGTGACGGTTTTGCATGACGATGACCTCGATTTGACATCTTGTGTTTCGTTTCCACGTCATTTGTCGGGATAAATCACGCAATCTGGCTCGATGTCAACAGGCTTACACTTTCCTAACAAGTCACAGTCGAACATGACCTAGCCCTATTATCTTGTGGAAACCGAAGCTTCACGATGTGACATCGATCCCATGTCAAGAGGTCAGTGGTGGCTGTACGTCAATCAGCCCGGGACTGTGCATTATAGGCATGAGGCTAAAATGCTGCCCTGGTTCAGGGCTTGACCTTTCAGTCTGTCCTGTGTTTATATGTGTTGCCCAGTTGCCTTTTTACAAACAGTGTGAATCATCTCTTCCAGACCAGTCCCACCAGCTGGGTGCGCAGCTTTAGTACGTTTGCAGCTGTCCAGCTGTGTTGCATGAACGTGCATGAAAATTAGGCAGAATTAATATTTCATGCTACTAGGTATGAAGCAAAAGTTGACCAGCCGCATGTCAGTTTGGGGTCAGACTCCCGATTTCAAGCTTAGGAACAAAACAGGTGGATTTACTAATGTACCAATATTTATCTACAGCCCACCTTTACAGCCACACAGCCTTCTACAAAAGCTTTGGCATCCTCTGAGAAACAGACCTGTGCACATTTTAATGCACATATTAAAATCCCAATCTGCAGTAATGGTTTTACATACATATGAATTCTTTTTGGGATGTGGATGTGTTAACAATTTTGGTAGGCATTGACCGATTAATGCAAAAGGCACTTTGAGAATTTAAGAACTGTTTATTCGATTATATTTATTGACATGCGGTAAATATGCTCTTAAGATTTCTTATGTTGTCCCACAGCTTCAATATTAAATATAACATTCTACATTATAAATTCTATAAATTTGTATGTACCACATATACAAGCAGTGAATTTATAAATAATTAATTCAATGCTTATTATGCTCTTATTAGAATTAGCTAGAAACAATGTTCGAGGTTCAAGGTTTCAAGGTTTATTACTTTCAATACTTAATAATATAAAATAATAATTCAAAAATGCATTTTTACAAACCTAACTACATAAACCATCCACACTTATAAGCACTTTGCACAAAAGGGTTAAAACTTTCAAAGGTTACATAAGTATTCACATTTTAAATTCACACTTTTCACAGCCAGGCCTGTAATACACCCCTGAGGTGTTCGTTACTACTGTGGATTTTGTATGCTTGCAGTTTCCAGGGCTCTGTCAGATCTGTTTAGACGCTGCACTCGGACTGAATGAGGTGACAAAATGCAGCCGTGCGATGCAATTTGCTCATGCATTTACCTACCATCCTTTAATTTCCTGCTCTTAAATTCCAGAAGGGCTTTTTGAGTACTAAAAGTGTCCTATACTGCAGTATAAAAGCCTGCTGTAGGGCTTGTATTGTTCATGTATCAGTTGATGGTGCACCTGTCATTATTCCTGATAGGGTTTTACTAGGCACATGCATGGCACACCCAATCAAAGTACAATAAAGTGGAATGAAATCAAACTACTACAGTTAAAGCGAAGCCTCAAAGGTCTGGGCACACCTAATTCACAATGATATAACTGTACACCATGATGGCGTCATAATTCACTATATGGCCAAAAGTAAATGGATACCAGATGATCACACATATATGAGCTTACTGAACATCTCACTTTATGGATTTAAATGTGCCGTATTCCCAATTTGCACTAAAAATAGAGCTTTACAACATTGTGTGTGCTATTTAGATAAGGAAGTGTTTGTAAGGACATACCTTAAATGTTCCGGTTCAATGAGGTGTTTTGAGGAGTCACAGTTAGGGCAAAATAGGTCAAAGGCAAAGATGATTTCACTTAATTAATTATCTTCCGCTTTATCCTTTACTAGGATCGCAGGGGGTTTCCAATGCCCATACGGAGAACGTTTAGGGTGCAGGGCAGATACACCCATGGCAGGGTGTCAATCTTTCGCTGGGCACACTCACTCACACAGACACATCCACATATATGGGGCAATTTTGAACATTTAATTTATCTTGAATCCACTGTGGGAGGAAACCGGATAAACCGGAGAAAACCTAAATGGAAACTCCACATAGATTGGGAGTCGAACCTGGATCCCCAGTGCTGAGAGGCAAACATGCTAAGCACTAAGCCATCGTGCCTAATTTTACTTTAACTTTATTTAAAAAAAAAAGAATTGTCTAAACAATTTTTTTTATCCTAAATAATTAAAATGCTTCAGTTTTAACAAGAGGTCAAGACTAACTAAGGGGTGTTCACCTATTTTAGGTCACATCCTGCATACTATCAGTATTGGATGCTCACTACAACAAACAATCTATTGAATATGTCTGTGTGTACATTTTAGATTTGGCCATGCACATGTACTTATTGGTGTTGCAACCCTGCCGTGTCCTCGGCGTAGCCCCTGTGGTGTGTCAACACACCAGCTGTAGCCCAAACAAGGAACTCCCGGGTCCCCACTCACTTTTTCCAGCAATGCTCCTGACTGTTCAGGTGCAAAAACAGTTGGGATTAGTCAACGGGCAGTGGACTTACCGAGGTTGGAAAATACTGTATTGATCCCAGTGGAGCGGAACCTATGAAGTGAAGACACAAAAGCACAATTTAAATAAAAATAAACAGAAACAGGGTAAAAAAGATGAAGTAAAGCAGATGAATATATGAAAAGTATTGATTTGCAAGTCAAAGTTTTTGTGATAGTGCGATGTCTTAATAAATGTTTGGCCAAGACATAAAATTTCATCTTTTTTCTTAATATGTTATGCATTTTAACAAAACCCTTCAAAGCCATTGTGTATTTCATGGTTTGTTGTAGATCAGACCTGAAGAACCTTCAGCCCAAAGGTCAGACTGCTTAATCTTGCATTACTCACCAGAAATTAATTCGATTTATCGGCTACATGTCTGGGCTGTGTGAAACCACCAGTGGCACTTATAATGCAAAACATAATTATGTGGATTTAAATATACCATGGTGAATTGAAGACTCTAAATTGAATGCTCTAAATTGAATGCTCTAATTGAGTGTGTGTATGTGTGTCTGTATAAGTGAGTGTTCCCAGCGATAGATTGGCACACTGTCCTGGGTGTATCTGCCCAGCGCTCGAAACGTTCTCCCCGAGGTGGGCATGGGGAACCCCCCATGACCCGTATGAAGGGATTAAGCGGAATGAATAAATGAATGAATAAATATTTATTTTAATAAATATATCAATTGGCTGCAAGAACCATGATAGTAATTAGCTGTGTCTTTTTGGTATCAAATTGAGCTGCATTTGGAACCAATCTCTATTATCGATACAATGCACTTTATAGTGTGTGTGATATGTAGTCATTGTTTAATATGTACATATTCATCTAGACTTCAGTGGGAAAAGGTTCCTTAACCCTGGTGTAGAGAAACAATAGTATAAATCCTTCTATTTGCATACTGCAACCTGAAAAGTTATGCTTAGAGTTTGGGTTTAACAATAACAGAGCACCCCTGGAGGAGGAACTGATTAGTAACCTTGCTATGTGGCTCATAGAGACAACATTTTAGAGACAACATTATTAGCTTTCTTGTTTTGAGGATGTGTATGTCAGTCAGTAGTCGTGTGACATACAGCAATGGTCTGTCAAAGAATAAAGGCGATGGTAGTGTTGTGTCGTTAAGAAAACCTTGACCACCAAAACCACAGACCGCCCAGTGGAAGATGTTACTTAGTCAAAGCTGTTTGCTTTTTCATTAATTGTGTCACAGGTACTTATGAATTATTGGTAGTATTTAAAGCCAGCATTTGCAAGATCCTTTTCCTTTTTAAACAGAATGTTTAAAAAGAGACACTGTTAAAGTCTTGGGTGTGTGCAACGGATCAAATGTTTGATTTAAGTCCAGACTCTGACACTGCCCATGGCCCCGTGGAAATAAGTCATTCGACCGGCATAATCAGGAAAGTCGCTCATGTTAATATATACCCACTTTGTAGTCTGCCAGGCCCTTTCCTCCCTGCCCCCCCACTCTCCCTGTGATTCCATGGACTTCTGTCATGTTTACAAAGTTTCCCGTCGCAGCTCTTCATCTGGCTTAACATGCTGCCCCTTTTCCTTTACTGTGATTTTCATAGAAGTGTTGCCCTTGGCCTCGAGTCGCAGGAAGAAAATCATCCACCCATTCTGAATATATTGTGGAATTATTTAAAACATATTTCTTAATGCTGGCAGCTTACTAAAGCACAGACAGGTCACAGAAAAAAGATTGTGCTCTCTGGCACATAGGAACAGTGGGAGACCAGGGTTCTGAAAATAACGGCATATAGATACTATAGTGTATGCTACTACTTTTTTACTTTGGTAGCCAGTGGGTTCATTTGTGTGTGTGTGTGTGTGTGTGTGTGTGTGTGTGTGTGTGTTGCAGGTTTTAAATTACTTAGGCAGCAGTGTCTCCAATAGCAAAGTATGTCTTGAATTTACATTTTTAATTAATTCAACACTACAAAATGATTTCCTATAATAACAGTCACTGTTGTCATTTATTAATATTAATCATTAAAGTATTTATTTAATGATAAACAGGTGCATTCTCAACTTAAATTAAAACATACCTTTGCTTGAGCCTGGGGAAGTCAAATATTGGCCACAAGAATGTGGAAATTGTCCTTTTTATTATTAGTTTCCTGAACGGTTATGTTCAGATTACAGGTATATTAACTTATATAGTGATGTTTACAATGCAATGTTTCAAAGCAGCGTCACAATTATTTAAAACCAAAACTCTAAGAGAGTGAGCCAAAGAGACAGCGAGAAAAAAAACCTCCCTGACCTTTATAGGCGAAAACCAAGACTCTATGGAGAATTCTTCCTCCTTGCAAAGTCAACAGATGGTAAACAATAATAATGCACAGATTATATACAGATTTTCTAGCAAAAAAAAACCCATATCTATGTATTATGTAGATGCTCTGCTAACTATATACAAACCTATATTGTCATTATCACTGCACTACGCATATTATTTTATACATAATGTATACAGGCTCTATATGTACATAGTACAGAGTTTTATCTCTGTACTCACTTTACATTGTTTTGATAACCTGCTATTATTCCAACACATTAACACAATTTAAAATCAGCCAATTGTGACAGCATTGCATTCCAAAGAAATGTGAAAGATACAGATGATATCAGAATGGCGGAAAATGGAATCAGAGGCGGTTGTAAGGCAAAAACTCAGTATAAGGGTCTTTACACATAAAGGGTGAGACAAAGAAACAGTGTTAAAGCCAAAGCAGTCAGTAGGACTAAACAAGCAAAGTATATAGTAAACCCTAAGTCACATCCCACAGTAGGTTGCGAGTCATTGAATCTTCACTCACTGGTTTTCTCTCCTATTTAAATGCCCTGACATTATCTTTAAGATTGTTATCCGTATATTTTTTGTTTCTCTTATCGAACAATTTTGCTGGGTTTTAAAATAATGATGTAAAATAATGAGAAACAATTCCATTGAACATGAGATCAGTAGAACATTCGAATTTGTATTATTCTCTCAAACAATGAGGATGGACCACAGCACAACTTATTCACATTTCGGACACAGCATTGTGAACTCCCTTTACCTCAGTGCCGAAACTATGCTGAAGATCCTTGTGCTAGCTAAGGAAACCCAGATGCCAGGTGATTCAAGGCGTTTCTCTGAAGTCACAGAACGTTGGTTCATTTCACTCCAAAGAAAGGATCCAAATGCTACCAAAAGAGACGGTGAACATCAGATGCCTGTTTAATCCCTTCAAAATGGACACTGAGCCCAATTCTAGTGGGAAAAATAGAGAGAGTCGAGCTCTTGCCAGTTGTTCCTGGCACTTAACAGAAAGAAGGAATAATGAAAGACACAAGTCCTGGGAATTGTGGAGGAAAAGTATGGTAGTAATGTTTTAATTGGTACTACCTCAGCGGTCCAAGATCCATGTCTGATACCAAGAATGGACACAAAAAGAAGTTTTATAATTAGCAGCTCATGTTTTGGTCCAATCCGACTTTGGCACCACGTTCACTTCATTGGGTTCATCAGAGGGTTTATTGAGTTTGACTCTGGCTTTTGGAGGCTTTCCTTCTTCCTTTACCTTCTGAGTATGTAAAACACGACCTTAATATGCAGGACTCAACACTAAAGACTTCCTTTTCAAATGTTAATGATTTAGATTAATCAGCATTTTCAAACTAAAAATAAAACTGAATTTTGAACTGAATAAAGAAAACAGTTTAAATTTCTGACCTGAAGTTCTGCTGGATTCACTCATAAAACATGTCTGATCTTTGTCCAGCTCTATAATCAGTGTCGTTTCAACGCATTTGAGGACCCCAAGAAAAATTCCACACCGAACTAAATATTGTTTACTTAAGTGAAGAAAAGTAATATTTAAATGCAAAACACTCCCATCTTATGCAAAAAAATAACACATTCTTTACAAACAACCTATAACCTGAGTAGTGATTATTAGCGATTAGTGGGAGGGGCCCTCTTTGAGGGAGATTCAATAACAGGGTCATTGTACTTTATAGCATTGACAGTCACAGTATTTGAAGGGGCCCTCAAAGTTTGTTGATGCATTCAATTCATTACCTGTCGTTGTTTGGGGGCCCATGCCAGCTCTGGGTCATATGCAATTGGTTAGTTTGCTTGCTCTGTTGTAACAGGTCTATTTATGAATCACAGAAACCCAAGCTTGCCAGACCACTGAAACAAACTCTCTCTCTCTCCTGTTTGCAAGACACAATTTCTGGACTGTAAGTCTGTGAGTTGAAGACTTTATCAATTTTCTGTATATACTCTAATAAAGTACTTTAAATGCTTTAAAATGATCGTCTATGCTGTTTCACCATGAATTGTTCATCTTAAATGCTTGTGGCTTTTAATGAGAATTGACCCGCACCCAGTTTTTCTTTCTCCTCAATGAAAAGTAATTAACCCTGTTATTATAACAACCAGGTATTAATTACTTCAGTTGAGGGGAAAAAATGGCTTCGGCTTGCTTATGCATCACTATGTTGACTAATGTTTGCCAAAGGAAAGCTGAAAGGACGAGGACAGACAGGCGCTGACAGTCAGCCTTGGTGTGTCAGGACTAAGAAGCTGGCAGCATCTGCTTTAAGGACTGTGCTGGAATTTTTTCAAGCTCTGAATTTCCTATTTGATCAAAAGCTTGGTTAATGGAGCTTAGGGAGTGGTAGCTCAGTGATTAGGGTGTTTAGCTATCAATCAAGTTTTGGGTTCAAATCCCACGTACACTGACCTTGCCAATGTGGGTCCCTGAGCAAGACCCTTAACATTTAGTGCACCATGGGTGCTGTATCAACCCTGTGTTCTGACACCAACCAAATTGGGATATTTGTAAGTCGCTTTGGATAAAAGCATCTTGCCAAATGACCAAATGTAAATATGTGAATGCAGACAGTGCAGTGGTTTTTGAAAGCTACCGCCTCAGTGAGACCTGGGATTCCCCTTCATTTGCTTAGTAGCTCTCAGAATTTGGTATGAGTGATTAAGTGTAATCTTTCAAGGTGCTGAAAGTGTAGATACTAATGGCTCTCATTAATCACGGCTCATAACATGCATTAAATGGTCTGCATGAGGCATGAGTGCCACACTTTGCATGGTTCCTTCCCTTTTCCATTGGTCACAACGCTTTCGCCAGCTAACTCAGACTTTGCTTGAATGTGCTGATGCATGTGTAATGAAAGAACAACATGACCCCACTGAATCCAGGCCACCGTTTCATCATGAACTGTGGACAAGTCTGACATACAGCCAAACTGATAGGAAGCATGTGGCACACCCATCTATGAGGCACTGACACTTTCTCCAGGGTAACACAGAAACACAGCTGATCCACCTGCTATAAAATAAAAACAAATCATGCCATAGTAAATAAACATTGCAATCAAAGGTTTATTGATATGACTCTTTTCCATATGTTGTGCAAGAGCCTTTAGTATTAAAGTGAAGTTATCTATTTTGCCAACTGTGCATACACACAAAGGAATTAGTCCTCCACATTTAACCCACCCTTGCAGTGAAACACACACAAACACATACACTCAAACACTATTTAAGTGAGCACATGTGTCTGGAGCAGTGAACATACGGTGGGCATAAATTGGGCGTACAGTGGGCATACGGCCTTGTATACACCGCCCGGGGAGTGATTGGGGCTAGGTGCCTTGACCAAGTGCACTTCAGCCATAGTAATTGGTAGGACAGGAATTCAAAACAAGGAGTTTCGAAGTCTACAACTGCACCAGCAATTTATACAAGTTCTATATGTATTCTGCTCTGCTGTGGAGGATTCTTGCCTGTTCCAACATTACTGTTCTTAGACCTCAACCCTACGTTCTACAATAATGATCACACATTTCCACCTACTTTCAAATGGTAGATGAAAGACTTTGAAGTGAAGTATATATAACCTATATATATATATATATATATATATATATATATATATATATATATATATATATGACTTGTTCTCATTTGTAAGTCGCTTTGGATAAAAGCGTCTGCTAAATGACTAAATGTAATGTAAATGTAAATAACTATATATATATATATATATATATATATATATATATATATATATATATATATATATATATATATATATATATATATATATATATTTAAAACAAATATATATATTTAAAACAAATGCTTATTTGATATTTTCATATCATAGTAATGTGCCTGATTTTGGTCCCACTTTGTTCACAATAAAACCATGATCCTGAACCAGATTAAGTAAGTAAGTAAATGAAAAGTCTGCGCCAAAGCTGAAAAGCCATATAAGAAAACATTGTTAACTCTGGGGACTAAAAGAAACCTGTTATTTGTAAGCGGAGCTCACATGTTGGACTATACAACTCAATGAGATCACTCAGCTATTTTGGCGCCAGACCACTTAGTATAACGAGAACTTTGTAACTGACGCGACATTTAACTTTAACCAATGCAAATGTGAGATACCTGTCCAATCTGATCACACTTTAATTCTAATCAAACCTGCTATGTTCTGGATCAATTAGACATTTAACACTTTACCAAAAATACAGTACCATTTAAAGAAACTATTTTATTGTGAATATTAAAGATGAGTACCCGCAGTATGTTCGGCATTATGTCTGTGAGATTTTAATTATTAAAGTCATGATAAAATGAATATTTTATATCATAAAGGTAAAGGAATCTTTTTTAGGCTGCTAAATTACATAGCCAGGATATCACCATAATGGTAATTTAGTAATTCTCCTGGGATTAAGTGACTTGGGCTTCACGCTCCACCAGGTGGTGTACAAAATCTCAAGGACCCCCAGCACAGGATAGAGTTAAGGTCAAGGCCTCTCGCACCGCTGAAGCCGTTTGACAGATCGGACAGGCAGCTGATGGCACTGTTGTGTCATCTGTCACCTCCCCGTCTAGTTTGTCTCATTTTGTTACAGCTGAATAGAAGCTGTCCTGTGTCTGATCAGCCAAGTGGAACAGCCTGCACCTTGCTCTACCTCCAAACCCAATCCCAGTACCCCCACCCCATAAGTCACTTGCCACTCGGGTAGCTCTGAAAGATTTATTTTTTATTATTTATTTTTTTAAACACATTTTTTGTTTTTTTATTTTATAGTTATTTTTTATTTTTTATTATTTTTTATTTATTTTTATTATTTAAAAACATGAGTTTATATACACCTTAACTTGGCACAATCTGGGACATTTAATTATATTATATTTCCCATTCTCTTAGACCAATTACAATCACTACTATATTTTAAGGAAGTAAATTAACATAATACAATGATTTATTTAAGCTTTTACACAATTTAATAAAAAATTCAGATCAAGACCACTTTACAAACACTGCATTAATATACAGAAAACATGAAACTATTTATTTCCAAATACTGTAGCAACAGGAGCCAAGTAAACAGCTGGACGGGCAGCTCTCTCATGAAGAGCATCTCAGCAGAGCTCAGTCTTACTCCAAAGACTTTCTCTTAAAAACACAACAGAATCAAGGTTCTTATCAATGAAATGTATGTCCAGGCTTTTTGATTAGAGCCTGTTCTTAGTTAAAGAAAAACTCATTCTTATTTCTGGATCCACTGCAAATCATGCAATTCTACACAGGAGTGAGCATAGCAACACAGCTTTCCTCAACTTTTTTCTAATGACTCCTAATGACAAAAACCAAATCTGAACACAACAGATTTGCCATTTTGATTTGCACATATCCTGACTCTTCAGGAAAGTTTTGTATTGGGAGTTTGTTTCTTTTAAATTAAAACATATTAGTTTGATTATGCACCTCTAATTAATACATTCAAGCTAGGGGACATAAGAACTCCACTTGGTGTGTTTATTAAGGATTATTTGAAAAATCCACGATAGAGGGTATGACAGCATCTATTAAGACTATACAGATCACACAGACTGTGCAATTGTCTAAGGGAATGATGGTATCATTCAACCCTTGACCCCTTGAACCATTGACTCTAAAAGTGGCCTCTTTATCTGGTATAGTAATTAACTAATGGAAGACTTCCCCTCAGATTTTTGGGTCTACATCCTTCTGGTTGGACATACAAGATACAGCCACAATATGTGAACACCATGTACACAATAAAATGGTTTTAGATATGGTTACACATTGGGGAGTAGACTGAATATTACTGACCTGCAAAGAACCCTGAATTCAACTGCACATTGGTAAGAACATGAATTATGCATTTTATTATATTATTGTATATAAAAGAAATTAATTCAACATAAGGTACCTTCCATAAAGACTGATATCTGTTATGTCACAAAGCCAAACTAATGCCAGGGTGATTGCAATAGCACACACATATCTCTGCTATATGTAATGGCATATTAACTGTAATTGTATATGATGGAACTGGTATGATGGAAGCAAAAAAAAAGTCTGGATCAGAAGAGGGGGTCCACATACACATTGTCCTTAAATGACCCCAGCCTTTTCCGTCTGGCCTCTGAAAATCTTACCTGGTCCATCTATGTGTGTGTGTGTGTGTGTGTGTGTGTGTGTGTGTGTGTATGTATGTGTGTGTGCTGAGGGTAATGGGATACCTGTCACTGCCACTAATGGCCTTTGAAGGACCTGGCTAATCCCCAGAGCCGGCATTCAGCAAGGCATAAAGGGGGAAAAGGGCTGAGGGCAGGTCCCTGAAACCGTACAAGCACCGGATTGTGTGAGCGGGAACGTCACCCAAGTGTGCGGCACTGTGAGAACGTACTCTGGTCTGAGCACTAAGCCTCCCCCTGCCACCAATGCCAGGTCACGCTGTCCTAATTACTCGACTAATTTATACAAAACGTCACAAAATGCACTACTTTTAAAGCAAAATTGATGACCTCTATAAATCAATTTGGGAACAGCGACATGAGCTTTGATTGCTACCTTACTGCTTATTGCAAAGTAATACAAGTTCAGGTAAGCAATGCGATGATAGATGAGGAGAAGGAAAATATGACAGCAGCAGCACAAATACAGTTTAACGTAGTTTCCAAGCTTCTTGTGCAGAGAATATTGCTTTTCCGTTTACTGTCAGGGCAGCTTGACTGAATGTGACAAGTTTTAATACATCGTAATATGATGAAAGACAAAAAGAAAGAAAGACAAACTAAGCCACGGGCAGATGTTTCATATTAAATCTTGGAGACGTTTATTAGGTGAGACGGATTGCAAGGCAAATGGTTTCATTTTATAAAATCTGACAAAAATCTATTTATGCTTTTTTTTAAAGAACTAAAGATTAAATGTGTCCAAATGTAGCAGCCTTTCTCTAAAATAAAAGCTCAACCAAATAATATGTTAGTCACTGTTAACACAACCTGGTCATTAGCAATGTGGACACCTGACCATCACACAAGTGAGATTGTTAGATATTCAGCTGTAAACACATGGGGATTAATATTTGTGGCTACAGAGGACTATTGAAAAACTAACCACTCATTTTAGTGCTCATCAAAAGAGAATTTCTAAATTGATGCAATCGTAAACATAATGAACTGATACGAAGAGAAGTTACACTCTCTCCCAAAGCCATTGATTAAAATTAAAGTCAGTACTTTTTAATTCAAACAAAGTGGAACGAGGGGAGCCCCCTTTAAAATATTGCCAATATATTATTATATTATTATTATTATTATTATTATTATTATTATTATTATTATTTTTATTATTATTATTATACTATCATTGTATGTTGTCGCTTTTAAGTCACTGAGCTGGAAATCAGTAATAATGAAGTATGTCCACACATTTACCACCGTGTTATGTAGTATATCCATCCATCCAATCTTCCACTTAATCCTATACAAGGGTCATGGAGGATTCTAATGCACCTTAGAACATTTCAGGTGCTGGGCAGATACACCCGGGACAGGGTACCAATCTGTCGCTGGGCACACTCATTCACATAGACACATATTACATTTGCATTTCATTTGGTCATTTAGTAGATGCTTTCATCCAAAGCGACTTACAAGGTGAGCATAGAGTTAATCACAGCATCCCTGGAGCAATGAGGGTTAAGGGCCTTGCTCAAGGACCCACATTGGTAACTTCAGTGGACCTGGGATTTGAGCCCACAACCTTCTGATTGATAGCCCAACTATATAGACATATACTATATATAGGAGAGATTTAGAGCATCCAATATGTTATGCTGTTAGCTGGAGGTGTCATGGAATAATGTGTTAATGATATATAAATAATTTAAATAAATGGCTTTATTAATGCCAATGGATTTAAATTACAATGCTCCTGTAATTTGAGGTTTACAGGATTCCACTCTACACATACACAGTTTCATTTCCTTTAGCTTTTCTTTCCACTAACATTATTCTTCGTGAGCTTTTAATTCCAGTTCACATTATCACATCATTAAATACAGGAACCTGTGTTTATTATTGCTGTGGAGAGTTAGAAATATAAAATCACGTAATGTGAATCAGTCGACGTGTTGAAAACAATTTGGGGAATTACTTCATTTGAAAAATTTGGTTTGTGAGTAAAGCAGTGGAGGTAAAGTCAATACTGCCTTGGGTAAAGTAGCTCAATGAAGTGTATTTGGGTCCTAAACCCAGTTAAAAGAGTCATCTCAACAGTCCTGTTCTTTTCATAATCTTAATATAATCTAATCTAATATAATTATTATTACAGATCACACAATTTAATGTAGTATTTTACTTTTACTACACTATAGTACCATAAGTATATAGATAGCCTTATTAATTAAAGGTGTTTCGGCTAGTTTCAATAAACGATAATGTCCCATGTTAACAGAGGCTTCATCAGAGATGATTCTAGTCACAGTTCCTGGTTCTGTTTGAACTAAATCAGATATCCGTTTCTGATATCATGGGTTTTGATTAGGAATGTTTGTGTGACTTTAAATAACTATAAGTAGGTTCTAAAACTTCTAGTCTCAGAAAGAGTTCTTAGCTCCTAGCTTTCCACGAAGGGGCAACCCGGCGTCAGCTGCTGGAAAAAGCCTTGCATTTCTGGACATGCATCATACCTATTAAGCCTCTGAAGTCGAACTTCATTTATCCCACCCAGCAGGCTATGAGACATGTCTCAGTGAAGCCATACACACCTCGTTTTTGCAGCCAAGCTCACACCCCTGGAACAACTTAAACCCAGTTCAGTGCAACAGTGTGCATAACTCTTCACTGATGTTTTCTCATTACTTATAACAAATATGGTTTAATATTGTAGGTAAACACTATGTGGATATCGGATCATCACATATTTATGAATTCGATAAGCTGATCACATGGATTTTTGGCTCTCTTTGCAAATAATAATCTTTTAATTTAAAAAATATAAAATATGATTTTGAGGAGTGCCTGTTTGGTTTAAGCAGGCACTATTATAGGATCAGATGGATTTGCTTAGAATAAATGTTCTAATCCCAAATGTTTTAATTCTAGAGATTTAATAGTGAGGTTTTACACACATATGATCAGACCATTCATTTTTACATCTAAATTTATGGAGTTACATTTGATGTAGGATTACAAGAAAAGGACAGTTGTAGGATTGTGGTAAAGGAAACAGCCTTGCAACCTGAAGGTCCCTTATTCAATAGCTGGTCCCACTAAGCACTATGACTGAAGTGCTTTTGGGCAAGGCACCTAATCCCAATTGCTCCCCTGTCGCCGTATACAGGGCTGCCCACCGCTCCGCATGTGTGCTGACTTCACTCAGTGTGTGTATATGTGTGTTTCACTGCATAGATGGGTTAAATATAATGGACAGATTTATCTGTGTGCAAGTACAGGAGTCAAAATTGATCACTTCATTACTTTACAGTCCACTGAAACCAGAAAAATCCTCCTGTTTGTATACAATGAAATACAAATTTAAACAAACTGTCAACTCATTATGGCTATGATGATAACATCAGCTTTGACTGACAATAAGAGAAGTGTCAGAGTGGCACAGTAGTTAGTACTCCCACCTTTCAGCACAAAAAGTCCTGGGTTTGTTTAATGGTCAGGGTGGACAATAAAAGAAAACTGCAACAACAGCAGGCTGCTATGTGAATTAGAGCTACGTCAATGCCCCAAGGTTCAAAAGCATCTTTGGATTTGTTGGTCGGGCCCTACTCTAAAAGATTAAGGAATCAGTAAAAAAAAGATACTTTGCATGAAGTGATTCACTAATTTAAACAGCCATTAAGCATTATCTTCTCAACCACATGCTCTGTGAACGAAGTTGTGTAGTGTGTTTTGCCTTTGGTGCAAAACACACTACACAACATGGGGACACAGCTTCTCAATGATAGATTGGTGTGTAATGTCCCTAGTTTCATTGTCAGCTGTCCATCATAAAAATTGTGTTTTTTTGGGGAGCTAAAGGTCTGTTTTAATTTCTTAATAATTTCTTTTTATTCATTAACAAAAATATATGGGGCAAAAATGTAAAGTAACATATCCGCCTCTCAGTGCTGGGGATTCAGGTTCAAATCTCAATCTGGGTGGAGTTTTTATGTTCTACATGTCCATGCGGGATTCCTCCGGATTCTCTGGTTTCCTCACATAATCCAAAAGCATGGATTCAAGGTATATTGAATTTTCTAAAATTGCCCCATATAGAGTGTGTTTGAGTGAGAGAGTGTGTGCCCAGCAATAGATTGGCGTCCTGTCCTGGGTGTATCTGCCCATCGCCTGAAATGTTCTCCCCTGGATGGGCATGGGTAACACCCCCATCTCCAACCACCACCCTAGTAGAGGATTAAGCGGGAGATAATGAATGAATGAATGAACAAAACTGTGTGTGTGAAACAGGCTGGTGATCTGTTGAGGGAGTCTAATTTTTAGAAAAGTTATTATTTAAAGAAAATTTTAAAGATTGCAGAAAACCTTAAAATCACTAAGGCTTTCATCGTTTATTTAGTTGCACAGATTTTTTCCAATGTGTTAGATATATGTAAATAAAAAAATGTCTAATTTGATGTTTCCACAATTGCCTTGTATAATAAGAATAAGCTAAAAATAAAATGCCATCAAAAAAAAAAAAAAAAAGAATAAAAATTTATGATAAATTTGAACTGGACAGATTCCTGCTGAAAGTTTTAAAGACCTGCAGAACCCTGAAACAGTAGCGCCCGCTTTGGCATCAAACTGTTAGGAGCAGATGCTGGTGCGGCCTTTTATGGTGTGAGCTCTCACCACACACAGGCCGAGACAGAAGCCTGCTTGGGCGCACATCCGCAGAGGCAGATCAGATCAAAGGTCCTGGTCACGGCCATTAGGCCCAGCGGCGAGCAACCCGACATGAAAAGCCCGTGTTTTGAAAGGGAGGCATGAAAGAGAAAGAAAAGGAGCAGAGAAAAAAACAACAGTGCCCTCTCTTAGCAAACTGTGAAATAATTGAAAAGGTACGTCAATCAAGCCCAGTGTAGTGCTGGAACCTGGAGATTCCCATGGCTTTTTTTTTGCAGGGGGTGACAGGCCAGGTTGGGATGGTGAAGGGGGTGACCTGAGAAATTAAAGACCTCCAAGAAAGTTGGGAAAAGCTAAAGAAACATTGCCCAATCTTCCAGCGAGTCTACCCCCCCCCTTCCCTTTTAATTGAGGTGGGAGGAACCTTGCTTTCCGCCACAAAAGCTGGGTCATTAATAAGTCCTTGTCGGCTTCCAGATCTCAGGTAGGTAACAAAAGCCTATTGGGAGCAAAGGGCCAGCTGAAGGAAACATAATTTTATGACCCTGCTGACCCCTGTAACCCCCTACCAATCAGATCTTCCTATTACCCTGTACAGCCCTCTTTACTTCACTTGCTCTTATCCAACTATAAATCTTACAAAAGAGACCCAGTGAGAGTATTCTTTTCACCACTGCCTTGCTATTTTATTTTATTTTAATTTTTTTAGGGTCTCTCCACCATCCTAATGATCTAACGATGGGCTTACATCCAAGAATCCCTCTCTATAGGGTGGTGGGTAAAAGAAACAGACAGAGAAATGAGACAAACTGAATATGTCCTGTGCATTTTGAAGTCTCATAGTCCTGAAAACACTATGTGTGCTATGTGACTAAACATGTACAATGCACATAGGACTGCATTCTATCCAGTTAAAGAATTTGGATTCACAAAAACCCTAAACATTACAATCTAATTATCACACCATAAAATCACAGCAAGATAATTGCCTACAATGCCCTTTTCAGCTACATCCAATCATCAATCATCAGGACAAGCTTACTGGAAAGGTTCATTAATATTCAAAATTTATTTTAATTTATCTGATGTATTTTAATACAAGCATCTTGGATCAAAGCAACATGCTTAAGTTCATTCATTCATTCATTATCTCCCGCTTTATCCTCTATTAGGGTCGTGGTGGGGTTCCCCATGCCCATCCAGGGGAGCGTCTCGGGCGCTGGGCAGATAGACCCAGGACAGGGCGCCAATCCATCGCTGGGCACACACTCACCCAGACAGACACACTCTACATGGGGCAGTTTTTGAGAACTCAATTGACTTGATCCATGTTTTTGGACTGTGGGAGGAAACCGGAGAACCCGGAGGAAACCCACACGGGCACGGGGAGAACATGGAAACTCCACGCAGATGGGGATTCGAACCGGGAATCCCTAACGCTGAGAGGTGAACGTGCTAACCACTAAGCCACCGTGCCGCCTTGCTTAAGTTCATGAATATAGAAATGTTTACAATAGTGCATTCTCAAAACAGTGTTCTGATTCTGAATGCCCAAAAAGCAACAGTTGGAGGAAACCTTGGAAGAAGTACCAAGGCTCAGTGGGGAACTCATCCTCCTTGTGTGGCCAGGCAGTATCAAAAATGCAGGACACCCATGTACCATGTGCAATAACCAAATGTCCATTAAAAAAATTATTAAAAACTATATCAGTAATTTGCTCAGCGGTAGATTGGCGCCCTGTCCTGGGTGTATCTGCCCAGCGCCTGAAATGTTCTCTCCTGGATGGACTTGGGGAACCCCCCCCCCCGCGACCCTAATATGGGATAAAGCGAAAGATAATGAATGAATGAATATATCAGTGATTAAATCAGTTCAAATGGGTATTTGACGGTCCATCAGTTAGAAATAGAAATACCTTCTTTGAATCTGGTATTCATAATGTTTTATAACAATTGTTATAAGCCTCTGTTAATGTACATAGATGTTTATAAACCAGGCAGCACAGTGGTTAGTGGTTAGCACATTCGCCTCTCAGCGCTGGGGATCCAGGTTTTCCAATCTGGGTGGAGTTTCCTCTTACAGTCCAAAAACATGGATTCAAGGTGAATTGACTGCTCTAAATTGCCCCTATATACTCAGAATGTGTGTGTGAGTGAATGAGTGTGTACCCAGCCATAGATTGGCACCCTGTCCCCCAACGTTTATCGACAGTTCAACAGTGCAGTGCATTCATTATTATGGTTTGGTCATGGTATTGTGGGGTCTAGTCCTGATATTGATAGAAACGGACTATTAAGGAATTAACACTGAGGTGCTGTGTGATTTAGGGTTCAGGCTTCTACATTTTATATATATATATATATATATATATATATTATTAATCATATATATTATTAATCAAGTAGCTTAACATACTTAAGTGAATTATCCTTTAGTTATCAACTCTTCCATGTGTGTGTAGTATAATTCACTGCTTTGACAGGAGTGCTAGGGCGCTTTGCTTGTTTAAGGGTTGCTTCCTGCATCTGGTGCCTGCATTTCCCTTCTGGCACTCAGCCCACATTTCCTTCAACACCTTGATGTTTTTCTGTGTTTACAGTTCAGTGTGTCGAGCTAATTTGTCTGTATAATTCATCCTCTAAGTTGTTAGTTGATACCAAGTGTAGCTTGGAGGGTTTGGGTTCATCCCTTTTGAGGTGAAGTTGTAAAACCAGCTATTAAGTAAAAAGACAGACATAGTAGAGAATATCAGAGCTTTTTAAGCACAACACACCTAAAATAAAACGGGAACGCGTTTCTCAAACGTGTCCGCACCACAATCATTCAGCTAAAGTCTGAAAGAGTTTTTAGAGAATTGTGCCATTCTTTCTAAATCATTGTTGCTCAGAGTCAGAGTCAACTTTTTATTTGCTTTTTCTGACTTTGCTGAGCTACACGATGGAGTTTTTCACTTTCATAAAACATAAGAAGCCAAAGGTCATGTTTGTTACAGAAGCAACAGGTATCTATTAGTGCATTTATGAGTTTAAACTCACGGTGGTTTAATAAGTCTAGCTTAAAAAATCCTTAAAGTGAAAACAGGCGTGGTAGCTCAGTGGTTGGGGTATCAATCTGAAGGTTGTAGGTTCATATCCCAGGTCCATTGAAGTTACCAATGTGGTTTCTGAGCAAGGCCACTTAATCCCCATTGCTCCAGGGATGCTGTATCAACCCTGTGTTCAGACCCTAACCAAGCTGGGATTGGGATACCTGTAAGTCACCTTGGATAAAAGCATCTGCTAAATGACCAAATGGAAATGTAATTTTTTTACCATCCTCTTCTCTCGCATCTATTTTTGCTCTTCTGCTCTCCTGTAAGTCCAGGCCCCTCTGAATCACTATACTTCAGACCTACTATTAGTTCTTATAAAAATTACAATCATTTAGCATCAACATGCGATCATGCATTCATTGTTTGATTTGTTGATTGAGGTGGAGCTCCAGTTGTTTGTTGATCCTGATCTCAACCCCTCAAATAAAGACATACCTGCAAGCATCAATCCACAATAAAATAACTTCAGAATCTTGTAGAAAGCCTTTCAAATGCCGATAGAAAGTAAAAGCTTAGAGATAGAAGGAGAGGCTTATATGATAATAATGAGGAATGGCACATGACAATTGGATTTATAATTTATAACAAATCGTGCTTTTCATTTAACCTGTAGGTTTTTTAACCAGTGCCACGTGGCTGCTCTAATCTACAGCTGCATATGTCCTGTTACCCCTAGGGTATGAAGAAGTATTCCCACTGCATCTGGATGTCTGTTTTCCTAATTGGTAATGATTGAGTGGTTTTTGATGGGAACATTTCCCTCCTCTACACCATACCTACATTCCCTGTTGTCTTTTTTTTAGGTCTGATGGAAATCCGATCTGTTAGTGTGGGAGTCGTCGCCATCAAATCTGTCAGCACCGGCCTGTACTTGGCTATGTCCAAAAAAGGCACTCTCTTTGGATCGGTGAGTACAACATCAATGGTTTTACAATCCATTAAAGACTGAAGTGTGGTCCAGCATTGTGCAAACCTCATAAAAATATGGAGAAATATAACATCTGGGCTTGTTTGAAGTGTAAATTCGACTGGGCTGAATCCACACCTGGACAAAGTGTTCTGACAGGAATTCCGTTTTAGCCAAAACAAAATGATTTTAGCAGAAATGCTTGGACAAGTTTGCTTCCAGAGTTGGTTCTTCCCAGTTCTTCATTACACTTTGGAGAACGGCCAGTCAGGTTCAACTGTAATGTTGATGACACAGCATTTACACAGGCAATAATGTGTAAATTTATGACAACAGGTTATGGAAGGTCCTTTTTTGTTGTGAATTAAATCACTTATTGTGTCACAATTCCATCATGGCTTGACCTCACAAATATTTTAACTGATTTCTGACAAATATTTTAAAAAGCCATCCTAAAATCTTTAAGAAGTCACCCAGACATTTTGCCAGACCTTAAATAGAAGGCACTTAAGTGTCTTTAAACATACATGGACCTGGATCTAAATGAACAAATTTACGAGGACACCTTGAGATCTCCTGCTGGTGACAGTGCTGATCCCGGGAGGCCTGTGCGTGCCACCAGACAGTTGTTTGGGACTTGTTTAATGAGCGTACACGGCCTTTAACCACACTGTGAGAAATCACAACCTGGTAATCAGTTGCCTTGCGGACATCTATCCCCGCCCCACTCGTCCAAAAGTAAACAAACAATGCTTGGGATTCGGTCTTGATAGCCGCTGATTTCATTCCTGTTTGAATCACCCTAATGACCATTAATCACATGGATCACGAGCTGATCTTATCTAACTAGGCAGCAAGATAGAGCTGATGACCCTCCCTCAGTGGAAACCTAAGCCAGAGCACATTGTCATTGTACCATCTCTGCGCCTTCTTCAGATAACAGCTCCATCCTGTTGCGGTAGACATGCACAACTCCAGCAAGTGACTAAATTCCAAACAAGACCAATGCATAGACATGTGAGATTGCAGGAACTAAGACATTCCACAGCATACAGAGACACAATAATGCACAGTATGTAGACACACCTGTCCCTATTAAAGCTTTAATTTCAAAACCTTTATTTAGTACACCTCGGTTTTTAAATTCTTCCCATATACATGCACTTCGTAGCTTTAAAATTACAGAAATAGAATAGAATAACCCATCTTTTTGTGTACATACCTTGATAGTTCCCCTAATTTGTTTTTTAATGGTTAAGACCACCCCGGAATGCTATGAGGACCTATTTTATAAACAGGATTTAAAAAATTCAGAAAGTTACTACCTCCTCACCACATCAGTGTCACTGCAGAACTAACAAACAATCCACCATCCAAATTATACATGTTCTGAGATGCTTCTGACCAATAGAGAACAGAAAACCAACAGTGAACTAACAAGTCAAGGAAAATGGATGGACTACAGTATTTGTAATTGGAAACTACAAAGTCCATCTATATGGTAAGTGGAGAAAATGGACAATGGAGCAAGAAGGAGGTGTGGGTTTGGGCCATCTTTGAGCACACTTATTTTAAAATTAAAGGGAATGAGAAAGGCAGAACATACAACAGCTGACCTTCCAGAATAGTGAAGGTTGTTTCAGTTGACAGTGGAAGGCAACCTAATATCAATACAAAAATGTTGAATGGAACTTAATGGTTCACTTTTTTAATTAGTCTAAGATTTTTTTTTTTACTGTGCAAGCTGTAAATATATTTTTTTTTATGTTTTAGGGACGGTATAATCCAAGTTGCAAGTTTAAGGAACGCATAGAGGAAAATGGCTACAACACATATGCATCCCTTCGGTGGAAGCATGGCGGGAGGCAAATGTTTGTCTCTCTGAATGGACGAGGGAAACCTCGGAGAGGACATAAAGCTCGACGGAGACACCCTTCTACTCACTTCCTCCCGATGCTCCCCACATAGCTGCAACCTCTTTTTTTAGCCATTTTAATTTCTGTCATAAAGGTTATTACTGCAAGCTGCCTCTTATTTCTGCTGTATATATACACACAATGGGTTTTGGTGGGGAGGGGGGGTTGTCATATATGTTATAACTTATTCTACCTTGCTTTATAGCTTAAGACCTAAAACATTCCTTTGAAGCCTTTATTATTGTGCAGATGTCATATTTATGTAAATGCTGATGAAACTATGACCATCTCAACACCTGTTGGAAAAATACATGGCATTATTCTACAAGACCAATAGATTAGTTGAAAACCATAAAGACTGGGCTTCTCATGATTTACTGGAAGGACTAAATTGCTATTCTTTGTTTTAAACTAGAATCTTGTCAAAACACATGATACGTAGTGGGAGTTCTATGTTGTGTACTTGTTATGTCTCTGACTAAATCTTTTTATTTTCTCCTTAACCTCTCTGAATGTTTTTCGGGGAGCCTGACAAGGATTTTGTGCAACCAAACTAGAAACATGCTCAATATGAGCAAAAGTGAGTTGGTAGACTTCTACTTGCTAAACTTAGAATTAGAACCGCTAATCAAATGTTAATGTTAAACAATTCTAGGCTCCCAACTTTGTGGCATTAGTTTTGGGAGAACTTTTTACCTTTTCATGCATTACACCCAGTACACTCCTCTGTGTAAAAATACAAAAAAGTTTGTTATGTAAGAACTCAAGTGGTTTGCACTGAACTTTGTCATCCACCTTAAAATCCACAAACTGGAACTTCTGTTGTTAACACAACCCTCCTGCCAAACAGTACCAGATATCAAACGTTCTTTTTGTAAAGAAATGTCTTCTACTGTTTTTCTTGTTAAATCCTAAAAAAAAAAAAAAAAAAAAAAAACATTGTAATATCACAATCTTAATTTTCCCAAGCTGCACTCTCACACGTGCAACACACATCAGATTTTCTGTGAAACACAATAACCCAAAATTCAGAACATAACACCAATCACATATCTGATTGATATTTGGTTTATAAACAACTGAATATATTGTATATCCTATAAGGCACCAGCATTTAGTAAGTGAAGTTGTTGAATCTCATTGTTTTTTCCAGTATTTAGTTACAATGTTGGTTGATTGTTCCTTTCCTGTTAAAAACATCGCCATAAATAAAACAGTCATCGTGGTTACAAATGCTTTGTAAATATTCTGATCCATCAACTGTTATATGTCTGGAGCTGTCATGATCTTCAGGCATTTTGACTTTCAAAGTTTGCATTCACATACACTTTGTTAACAATATAATTTCTTGCTCGTGTTGAAGAAAATGAAGACTACGCCACTCGCTGATTATAAAGGGTGGGAGAACCCTATTTAATTATATTATTCCCCACAATGGTTAATTCAAATGATTCACAAAAGCTGCTGAATACAATGACTTTATTTAAGAACAAGATCAACCAAATATCAATTATACTTTTATGTGTTTGCCATAGAAAACTCTAGAATTGCATATAAAAAGTGAAACATGTCATGAGGGTAAGCAACAACACCTAGCCCAGTATGGAGATAATCACCACAATCAATATATTATTACATTTAAATCTACACACCCAGGTATCCATTTCCACACCAAAAATCTCAATTGTTATTCACCCAAACCACCACATGAACTGGGCTAGAAGGAATACCCAGAACAAATCCTCAGCACTGAATTCAGCGTTTCTCCTGCGGGTGAATCCCACCCACTACAAGCAAAAACAACAGTCGGAAACTCCAGACTGGCGTTCGGAGCACACTTCTCCCAATGCTGGCCCGCTATGGATTGCTAGGGAGCTCAATATATACTCGCGTTAATTGGTCTAGCGGCAGCGCTTCCTGCTAGGTCCTAGTGACCCTCTGATTTCTTTCTCCACTGGGACCTTATGTTCCACAGGCTACATATAATCATTTATTCATTATCTTCCGCTGTATCCTATATTGGGGACGCGGGGGGCTTCCCCATGCCCATCCAGGGGAGAACATTTCGGGCGCTGGGCAGATACACCTAGGACAGGGCGCCAATCTATCTCTGGGCACACATACTCACGCACACATACTCACTCTACATGGGGCAATTTGGAGAACTCAATTGACTTGATACATGTTTTTGGACTGTGGGAGGAAACCGGAGAACCCGGAGGAAACCCACGCGGACACGGGGAGAACATGGAAACTCCACCCAGATGGGGATTCGAACCGGGAATCCCTAGTGCTGAGAGGCGAACGTGCTAATTTTTTTTTTTTTGCATAAATAAACATACACACACACACATACACGTGTTTTATTGTGGAAACATTTTTTCATTTTTTTCAGAAATTTCAATTCTAAAAGTAGTAAATTAAAACTGAAGTAATGAAATTAAACATTATGTCTAATATTATTGTCTTTGTGACATTAACACCTGGTAGAATAATTAAACTATGTTTACAACTTGCTGCCACAGGAGAAAAGCATATGGCATATGAGTTTCTGTCTTAATTATAAATTATGATGGCTGCTAATATACTTTGGGCCAATTTGCATGATTTATAGTTATAGTGTTATATTATATAGTATAGTGGTATATATATTATGGAAAATAAATTTTTAACAAACCAACAATTTTTCTAAGTAAAATGTACTGGATTGGAAGATGAGATTTATATTAAAGAGCAGATATTGGAAAAAACAAATCTTAATAAACCTTTTTTTCCGCATGAATAAATCAGAAAACCTGGATATCCTCAATTACAGGGTCATTTGTGACACCCATCTTAATCATTGCATACAATAAAAGTGCCTAGCCTTGCATTTTATACAACTGATTGCTTTGTGCACTGAAGCTCAGGCATGCTGATACTAAATATATTAAAAGCAAGGTCCATAAATGCACAACTAAATCTTACAGAAAGCCTTTCCAGAAACATCAAAACTGTAAAAGGGTGAAATAAACTTTGCATGGAATGTCAAAAAAAGCTTATGTAGATGTAAAGTGTATGCGTCTCAATACTTTTGTTCAAATATTTCATGTGATTTATGTGATCAAAGACAAAATTACTCATCTGTTCGAATTACCGATTGCTTTGACAGCTTGTAAACTAGATGAAAGCGTGAAAAATATGCTGTGTATTATTTCTAACTCACACTGACATTATCCGCCTTTTGCAAATGTAGCATTTAATACTTGTAAAAGCTTCAAATTCCTGAGTCAGAGCTTGTGGTTTTGTCCATCATTTGTCTTTTGAACATTCTATCCCTGTCCAAGAATTGCTGTCTGAATGCCCTAAACCACAACATGGATCTTTGACAGCCGAGCCTAAACATTAACTGCACGTGGCAGAGGAAAGAAATTTAAAGCCAGTGGCCAGTGGCTGAATTCTAGCTGTGCTAATGAAGTATTTATGTGCTGGAGTGCAAACAAAACCCCCGCTCACAGCTGTTAAATTACCTGGCTCATATAAAAGACTTTAGGAGGGCTTGTGGCTTGTGTAAATGTTCCAACAATCATAACAGAGCTAGAACATTAGACACGTAAAAGATATTATTGTTCTTTTTGATTTTTTATTCCCCACATTTACATTTAGTCATTTAGCAGACGCTGTTATCCAAAGCGACACAAGTCAGTAGTCACGAAGGAATCAGCTACACTGTGGAATTATCAAACCTGATCATTATCCAATCTGTTTCAATCACTAGATTTTTCTAACTGTTTGAATTAATTTTTTTACTATAATGAAGAAAGGGCGGCATGGTAGTTTGCACTTTAAGGTTTGCACTTTCGCCTTAGTGCTGGGGATCCAGGTTCGAATCCCAATCTGGGTGGTGATAGCCACATGGGTTTTCACTGTACAAAAACATGGATACAAGGTAACTTGGATGATGATTTATAGTGTGTGTCTGTGTGAGTGAGTGATTAGATTGGTGTCCTTGGTGTATCTGCCCAGCACCTGAAACATTCTCCCCTGGATGGGCATGGGAAACCTGCCTCTGCAACCCTAATATAAAGGAATAAGCAGTAGATAATAGATGGATAGAGAATGGAGAAAATTAATTTTGTTTTGCCATGATTATAATTATTAATATTATTTATCACTTTTGCTTACAGACCAGTATATGTGCAAAAGTATCTGAAAACCCTTTTACCTTTTCAGCTTTTAATTAGTTTCCCAAGTATAAATTATTCAGGCAAAAGTATCAGTATACACCACTACATTACTAAATTCAGGTGTGAATCAATATGATTAGTGTATATAATCAAGCATCCAGCCAGGCATTTTAGATCATTGCATTTTAGGAAAGGCCTTTTCTGTTTCAGTATTACTACAACTTATTACACATTGCATAAGGTCTATACACGCCTGATTGGGTAGGATTGGTTTAAAGGTTTCAAAGTTTTTCAAGTTTTCAATCCTACTAAACACATTGGGAATTAATTAAAACAGACATTTAGATAGATAATCAGTGTCAGACCTCCTAGTATTTTCACAGACAGTCCATAATCTTAAATTTAAAGCTTTGTCAAAAAATGAAATCCATTATAGGTAGAATGGAATGACAAAAAAAAGCTCCTGTAGGTGCGATGTGTATCCCGTTATCTTTGTCCTTATAGTGTGCATCTTATTATTTCTCTGTACTAACAAACAAGTCTAAGGTTTGTATTCTACGGTAAAACATCAGGACAAAAGTTTGTAAGATGTACATGTATGAACAACATTTGGTCATTACACAGAGGCTCTTATCTGAAGCGATTTATAAGTATCCCAACTTGATGGATAGAGTCAGAACACAGGGTAACCTACAGGACCCCTGGAGTAATGAGGGTTAAGGGCCTTGCTCAAGGACCCACAGTGACAAGGTAACTTCAGTGGATTTAAGATTCGAACCCACAACCTTTAGATTGATTAAACCACACCACGCAATTTCCCACTCTAAGCATATAATCGTCTGTTTCTACGGTTAAAATGCTAAAAACAGAAAGGGTTTCATAATATTTTTCACCTGGTACACAGTCAAGTTCAGTGACAGGCCAGTAAAGGCAACATCAAGTGGTAATAGCTGTTAGCCATCTGTAGATTTTAAAGTAGAGTAAAAAAGAAAAGGTTACTGCAGTTAAACTGCCAAATGTTTCAGCATTAAATGAACACAATTTGGAAAATAAATTTAACAGCCTACATTACAAAACACATTTGTCTATATCAATCCTGTTTTCTGCCTGTCCACTTTAATGTTTGGACTAAATGACATCCAGCGGCCCACAACAGTCAAGGAATTTGGTGGCTCCGTTTTTCCCCTCTTCTTGGCTTTAAGGTAAGGCCATGTGTTTCTGCCAGTCTTCTGCTCCAGACGCACAGAAACAAAACGAGGAGCCTGTAATTATCATTGTTGCTCTACTGTCCTGTCAGTTCCCTCGCCAGAGAGACCAGAGTGATCCCTTGGCAGCACTGGGCCAAAAGATCAAAGCTGTGTACCTTTGATCATCAACAAACCTTCCCCCCTTCCCCAAAAAAGAAAAAAGAACGTCTGCATGGAAAATCAAGGTGGAATGCTTTAAAGAGTGCAGAGCATAGGGGCAGGGGCACCAGAAGTTCTGAGAGCGAGTCCTGCCGCAGCTTCAGCGTTTAGCATGCCGCTGCTTCTTGCTCAGGTGTTGGTGGACAGGTGCAGTGCCCTCATTACCTTAATCTGACTTAAAGCCTTTTATTGTGTGCTGGTGTCTTGCGATGGAAGGTTTGACGTGGTTAGTCTAAGAAAAATGTTTGCCTCACATGTGGCGGAAGGCATATGTTCCTCTCTTTAAGATGCTGTAACTGGCCTGTGCTGGAATCCCACGCTCCTGACTGGGACACATGGAAAGACATTCATTTAGAAAATGTTAAGAAGATTTTTTTTATTTAATGTCAACCAGCACCTTTACGTTATAGCCTATAAATGAGGTGAACTGTTCATTCTGTGCTTATGAAATGGCATTTATATATTAAGCCCCATAATGACTACCAGAACTTTTTCACAATGCATGTTCTAGAGGGGGGCGGCATGGTGTAGCATGTTCACCACACAGCATTGGGGATTCCAGGTTCAAATCCCAATCTGGGTGGAGTTTTCATGTTCTCTCCGGGTCAGCTTGGGTATCCTCAGTGTTCTCCAGTTTCCCCCCACAGTCCAAAAACATAGAATCAAGGTAAATTTAGTCTAAATTGCCCTATATAGAGTATATGTATGCGTCTGTGTGAGTAAGTGTGCTCCATGATGGATTGGCACCCTGTCCTGGGCATATCTGCCCAGCACCCAAAACATTCTCACTGTATGGGAATGGAGAACTCCCTCTGTGACCCTAGCATAGGATTAAGTTGAAGATAATGAATGAATTAATGTTCTAGAGGGTTTTATTGTGAGCATGGAAGTTTCCAGGAATATTATCATAGGGAAATTAGAACACTTTTATAAAACTGGATGTTTATGTTAAAACTGAAATCACTTGAACTAAACTGTTGTTCAGTGGAAATTAATTGTAAATAATGCCCTAATAGGGCCCTCATGGTGGCGAGGTGGTTAGCATGTTCACCTTTTAGCGCTAGGCATCCAAGTTTGAATCCCAATGTTAATGAAGCTGTCTGTGTGGGTTTCCTCTGGGTTCTCTGGTTTCCTCCCACAGTCCAAAAACCTGGTTTCAAAGAACAGTGGCTGCTCTAATTTGCCCCTATACAGTGGAATACAGTTTGTGTCTGTGTGAGTAAGTGTGTGTGCCCAGCAATTGATTGGCGCCCTGTCCTGGGTGTATCTGCCCATCGCTTAAAACATTCACCCCCCCAATGACCCTAGTATAGCGGAAGAGAATGGAAGTTCGGCTGAAATGCCCTAATAAATTTTCAGATTATGTTTAAATCAGTTACAATATTAGACATTCAAGGTCATTAAAAAGTTGTGTTTAAAATAAACACTGAATGCAAAGGTCTCAAAGGCGTTTAAACAACACAATGCATTTAAGCTCGAACCTTCCTGCAGAATTCCAAAGAACAGTTCAAATTAGACGAGAAAATACCCCTTTTCTATCCTGCACTCTTGTCCATTTTGGCAGACAGGAGCAGATCCATCACAACAGCCTCTTTCATCAGATTGTGGATTAGCGTGTTTTGTCTGAAGCGACTGGAAACAGATGAGAAGACCCGATCTCTATGGCACACACTTTTCTGTGCCTATGTAAAACCCCAACATGCCCCTTTTGAGGTATGCGACATCACTGCAAAGTCTTCCACGGCCTCCGACCCCCAAGCCACCATTCCCTGCATGCCTGATGCTAGAGCAGGACCAGGGTACCTTTTGCCCTCCGTTAGACAGTTTTGATTAGCTGAAGCAGTCTGTGTTTTGGCATTAGGCCCAGGCTATTTAAGCTTGTCGTTGCAGCTTTAAAGGGAAACTTTAAAGGATTTTTTTGGCCCTGGATCTGTTTTGGACAGTAACAATTGAGCCAGTATTAAAATGGATTAAGATGGATAATCATACAGGCAAGTACATAAGTAAATCTGTTGTTTTTGCTACATAATACATAATTGTATTTGACAAATACAATTTCAGTTATTTACCATTGTATGTGTTCAAAAGGCCACTAAAATCCTTCACCTTTTAAAAATATCAGAATATCATACAGAGATTTTTTTTCTTTGGTTGCAGTAGCTCGTAGTGCACAGCAATACAAACATTACAGACACACTCAATCAATACATTCTTGCTGGATAAAAATGAGAATTGCCACAAAAGAACAAAGTAGGACATTCCCTTAACAACACAAAGCTGAATGGGTGTGGTAGCTTCAAACCACATTTCCCCCAAATATGCTAATGTGGGATATTGGCCAAAGCCATACCCTTAATAAGGGTCTTGTAGTATCATGATTAGAAGTGTTCTCCAACACCAGCCAACAAGTTGGGACCCTTGAAAGCCACTTTAAATGAAAACGGCATTTATCTGGGCATTGAGGTATTTTACACATACTTTTAAATATATAGCATACAAGCCTGAGTGATCCTAAACCCCAAAACAAGTGTGCAAGTCTTTTCTCATGACTATTTAGTCCTGATGATGATGTTTATATATTACCCTGTCACTGAAACACCCACCAACTGTTGTATCCTAAACCTACAACTACAGTATTAGCTTTCCACTCTACATGCTTATGGTAGGTTCCATCATGTTAACAGATTTAACACTACATTCCAGATTTGTGTTGGACTCCTTCCACCAATCCAAAAAGGTCCCATTCAATCAAGTGTCAACTTAAAATTGTCCTTTCCTGTTGCACCCACTGTTCCCATCCCTGGCAAAACACACTTGGGTTACCCTGCTAATAACAGACTTTACAGAATTTACAACTTCACTGGTTTAAGTCTCATAGTGTGTTACCATTGTTCATTTTACATTTATTTTATTTACCATTAGTTTTATGATTTTGCTAATTTTATTGCAATGGTCAAAAACCTGCATTTATTTTAAATATTTTATGTTACTAGATAATGGCAGCTTACGAGAATGGTGTGCATGTTGTTCAGGTGATATTTTATCATCATGACAGTTTTAATTATAACTGCGGATTAAAATGTACTGATGCTAGTCCTGATGTGATGAAGTTATTTTCATTCAGGAAATCAATAAAACTTTTTCACCAGAGGTGTCCAAACATTTGTGAAGGACCATATGAGAAGTCATGAAATGCACATCTGGCCTGCCTGTTTTTATTAAAAACCCAACAGCTTTAATTTTAGTTAAACTGGTTCCGGCTTGCAAGCCAAGTGCCAATCTTTACATTCTGTAAATAAACTCGACCTCGTGCAAACACGAACATGGGCCTCGGAGTGTGCCTAATTGCTCTGGAACATGAACATATATCAAAAAATGTGACATTTTAATTCAGAATAGCCGGTCGTGTTAGCTGTGAAAACACACTGTGACACACTTTACAGACTTTCCTGTGGCTACTCTGTGACGAAACAGGGCCTGTTGGGGGCTGAAGGCCCGCGCATATCAAATCAATCATTCTCAGTTAGAAACTAGATTATGTGTGAGGCTTGAATTAAAAACTTGAAGGTGCGGGAAATGTGTAAATAAAAAAATAAGCTTTTAGTTCAATTCTTTACTAAATGGTCAGCAGTAAGGATGGGACGATTAATTGCTTTTACAATTAAATTAATGATTAAAAATGTTATAATTAATTTATCGAAAGTGCAGCTAAAAATAGTCAAGAGTCAATAGCCGGCACGGTGTCCACATACCGGCAAGGAATGTCCACATAGCTTTGGCCATATAGTGCATTTCAACAGCACAGTTTCTAATAGTTTCAAGTTAATAGTGTTGACATACCACAGCATGAGCACTTATTACACACTCCATGGGATTTAGGCAGTATTAAAGCTCGAGATCATACAGAGAGCCTCTTATATATCTTTAGCATCCAATTATAGTATTAGAGAGTGAATCTGAAGATCAGAGAAAGTCAAAGAAAAAAAAATTAGTGAGGGGGAGAAAGAGAGAGCGAGCGATAAAACACTGATGAGGACGATGATGATGCACAGACTCAGTGTACACAGTCTGGCCATTGAAACTGGGAGAAAGAACTAGTTACTCAAAGAAAACCGGCAGTCCCCAATTCCCAGGGGTAGAACATTTTGGGCAGTGGTCGAATCCTGATCTGGGTGAAGTTTTCATGTTCTCCCCATTTCCACGTGGGTTTCCTACAGGTTCTCCGGTTTCCTCCCACAGTAAAAAAAAATGGATTCAAAGTGAGTTGGCTGCTCTAAATTTCCCATATCTACATGTAAATTGCCTTCATATAGGGCGTGTGTGTGATTGGTGCCCTGTCCTGGGGTTGGGAATAGGAACCCCCCACCCCCAGGTGACCCTAGTATAGGATTAAGCAGAAGATAATGAGTTTTTTTTTAAATAATATCTCTTTTCATTGAAAATATATACATTACAGACAAACCTGTATATAACAATACCACAGATATGTACGATTATACATAAATAAAGACAACAGGCATTGGCTGTAATATAAAATAAAGCACCCCAACCCTATATAAACACACACGTATACCAACGTCGTCAAGGTAAACATGTAAAATCAGTGTGCAAAAGTGTTATACAGAGAATAAAATAACCGTATTAACCTATCCCCCCAACCCTCAAAACAGCTGTAAATGTGAGAGGGGAAAAAAAAAAACATACAAATATATATATATATATATATATATATATATATATATATATATATATATATATATATATATATATATATATATATATATACACACACACACACATACATAGTTGTAAAAGTAATTAGATAAATTTGACAGATTCTTTAACAACATGTTTATACATTAGTCATTTTAATGGCAGAATATAATGAGATGATGGATCACATCTATACTTTTTTTTTATTCAATATTTTAGTGACCCTCTCACAGATGTTCCATTTGTGGGGAAATCAGCAGTATATTCAGTACAATGAGGTGCCTGAGCTCTCTGTGTTCTGTTGCATTAAGTTCATCCACAATGAACATAACGAACAAGGAAGGTATGATCGTAAAGCAGATTCACCATTCCGATGGCGCCACCATCTGGTCTTTTTTATGCATCACAGTGCTCATTACAGGACTTCACTTAGAAGTTATTGTGCATATATAAGTTTTATGATGAAGAAAACCTCGTATAGTTGACAGATGGTCTGCAATGTCAATGCCAGCTTTACACACACACACACACGTTTTTTATTATTTTTAAATTCTTTTTCACTGACAAACTTTTGATTAATACGGTATATATATATATATATATATATATATATATATATATATATATATATATATATATATATATATATATATATATATATATATATATATATATATATATATATATATATATATATATATATATATAAAAATGTGAGGACAGCACGGTGGCTTAGTGGTTAGCGTGTTCGCCTCTCAGCTCTAGGGATTCCCGGTTCGAATCCCCATCTGGGTGGAGTTTCCATGTTCTCCCCGTGTCCGCGCGGGTTACCTCCAGGTTCTCCGATTTCCTCCCACAGTCCAAAAACATGGATCAAGTCAATTGAATTCTCCAAATTGCCCCATATAGAGTGTGTCTGTGTGAGTGAGTGTGTGCCCAGCGATAGATTGGCACCCTGTCCTGGGTGTCTCTGCCCAGCGCCCGAGACATTCTCCCCTGGATGGCATGGGGAACCCCCCGCAATATATTTCTTTTAACTGATACTGTGAGATATATATTTTTACATATAATGACTTTTACACATCTGTAATGTGATAGGGGAAACATGATCTCTAAATAAAACTACAAAATGAAACTAACACATCAGGATGTGGAACATTGTTTAAAAGGGTTTGTGGTTACAGTGTTATACTACTTATACTCCTGTTGCTCTGAATCATGAGTTCAGTGTCTCCCTGATGCATCATGACTCTCCTCATGCTTATACTGCTCATCTCTGTCCTCCCTCAGCTGGGAAACTGCGGTAAGTGTTTTTTCATATCTACTACCCTCTCCTCTCAAAAACTACGGTGTTTAGCTAGCTTTGTTCTGGGCTTGTTCCTTCCCATACACAATACACAAAAATGTATTATTAATATGCAGACCATTTATTTGGCAGAAGTATGTGTACAACTTTGAGTAAAAACAGAGTTTTCTATTGGCCTCACATCCTTTTGACTTTGCAATGTCATTTTTTGATCCAGCATTTGCAGAGATGGGTATTGTGAATGGCACCGAGGCAAAACCCCATTCCAGGCCCTACATGGTTTCAGTTCAACAATACAAAAAGCATCATTGTGGCGGCTTCCTGGTGTCTGAATACTTTGTCATGACGGCTGCTCATTGCTGGGAGAAGTAAGTCGTCTGTTTCACTCCAAGATTCAGAGATTCTACACAGGCAGTTTTAGGATGGGGTGACATGATAGCTTAGTGGTTAGTACATTCGCCTCTCAGCGCTGGGCATTCAGGTTTGAATCCAGAGGTGGTTGGAGTTTCTTCCGGGTTCTCCAGTTTCTTCCCACTGTCCAAAAATGGATTCAAAGTAAATTGACTGCTCTTAATTTGCCCTATTTGCCTCAAAATTGCTGTGTCTGAGTGAGTGAGTGAGTGTGTGCCTGGCAAAGACTGAATGAGTTTTAGGCTGGAAAGTTGTGGTGACCAATACTAAGAAAAGTGTCTTCATAACCACAGATTAACATTTTCACGATTATTTCCTCACATCGGCAATGTGGGCTGTATACCTTAAAACCAGTGGTGGTCATGGGGAGGGGGGGGTAGGAGGTTGGTCGAGTTCGTTTTGGGCAAAAAGAAAACAAAAATTGGTTTAATGTACATGGACACCATGGTTAATCAATTATGGACCTGCATGGACCTGCCAACTTTATCTGAAAGGTTTTTGTTTACAGCTGACATTATTTTAGTGCATTGGGTGGTTCTGAATTGTTCTCAAAGTCATATATGTCTCTACACTTTATTGTTTTTTACAGTAACTTATTCACATTACTCTTTTGACAGAGGGATGAACTTAACCGTGGTTTTAGGTGCTCACACCCTGTCAGCCAGCAGTTCAGCTTCAGTTCACATGGCTGTGAAGTCGTACCACAGTCATCCCAAATATGACTCAATAGACATGCTCAACGACATCATGCTGCTACAGGTACACCATATGCGCAAACAGCTCAAGGAGAATTGTTAATGATAGTATATTGTAGTGAACTGAGGGCTGACATACAATAAGCGTAAGATAATGAATGAATGATATATATATATATATATATATATATATGATGTATGTGTGTGTGTGTGTCAGAGAAAGATATTTCTCTGAAAGTCACAAAGTGGTGAACCACAACCTTCACTTGACAAAAAATATTTTTGTCATTCCGACCATATTCACATGTATAGTGCAGTACACTGCGAACTGAAACCATGTTTCCCAGAACGAAGGTGCTACATAGGACAACAATCTACACAATACAACAAAGTCCATGTGTGCAAGAGTAAGTGCAAAAAAAGTAAAAAATATTCAGGAGTGGAGGGCGATAAATTTTAATCAGTTTATCATATATATTTAATTAATTACTTAGTGGCGGCACGGTGGCTTAATGGTTAGCACGTTCGCCTCTCAGCGCTAGGGATTCCTGGTTCGAATCCCCATCTGGGTGGAGTTTCCATGTTCTCCCCGTGTCTGCGTGGGTTTCCTCCGGGTTCTCCGGTTTCCTCCCACAGTCCAAAAACATGGATCAAGTTAATTGAATTCTCAAAATTGCCCCATATAGAGTGTGTCTGTGTGAGTGATTGTGTGCCCAGCGATGGATTGGCGCCCTGTCCTGGGTCTATTTGCCCAGCGCCCGAGATGTTCTCCCCTGGATGGGCATGGGGAACCCCACCGCGACCCTAATAGAGGATAAAGTGGGAGATAATGAATGAATGAATAATTACTTAGTTAAAAGTTTAACACTTGGTCAGCTCATAGGCCATTCGTCACTATACAAAAAAGGCATAGGATCAGGCAATTTAGTACATATTTGTCTTTGGAACGTGGCAAAACCTTTAAAGACATTCATTCATTCATTATCTTCCGCTTTATCCTATATTAGGTTCGCGGTGGGGTTCCCCATGCCCATCCAGGGGAAAACGTTTCGGGCGCAGGGTAGATACACCCAGGACAGGGCTATAGCTGGGCACACACTCACTAACACAGACACGCATGCATACACACTATATGGGGCAATTTGGAGAACTCAATTGACTTGATCCATGTTTTTGGACTGTGGGAGGAAACCGGAGAACCCAGAGGAAACCCACGCAGACACAGGGAGAACATGGAAACTCCACCCAGAACGGGATTCGAACCGGGAATCCCTAGTGCTGAGAGGCAAACGTGCTAACCACTAAGCCACCGTGCCGCCCCTGTAAAGACAAATTTACATTTAATAATTTAGAAGATGCATTTATCCAAACCGTCTTACTAACATCCCAACTCGTTTGGGGTCAGAACACAGGGTTACATACAGCATCCCTGGAGCAATAAGGGTTGAGGGCCTTGCTCAAAGAACCACAGGGGTAATTTCAGTGAATCTGGATTTTGAACCCACAATGACTATATAAGGACTTATTTTGTTCAAAGCCATTAAACATTTTTAGAATGCAAGTAGCTCATACATCAGAATGAAAATGTTTTGCCACATAGTTACTGCAGTAGGGTTTTTATGTACTACCTAAACCACCACTAATGAATTCTGCAACATATGAAACACAATTTATTTAACAGTATTAAAACATCGCTTCATCTGATGTACAGTCTACATATGTACAAGAGGAGATATTCATTCATTCTCCTGCTTTATCCTCTATTAGGGTCGCGGTGGGGTTCCCCATGCCCATCCAGGGGAGAACATCTCGGGCGCTGGGCAGATAGACCCAGGACAGGGCGCCAATCCATTGCTGGGCACACACTCACTCACACAGACACACTGTATATGGGGCAATTTTGAGAATTCAATTGACTTGATCCGTGTTTTTGGACTGTGGGAGGAAACCGGAGAATCCGGAGGAAACCCAAGCAGACACGGGGAGAACATGGAAACTCCACCCAGATGGGGATTCGAACCGGGAATCCCTAGTGCTGAGAGGCGAACGTGCTAACCACTAAGCCACCGTGCCGCCAAGAGGAGATATATATGTAAATAAATAAATAAGGATGTCTTTAGATTTAAAACAATGATGGCTAAATAATTTATTTTGGATCTTCTCATGAGAAAAGAACATGCAGCTACAGAAACCACAGTTTGTTTGTTTTTCATGAGACAGTAGATTAGTTATAACTGAATGCAAGTGAAAAACAATCAAATGCCATAAGTAATTATTTTTACTACAGCTTGATTACCCAGTCAAGCCGAGTCCCAAAATCAACTGGATCTCATTACCGAAGAAAGACCAGGAGCAGAAGACGGGGCAGCTCTGCAGTATCGCTGGCTGGGGAAAGACAACTGAAAAGGGCAAACCCACAAGTGACCGTCTTTTGGAAGTCAATGTTATAATCCAAAAGAGTAAGGATTGTGCCAAATCCTGGGGTGAACCTTATCCTGTGTCAAGTTTGCTGTGCACAAAAGGTTATGGAGGATTCTGTGAGGTAATTATATAATCTAATAACATGTTATTTGTTCATGAGTCATTTCTGAATATATTGTTTAATGAATTCTAAAATGATCACATTTAAGGGGGATTCCGGAGGTCCTTTGGTGTGCAACAAGAGTGCAGTCGGCATCGTTTCCTTCTTCGACTCCACGGACTGTGATTTGGTCAAGAAACCTTATGTCTACACCAAGATTTCAGCCTTTTTGCCCTGGATTAAATCTATATTTAAAAAATACTAGTGTTTAGTTGGAGATAACATTGTAAGTTTTGGGATCAAACCCACAGACAACAGTATTTATGTGTATTTGGTCCTAAGAAAATCCACACAGGACAGGCAGCCTCACACAGAAAGGACCTTTGTTCGCACTAACCAGACTCTGAACCTGTGACCTTCTTCATTCATTGAAAAAACAGATTAAATAAACAAGAATAATAATATATGCAAAGAAACACGTGAACTACATTTCACAATTGTAGAATTATAAAGTGTATTTATATTGTAAGTGGAACTAACCATATAATGAAATGACTTTAAAAAAAAAAAAAGTTGTGATACTTTCTAAATAATGCAATAAAAAAATTGTGAATTTCACTCAAATCTTTATTTAACAACAAAGTGATTTTCAAAGTTAGAATTAGAACTTAATTATGCTAATGTTCTGTCAGCGTATAAAAGGAGAATCTACCAAATGTCTTCAACCAATGACGGGTTGTGGTTCATCACTCTGTGCCTTTCAGAGAATTGCTGGTTCAAGACATTTCCCCCTTTTTTCACACACACACACACATATATATATATTAATTACTATCTATAGCACATAGTATACATTCTAGGGCCAATATCTATATATAAAGTGTCTATAGTATTACTTTATTACAAAAAAAATCTATATGAGCATTAATAGTTAATGTGGTAGTTTAAGCAGAAATTCTACTCAACAGGTCACTACAGGTTTGTAATATTCCCTCTGATTATCATTGGAATGATAATCACCAAACACGTTGTTGGTTATATTCATTTCTGTAAGATACCGATTAGTAAGTGTCTGAGCAGAAAATGCATGCATTAGGTTGGAAATGTGGTTAGTCAGCATCTGTCATCTTATGGGCTGGTGGTCTCATCACCTCATTAGAAACACAAGTGCTTCACTATCAACCTCTATGATAGCAGTCTGGAAAAGAATTCAGTAAAAAAGCTTTACTTAACACTTACTCAAACTTATGCTTGGCACGGGAACAGTCGATAAGACGGCCGATTAGGCTTCAGAACAGAACCAACATAATACTGCTGCAACTCCAGTTCAAGGTTTACTACTTAAGACAGAACATACGACCCCATTGCAGCCAGGATGCAAAATGTGAGTGAGAGCGACTGAAACACAAACTATAGAATGAAAAGAACCTAGAAAATAGAGGCCTTTAAAAAGAGGAAACGTGTGAGGCATTAATTAAAGGTAAAGGGCATGCAGGTGGAAGTATTTAGGAGAAGCCTAACATGAAGGCCCAGAATCAGGAAACAAATCAGGTGGAAGAAGAATGTGGAACAGATGTGACAATGTTAAAACATTCATTCATTATCTCCCGCTTTATCCTCTATTAGGGTCGCGGTGGGGTTCCCCATGCCTATTCAGGGGAGAACGTCTAGGGCGCTGGGCAGATAGACCCAGGACAGGGCGCCAATCCATCACTGGGCACACACTCACTCACACATATGGAGCAATTTTAAGAATTCAATTGACTTGATCCATGTTTTTGGACTGTGGGAGGAAACCGGAGAACCCGGAGGAAGTGCACGCAGACACAGGGAGAACATGAAAACTCCACCCAGATGGGTATTCGAACCGGGAATCCCTAGCGCTGAGAGGCGAACGTGCTAACCACTAAGCCACCGTGCCGCCATGTTAAAACATGATTTCTTAAAACATCTACATATACAAGACTAAACAGCCCTACAAAAATGGTCTGCCTCATTATTTATATTTTTCATTTATATTATTATATTATTTATATTTATATTTTTCATGAAATAGTATTTAACAATCTAGTAACTTACTTAACTAAAATATCAAACTATGTGATCAGTTCAGTTATCAAGATGCTGCTCACTGTTTGAACATTCTGTACCATTTGTATCGCTCTCTCTTTTTTTGTCTGAGTAGTAAACCACAACAAGGGGAAAGGAAATGTTCTGTGTGTGTGTGTGTGTGTGTGTGTGTGTGTGTTGCAATGAGAGGCGACATAGGTGAGATATACTATAACATACAATATATATATATAGTATGTTCTCCCCATCCATCACCCATCCAAAGTTAAAAAAGACAAGCAGCGTGCCACGAACCATGTTTTTGTTATTGTCACATTTATCATTCTGACTAAGAGATTCTTATCTGAAATGGTCAGATTAGATAAGCAATACCACAGAAAGCAATACACTTCCTCTTTTCTTGATAATATATCCTTTTGCTTTTACTCTACCCCTTCCCCTCCCTTTCCACAGACACACACTTTCATTGGGGCCTTAAACTTTAAAAAGCTTTGCATTGTTTTGATTATATACTAATATAGCATTTCTCTAATTACTCACACACTTCATCGACAGTGCAGGAGAGTGAAGACAGCATCCCTTACATATAAAATAAATGCCTGTTTATAGAAAAGCAAAATGTAAAAAGGAAGTGATTGTGGTTACAGTGGTACACTACTTATACTCCTGTTGCTCTTAACGAGGAGCTCAGTGTCTCCCTGATGCATCATGACTCTCCTCATGCTTATACTGCTCATCTCTCTCCTCCCTCAACTGGGAAAATGCGGTAAATATTTTTCTTTACTACTTTTTCCTTTAAAAAACGAAACAGCTAGTGAGTGATGTAATGCGTATAGTGTGTCCAGGTTGACACAACAATAAGAATCTGAATTAGTGCTTTTGACCATGTTACAGGTGTTAAAGAATCTGAATTTTTTATGGAACTGTTTGTTTATTTTGTGTTTATTGTATGCATTACCGGGCAGCACGGCGGCTTAGAGGTCAGCATGTTCACCTTTACATGCTGGAGATCCAGATTCAAATTCCAGTCTGGGATTTGGCTTTCCTGAAACGTTCTCCCCTGGATGGGCATAGGGAACCCCCCACGACCCTAGAAGAGGATTAAGTGGAAGATAATTAATGAATAAATGAATTAATTACCATTTCTTCTATAACCAATGTATTTATTTTTCTTTCATCGATAAAAGATTGGTGTCTCATCCATAACACTACTTTTCCCAATTAAACAAATATAATAAACAGCTAATGTTTTTGGGTCACGGGGGGGTTCCCCATGCCCATCCAAGGGAAAACGTCTCTGGCGCTGGGCAAATACACCCAGGACACCCAGGTTGCCATACACCCAGGGTGCCAATCTTTCGCTGTTGTAGACTTTTCTTTCTGGAAAAAAAAAATTAAGAGAAAATTCAAAAAATTAAACCAGATCAGCAAATAAAATAATTATTAATTCTGCAGCTCAGCTCATTTCTCCCTAATTTACAGACTTGTGTTTTGCTCTAGCTTGTAAGTCACTATGGAATAAAAATTTTCTCACCAAATGCCCACCAAGAATGCTTTGGGCACTGCACAGATACACACAGGACAGGGCATCAATCTATCACTGGGTACACTCACTACACACACACACACACAGCATATAGAGGTAATTTAGAGCATTTAATTCACATTAAATCCATAATGATTTTTTGGGACTGTGGGAGGAAACCGGAGAACCTGAAGGAACCCACATAGACACAAGGAGAACATGGAAACTCCACACAGGTTGGGATTTAAACCCCAATGCTGAAAGTCAAAAGTGCTTACCATTACTCCACCTTGCAAATATCATTGTTGCTAAAATTGCACTTTTCTCTATTGGCTTCACAATGTCATTTTTTGATCAGCATTTGCAGACATGGGCATTGTGAATGGCACGGAGGCAAAGCCACACTCTAGACCCTACATGGTTTCACTCCAGCAACGTGGAAGTCATTGCTGTGGAGGCTTCCTGGTGTCTGAAAACTTTGTCATGACAGCTGCACACTGCTTCCAAAAGTAAGTTGTCTGCGTCGCTCCATGAGTCAGAGATCTGTTTTCAGCTAAATCCAAGTGGTTTTGATTACTGAGAAAAGGGTCGTTAAAACCACAGATGACCAGTTTCATTATTATTATTATTATTGCATCACACCGGAAATATAAGCCATTTTGAACATCAGTGGGAGGTCTGTAAAAATGCCCATGAACAACGGAATCTTCATCACCTTATAATAAACTATATGCCAAAAACGTTTGTGGATAACTTACAGATATACCTGTTGATTTACCATATATATATATATATATATATATATATATATATATATATATATATATATATATATATATATATGTATGTATATATGTATATATATATATATATATATATATATATATATATATATATATATATATATATATATATATATATATATATATATATATATATATATATATATATATATATATATATATATATATATACATACACACACACACATCCATCCATTATCTTCCGCTTTATTGCTTTATCCTCTATTAGGGTGTGGGGAGATTCCCCATGACCATCCTGTGAAGAACGTCTCACACACACATATATATATATATATATATATATATATATATATATATATATATATATATATATACATATATATGCAGAATATTTAACGTGAATGATAAGTACTGGGTACTTTAAGATAAAATAAGATACTGGTTTTATTTATTTTTAAAGAAAGAATGAAAAGGTTTGATAATTCTACAGTGTAGCTGGTTTTCTTCATAAATATTGACATGTGGTGTTCTCATCAATGTAATTGTAAATGACTAAATGTAATTGCAAATGTTAAAGTGGAATACCAAATGTTTCACTATTCTGTAATGATCTATACTTTGCTTATTTTTAAAGAGGGAAGAACTTAACCGTGGTTTTAGGAGCTCACACCCTGTCAGCCAGCAGATCAGCTTCAGTTCACATGGCTGTGAAGTCGTACCACATTCATCCAGAATATGACTCAATTAAGATGCGTAATGACATCATGCTGCTACAGGTACACCACTGCACACCATAGACGTAAACAGCACAAGGATACAGTCATTTATGGCAACTGAGCGTCTATTGTAGTTAACTGAGGGCTGACATGCAGTAATGATTTTAATCATATTGCTACAGATCTACAACTCTTATCCTTTTTAAGACAAATACAACTTCAGGATTTTTTTAATTCCCTGCACTCTTAGGTTTCACAGATCATTCAAATCTTCATTAAAAGCTTATTTGATCTTTTCCAGCATTAAATTCACCATTTATGGAGTTTGCATCTCGCAAAATGTGGCTTTCTTTTTAAAATAAATAAATCCAGATTTAAACAGTTAAGTGTTTAGTTATTGCATTAATGTACATGCTTTTAAATGACATGTAATTTAAGCTCATGTGGGTTCATCAGGTGTCCACATACTTTAGTCGTATAGTGTAGCTTAATGGCCACATTTGTTAGAGCAGGATAAACACCAGACTGTGTTACACTAAGCCACGGTCATGAATTCCGCATGCATTATCTACAAATACATCTTTTAGAAGTTTTTCTTGTTTTAGAAGCCCTTTAATTGTACAATGGGTACAATGGCATATTAATCTGAATTAACCCATCAACAGTGCTTATAGTCCAAACATAATTAGTTACCACATGGCTACTGCGACAGTAATACCAACATTTGAGGTTTCTATATTTTTTTTACTTCAAATTGAATAAGCTACCAAAAAAGAGGCTAACGAATCACAAGCAGCTTTGAAGCTGTGAGATGTCCTTATTAGGTACTAGCCCAGGCATTGTATTTCTGTTTGTATACAGTATGAATGTAAAAACTAAATGTAACTATGAACATATTTTTACTGCAGCTTGTTAAACCGGTCAAAAAGAATTCCAAAATTAACTGGATCTCCTTACCGAACAAAAAGCTTGATATAAAGGCCGGGCAGCTCTGCAGTATCGCTGGCTGGGGAAAAAAAGCTGAAAAGAGCAATACAAGTGACCGTCTAATGGAAGCGGCTGTCACAGTTCAGAAGAGCAAGACTTGTGAAAAATCCTGGAAAAAATACTACTCTGCATCAAGTTCATTGTGTACAAGTGGTCCTAGAGGATTTTGTGGGGTAAAAACAAATATTATGTTAATATAAATAACTACTTAATCACAATTTAAATGCTTATTTTTTAATATCACTTTTAAGGGAGATTCAGGAGGTCCACTGGTGTGCAAGATGACAGCAGTTGGCATCATTTCATTCTACGAGCCCCCTGACTGTGTTTTGGTCAAGAAACCCTACGTCTACACCAAGATCTCAGCCTGTATGTCCTGGATTAAAAAAATAATTAAAAAAATACTAGTAATTAACTTGTTAATAAACTAAACATTAAATGAAGCTTGAAAAACACTATGGGTTTATAGTCCATGATTGGTGTTTGACCTCACAAACCTTTTTTTTTTTTTACATTTATTAATCTTATTAAACTTTTCCCATAAAAAAAGGTAAAGCTGATAAAGCTGCAAGGGGAAGAGTGATTATAAGATGTTTATATACTGGTTTGGGATCGTAGTCATATTGCACTTACTAGCTTTTAGGTATATATATATATATATATATATATATATATATATATATATATATATATATATATAGTTGCAATCAGAAATATTCACCCCCCCCCAAAGATTTTAAGGATTTATCAATATAAGTTTTTTCAAATAGCAAGATTCTGCTTTGGATGACTTCTTTATGAGTTGAGTGCTACATTAAATCAGAACAGAAAATGCAGTATTTGTGTGTAACAGTATATTTTGTTAAGATAGCCATGTCAAAATTATTCAATATATCTGACAGATTTTGTGCCACTTACTCCACCCTCTCAATTTCCAACTGCTTCAGTTTCTGGCTGGCAGTTTTCTGGCTGTTCACATTCTACCACCTGATAAAAAAGCACTATTTGTGCACCAACCTTATATAGTCCATCTGCAGTCCTGTTGTTTATGTTATATTGTTGTATCTTAGTCTCACGTTGTCTATACAGTATACCTTCACATTTGATTTTTTTTGTAATCTACAGAAAGCACGTCTTCAGGTGCTTTGGCTGGCTTTGCCTTTTTGTCTACAACCTGCCTCTCAATAACAATTTGCTCCCTTTGCTTTGTGTTGCGAAGCTGTTTCAGTTTAACTTAAACGGAGTGCATTAGAACGTTTGAGGAAAAGTTTGACTTTAGAGTCAAATTAAGGATATTCTACATCTTGTAGTTGTACCGATAAGCTGCAAAAGCTGTGACCGCTGTAATTGTTCCACACATGTCAGGCTCGATGGCGGTTCAACTGTTTTTTGTCATCGGAGTGTGAAAGGCAGGACATGGAGGACCAAACTGAAGAAATTATAATTTACAAATAAAAACATGCCAAACTGATATTCATAACTAAAAAAACCCAAATGAAACAAGAACAAAAGAAAGGGGAACAGAATAATTTGCGGTACACACGTGTACATAGAGTTTTAGTGATGACTGGGCTATTAATATTCATTTCCGTACAGGGTCTTTTAGTGTCTGAGCAGAAAAGCATGCATAAGGTTGGAAATGTGGTTAGTCTGCATCATCTTCTGGGTTGGTGGTCTCATCGCCTCAGTGTAGATAGAAGTGCCTCATTCGCAACATCTGAGATAGCAGACATGGTGCGGTGAGAAAGTCTTAGTTAGCACTTTTACTTATCTATGTAAGAGACAAATTTAGAACATGTTTTTATCTATAAGATCTCACATAAAGCACTACATACAGCACTACAAATTATCTGCAGTGGTTTAAAGGATTAGGTTTGAAATGAATATGATTTCAACTTGCATTGTCAAATACAGAGGGATTTTCCTAGAATGGTATTTAGACGGTTTGGTAACGTAACTATAGGATTAGTCATTGATGTGTTGCTCATTCTTTCAACCTTAGCATATTTAGTAGTATCTCTCTGTAGCTGACGTAAACCACATTAAAGTGATCACTTAGTATCGGTGAGAGAAGCAAGTCAGAGAATCACAGTGTGATGTGACAGAAGGAAGTGAAGGTTCAAATGCTGACTAGTCTTTTTCAGACATATATAACATTATTCACAAACTATGTTTTTAGCCCTACCTTTATTTATTACTATTATTTAAATATCATATAAAGTAAGTTACAGTAATAAAAACTAAATACAATTTGAGTAAAAAAATGGATGTGAGAAGAATAAGAGCTTTTGAAGGAAACCCAAGCAGACATGAGAATAACATACAAACATCACACTTTGTGTATTCTTTATCCTCTCTAGTATTCAGTAACTGTGCTCAGTGACATCATGGGTTTACTGAGAAAGCAATACTTGCCTACAAAGGATGGGGGAAAAAGTCGTTGCTGGAGAAAATGAATTTTTGTGATAATTTAAAAAAAGGTGTGAATTCAACCAAAAGTGCCTTCTTTCACTATGAATGGATTTGCAGTCACACTAAATGCTTAACATAAAAAAAAATACATATCCCGATAGTGTTTCTCTATTAAGTTAAGCTAGATTTTTAAATACAAACCGCTTTTAAAATATCACCTCATCAACCATTTTTTATGAAATCCAAATGAAAACATAAAACTACTGTACACCTTGAATATTATATGTAAGTAAAATGACCCCTTTAAGGCTTTTTTTTTTTTTTTAAAGCAATAACACCTCAGCAAGCTGTGGTTTGGAAACATGCGGCTAGGTTTGCATCGCATGGTTGTCTTTTGAAAGGTCGGTGGTCGTATAGTCGCAGATAGGACATGAACATTTTACCGTCAGTCTCTAAAACAGGAAAACTGTGTGGTGACATCTTACTCAGCACTATAAATTAGAGCACTATAATGCTATAAAGCTGGGTTTCTTGAGAACTCATTGTGATTGTAATGGCCAGAGCTATAATACAAAATGAGTTGTAAATGTCAGGCCATTTGAACTTTGTCTATTTTATTATACACATACACACACACACACACACACATATATATATATATATATATATATATATATATATATATATATATATATATATATATATATATATATATATATATATATATATATATAAGCCACTTTTATTCAAAGCTTCTTACAAACATCTCAGTCATTGGGTCAGAACATAGAGTTGATACAGCAGCCCTGGAGCAATGAGGGACCCACATTGGTAACTTCACTGGAAGTTCATTTGAACCCCCAACCTTTAGATTAATAGCCCAACACCCTAACCACAGAGCTACTACGCCATTGTGGTACCACACCATTGTGGAGATAAACACACATTTCCTTTTTATACATTTACCTTTAAGAGAAGTCAAACATTCATTCATTCATTATCTCCCGCTTTACCCTCTATTAGGGTCGCGGTGGGGTTCCCCATGCCCATCCAGGGGAGAACGTCTCAGGCGCTGGGCAGATACACCCAGGACAGGGCGCCAATCCATCGCTGGGCACACACTCACTCACACAGACACACTCTATATGGGGCAATTTTTGGGAATTCAATTGACTTGATCCATGTTTTTGGACTCTGGGAGGAAACCGGAGAACCCGGAGAAAACCCACGCAGACACGGGGAGAACATGGAAACTCCACCCAGATGGGGATTCGAACCAGGAATCCCTAGCGCTGAGAGGCGAACATGCTAACCACTAAGCCACCGTGCCGCCGAAGTCAAACATATATTTGCTAATAGAATAATAATACATTTCAGGTGTAATAAATGGGATAGGGGTGTATATTTACCCCCCTGACAGAACGAGTTTCTGTGGAATGAGCTGTTTTTCAGTTGAACCACACAAAACTGTTGAAAGAAAAATGACATGAAAAACCAAACTGTAAACTGTGGTCTTTGTGGGTTGGTGTGGTTTTTCTGGTGTAGGGTTAAACGGCTTTCAATAGCTAGAGAACCAATTTATTAAAAACTGTTTTATGCAGCATAGTTACAGTTACATGATACAGTATATTTTAATATGCACTCAAATTCCATTTGTGCTAAATCTTGAATAAAATCCACGTTTGTTCTAATGACAAAACCTACATATTATTAAATAGCACAAACATTAGGATGAAATTTTTGTCATATGTAAATACTGTAGACACCTGATAGACACCTGATAGATCCCTAAAAGTCCAATTTTATTTGTCACGTACATAGCTATACATGGTGCAACTTGCTGTGAAATACTTTGACTATTAACATCACACATTAAGTAAAAGATTAGATAAAACTTCAAATAAAATAAGTGAGTAAAATATATAACATATTAGAAACAAGACAAGGTTAAAACTATACAAACCAAACAACTGTACAAATGTAAACCAGTTTGTTTCCCCAGTCCAAAAATATGTATTGAATGGGAATTGGCTGCTCTAAATAGCCCATACCTAAATTGCCCCCCACCTTGCAACTTTAGTCCCTAGTTTAGGATTAAGCAAAAGATAATGGGATAAAATCTATGTCTCTGAATTCAATAATCTTGTGGTTGTGATTTTAATAAAAAGAAAAGAGACAGAAATAAAACATTAATTTTTCAGCTTACTTTTGATAATTTTAAGTCATTTTAAACAGGTGTTATTAATTCTTTGACTTTTTTTTATTCAAATATCAAATTATATTGTTAATATTAAAATATTATATTGTTGGTATACATATACAGTAAGTGTATTTCCCTATTTCATTCTATCCATCAGTATATGTTGTGCTTTTGATCACAGGAGAACTATATTGTATGAATAAGACACAAACCACAGTGAGCTGAACCTTGCTGAGTATAAAAGAGAGACGAGTAGGTCTTTGAGTCACAGTTTTGGTGACAAGATGAAGACACCGCACGTTTTGCTGCTGGCTGCTGCTTGTAACATACTGACATTAACAGGTAAGCAATGCAATAACTTTAAATATATGGAGAAATAAATGTTTATACTGCATATAAAGTTTTGCTTTCACATAAATGAACTTGTTCTTTTTCATTTTCCGTTTTCAGTATAAATCTCTTGTCACATAATCTGTGAAAACAGTACAAATAAATAAATCCATAAGAATTTGCCTCACCTGTAAAAATTTTAATGATTAATTAAACTTCATTTTTTTAGCCACATACGGAGAAGACATTATTGATGGCAAAAAAGCTAAAAGGAACTCTATGCAGTATATGGTGTCTGTGCAGCTGAATGGTCAACACCACTGTGGTGGATTTCTCATCGACCCAATATATGTTCTTACCGCTGCCCACTGTTACAAAACGTAGGTTTATCATAATATTTCTGTATATGAAAGAATTTACTGTTTCACAAACTTACATATGTAGTATATTGTTGAACACAGAGGTAAGATGACCGTGGTCATCGGAACTCAGAACATCACTCCACAGAAGAATCTCAAACGATATACAGTGCAGAAAATGATCAAATTTCCATCATACATCATCAAGAAACCTCAGAACGGCTCTGACATCATGCTTCTGAAGGTACAAGTTTAAACAACCGACTATATCAATATTTTAATTATTAAGTGTGCTATATTAGCAAGTCACACATAATGCACATAAACACATGGCGACACGGTGGCTTAGTAGTTAGTACATTCGCCTCTCAACGCAAGGATTCCAGGTTCAAATCCCAATCTGGGTGGAGTTTCCATGTTCCCCCCATGTCGGTGTGGGTTTTCTCTGGGTTCTCCGGTCTCCCCCTACAGTCCAAAAATGCTCCCCTTCCATGACTCTTGTAAAGGACTAAGTGGAAGATGAATGAATGGGAAAATCCATCCATCCATTATTTTCTGCTTTATGCTGTACAAGGGTCGCGTCTGGGTTCCCCATGACCATCCAGGGGAGAACGTTTCGGACGCTGGGCAGGTTCACCCAGGACAGGGCGACAATCTATCGATGGACACACACTCGCTAACACACTCACTCTATAAGGGGCAATTTGAAGAATTCACTTGACCTTGATCCATGTTTTTGGACTGTGGGAGGAAACCGGAGAACCCGGAGGAAACCCATGCAGACACGGGGAGAACATGGAAACTCCACCCAGATGGGGATTCGAACCGGGAATCCCTAGCGCTGAGAGGAGAACGTGCTAACCACTAAGCCACTGTGCCACCCAAATGGGAGAATATATATATATACATTTAAAATAATTTATTCATGTACATAAAAACATATTTTTGATTGTTTGATTCCAGCTTTCCAAGAAAGTCAAACTGGACAGTTCTGTAAAGCTCATCAAAATCCTGAACAAAAACATGTCAGTGAAACCCAACACCATGTGCCAGGTTGCTGGTTGGGGAATTACCAAACGAAGACAGGGGGCAGTGAATAACCTGCAGGTGGCTAATGTACCCATCATCAACATCAAAGACTGTTATCAGCTGTGGAAAAAAAGAGTCGGTGTTGAACTTCCAGCCAATGTGCTGTGTGCAGGTGGTTATAAGACCAAAAGTGGAGCATGTCAGGTATGACTATATCCATTTTCCAGATTTATTCTCACAATACTATTTCACACATTTAATTGCTTGTGGTTTTAATTTGGCAGGGTGACTCAGGAGGGCCTTTGGTGTGTAAAAATCTTGCTGTGGGCATTGTGTCTTTCAACTGGAAAAATGACTGTGACTACCCAAACGTACCTAATGTCTACACTGAGATCTCAAAATACGCACACTGGATTGAAAGTGAAATTAGGAAATGAGGTGTCTAACTGATTTAGTTTTCTGTTAATGCACACTGGAACTTTAAATATATAGACAAGGGCATGAAGATGCATTAGGGGCAAGACGAGTTGTGCTTGTAAATATAAATATAAAATAAAGCTTTTACTATTACCACAAATACAATTATTATCTACATTATTTCATGTGAGATCTGTAAGACTGTTAAATACAGACTGAAATTTTCTTCACCTGTAACCTTTTGATACTTTTCTCAATAAAAGAATAAATGAAAATTTAATCCGTTTTCTTCTCAAATTGCACAAACGGGCCATTCAAATACAGGGTGGCCTATTAAAAAAGCTAAAAACACCTCTTATGAAGTATATGGTGTCTGTGCAGCTGAATGGTGAACACCACTGTGATGGATTTCTCATCGTATATGAAGAAATGAACCGTTTCACAAACTTACAGATGTAGTATATTGTGAAATTCCAGGTCTAATGGATTTAGTTTTCTGTTAACGCACAGTGAAACTTAAAATATATAGACAAGGGCATGAAGATGCATTAGGGGCAAGACGAGTTGTGCTTGTAAATATTATAGATATTATAGAGCTTTTACTATTACCACAAATACAATTATTACAGTATGTACTTTATTTTATGTGAGTTCTGTAAGAATGTTAAATACAGACATGTTCTTCACCTGTAAACTTTTCTCAATAAAAGAATAAGAAAATGTTTAATTTAATCCTTTTTCTTCTCAAATTGCGCAGAAGGACCATTCAAATAGATGACCTATTATTAACATTCTCCCCATGGGCATTGGCATCCATTCCTCTGTAAATAATGCAGAGAAATTTTATTCCTAAAGTCATAACTTCAGTGAAATGAAGAGTGAATTGTAGAATATAAACAATATAAAAAGAACAATATAACAATATAAAAAGAAAATAAACAAACAGGATTACATGTTCATCTTAAAACCCCAGACATTTTAAAAAATGCAGAAAACCTGCAACACCTCAGCCAGTCACTCTCACTTTTGCACATAAACAAATTCAGAAGTATTCAACCAGCCTAAGCGAACATGTCATTCCATTAGTCCTCTTTCCATTGTCTCCCTGTACCTGTTTGCATTCTGTAAAAGGCACTGACTGATCTCCAGGAAATCTCTGTACCTAGCCCCTCTTACCGTGTTGCTTTTTAATTCTTACTCTGTATCATTCACCGCTGCTAAATGGTACAACAATCTTCCCAACATTGTCCGTAAGGGGGAGCCACTTAGCATCTTTAAGAAACAACTTAAAACACATTTCTTACACAAACACTGATATAAATCACTATAAAAAAAAAAGTGGAACCGGATCTGGTTTGCCAATTCTTCAGTGTAGCAAGTTTCTCTTTAACTCTTGACTTGTGTTCTCTCTTTTGTAAGTCTCTTTGGATAAAAGCATCTACTAAATGACAAAAAGTAAATGCAACCGTGTATTGCAGCATTGGAATCATCTGTTGCAAAAGCCCTCTATACGTTACACTTGGCAGGAATAACATCAGGACTATTGCAAAGTCCTGTGTTCGATATACAGGGTCCTTTCTGTATGGAGTTTAATGCCCAGAGAGTTGCCTGTCATGTGATTACATTTCCCCCAGAAGTGAATGTGTTTGCCTGCAATGAAATGACAACATGCCTTTAATACTAAACGTCACTAAGTTTAAACAGCTGAGCTGTTTCACTGCTGTGAAATAGAATATTCAGCAATATTCAGTGGTATACCGTGTATTTTGTAAAGGCCTGGTTCCAGGTCCATGTTGTGTAAAGACTGAATGCAGCTTTAAATAAAAACATTAATGTTGAAAATGAGGAAAAACTCATCATTTAAATATTAATATTTATTTTACACTGAGCAAAGTAACTGAATTCGGGTTCTGAATAAATGTACAACATTGTTAAGGGAAAACAAAATAAAATATAATTCCTGTAATTAAGTTCTGTTTAATAGCTTGAGAACAAAGTGGTCACTCAAAGGCAGATGGAGAACCTGCTTTTCTGACAATCTTTAGGGCTTTAAATCAGACTGATTGGATTTAGAAAGCGACATTTTTACACATTGTCTTAAAACTTTAGGAAAATGAGCTGTGGTTATTTGATCAGGCCTTTCAGGTACTGCATGCCTTGGCTGCTGTAGTCACATGCTACAGATGGAGCAACTGAGAGCGCATGGATGGATTTCTGCACCCCTGTGTGAGATCAAGATTACATGGTTAAAACAGAACACACCACAAACCTAAATATAGCTTTAGAGTGCCATTTAGAACTGTTTATTCATGAATATAAATATATAGAAAATAACCATCATAATGGGATTATTATTCTGCATGTGTTTAAAACAGTAAGAAAGACTTAACATGTTTGTTTCAATTAGTGTAAGCCACATGCTCGATCCAGAAGAGTTTTAAAAGCACAAACTTCAAAAAGGGTGTTTTTTTTGCAGCAACAAAGCAGCACAACACACTAATACCATGTTAATGTCACTGCTGTGATGACACGCGAGTAATACCTGCTCCAAGATGTTCTTAATTTAATGCTTGTTTTTGTTTTTTTTCATTGTTCATATGTTATATCTCATCATGTGTGTGTTTTATTTGTATTGTCTACAATGTACTGCACTTTGGCCGACGTAGTCGTGTTAAATATGCTATGAATAAGCCTACTTACTTAAGCAGTAAAGTTCACATATATTACTATGCACAACTGATGTTTACCTGAATTCCATGCGTCAGTGGGAGAGAACTCGATTTTTGGAGCTGCAGGAAGCTGAAAGGGTTAAAAAAACAAACACACATTTGTATCACAATTAGGTCAGGTGTTGTGTCATATTCAGAAACAGCAAACAGAGTTATCATTACTTGAAACCCAAAGTATTTGGTCCATTCTTCCACTACAGGTGGAAGAGCAGCTTTGGCTTTGCTTAGAGCCTGAGATCCTTCTGCGCCTCCACCAAGCAGTCCCGAATCACATGCCACGTAAACGGCTCCTCCCGCAATCCCCAGCTTCGTAGCGACTCTGAAAAAGAAGATCCGAATCAGCTTTCTTGGCGAGATGTGTTTTGAGTTGTTTCTGGAAGATGCTAAGTGACTCAGTCTCACAGATAGAGGTGGAAAGATTGTTCCACACTCTAGATTTCGTTCACTTCACTCTAGTGATGAATGTTAATTGATTGATCTTTATTAGTCCCACAATGAGGAAATTCTAAATGTTGCCTGGTGATTCAACCTCACCGTGGTGCTAATTCTGACTCTATCATTCAATGCTGCTAAATGGTGGAATGATCTTCCCAACTCTGTCTGTAAGGCAGACATTTAGCATCTTCAAGAAACAACTCAAAACACATCTCTTCCACAAAAAAAAAAAAAAAAAGCTGGATCAGATAATGATCAAGTTTGATAATTTGATAGATAAAAGTTTGATGGATGTTTTTTTTAAACAACTGACTTGTGTTGTTCTCTTATTTGTAGATCCTTTCATTCATTCATTATCTTCCGCTTTATATATATGGGTTCCCCATGCCCATCCAGGGGAGAACATTTCAGGCGCTGGACAGATAGACCCAGGACAGGGCGCCAATCCATCACTGGGCACACACTCACTCACACAGACACACTCTATATGGGGCAATGTGGAGAACTCAATTGACTTGATCCATGATTTTGGACTGTGGGAGGAAACCGGAGAACCCGGAGGAAACCCACACGGACACAGGGAGAACACGGAAACTCCACCCAGATGGGGATTCGAACCAGGAATCCCTAGAGCTGAGAGGCGAACATGCTAACCACTAATCCACCATGCCACCCAATTTGTAGATCACTTTGGATAAAAGCATCTGCTGAATGACTGAATGTAAATGTAAATCTGATCATCAGTGAACGAGATGAAGTGTATTTAAATAATATAAAGTGAAAGTAGGCGGCACGGTGGCTTAGTGGTTAGCACGTTCTCCTCTCAGCGCTAGGGATTCCCGGTTCGAATCCCCATCTGGGTGGAGTTTCCATGTTCTCCCCGTGTCCGCGTGGGTTTCCTCCGGGTTCTCCGGTTTCCTCCCACAGTCCAAAAATATGGATCAAGTCAATTGAATTTTCAAAATTGGCCCATATAGAGTGTGTCTGTGTGAGTGAGTGTGTGCCCAGCGATGGATTGGCGCCCTGTCCTGGGTCTATCTGTCCAGCGCCCGAGACGTTCTCCCCTGGATGGGCATGGGGAACCCCACCGCGACCCTAATAGAGGATAAAGCGGGAGATAATGAATAAATGAAAGTGAAATTAAGAGGGGGCAGATCCAGAGGTTGACCTGTAGACCAGGGTCAGTGCTTTGTTCTGAAAGCAGCAGCTACAGAGATCAGTGGAGTGACATCAGTTCACTTTTTTGAACACAAGTCGAGCTGCTGAGTTTTGAATCAATGTCCACAAACTTTTGGTCATGCAGAATTGTCCTTGATGTTAAACCCTGCACTTAACAACACGAACAGGCGATTAAATAAACCGAACATATTACAGATTATCAAAAAGTGAACTTTATAAATCGCGTTATAAAGTTAATTTGAGTGAAAGTTACAGAACTCAGAGATGATTAGCTCGCTGCTAACCATCTCACCCAGGATAAACCAGATAACGGCTCTTACTTCAGAACTGGTAGAACCTTCGCTGCCATGGCGTGACGTCACAGAACCCAAGTAATCAGATTAGATTAAATGAGATTAAATTAAACGAGTTTTAAACTCTGTCTCCTCACATCAGACACCGCTGCCGCCACAAGGACAGACCAGCAGCTTCTTCACCTGCTGCGGCTCGCTTTAACCTGCACACACAACATCGCCATCTGCTGCCTTGATAGAAGAACTGCGGGCCATAGTGTGAAGCGATATTAAATAATAAACTTATAACTAATTATTCATTCATTCATTATCTCCCGCTTTATCCTCTATTAGGGTCGCGGTGGGGTTCCCCATGCCCATCCAGGGGAGAACGTCTCGGGCGCTGGGCAGATAGACCCAGGACAGGGCGCCAATCCATCGCTGGGCACACACTCACTCACACAGACACTCTATATGGGACAATTTGGAGAATTCAATTGACTTGATCCATGTTTTTGGACTGTGGGAGGAAACTGGAGAACCCGGAGGAAACCCACGCGGACATGGGGAGAACATGGAAACTCCACCCAGATGGGGATTCGAACCGGGAATCCCTATCGCTGAAAGGCGAACGTACTAACCACTAAGCCACTGTGCCGCCTCCCGATAACTAATTAAATAATAATAAACGAATAAAGTTATGACGTAAGATGCGTTCAGAATCATCCAACTGTAATCTTATTTACTACTCACTACATAGAGGTTATTAGTGTATTATAGTGTTGTTATAGTATAGTGTCGCAAAGGCATACAGCAATGGGAGAAGAGTTTCCATGTTCTCCCTGTGTCCGCGTGGGTTTCCTCCGGGTTCTCCGGTTTCCTCCCAGAGTCCAAAAACATGGATCAAGTCATTTGAGGTCTCCAAATTACCCCATATAGAGTGTATATGTGTGAGTGTGTGTGTGTGCCCAGCGATGGATTGGCGTCCTGTCCTGGGTCTATCTGCCCAGCGCCCGAAACGTTCTCCCCTGGATGGGCATGGGGAACCCCACCGCGACCCTAATAGAGGATAAAATGTAAGATAATGGATGGATGGATTTGTATGAATGTTGGAACAACCTCATCCATCCATTATCTTCCGCTTTATCCTACATTAGGGTCGCGGGGGGGGGGGTTCCCCATGCCCATCCAGGGGAGAACGTTTCAGGCGCTGGACAGATACACCCAGGACAGGGCGCCAATATATCACTGGGCACACATTCACGCGCACAAACACACTCTATATGGGGCAATTTGGAGAACTCAATTGACTTGATCCATGTTTTTGGACATTTACATTTACATTACATTTAGTCATTTAGCAGACGCTTTTATCCAAAGCGACTTACAAATGAGAACACCACAAGTCAGAAGCCATGGAGAAAACCAACTATACTGTAAGTTCATCAAACCTGAATGTTATTCGAAGCTGCGCCCCCCCCCCCCCTTTTTTTTTTTTTTTTTTTTTTTTTTTTTTTTTTATAACAGGTATTTGTTAAATAGATGCGTCTTAAGTAGTTTCTTAAAACTGTTTAGAGATTCTGCCTTACGGACAGAGTTGGGAAGAACGTTCCACCATTTTGCAGTGGTGAACGCCACAGAATGAGAATTAGCTCCTCGGTGAGGTGGAATCGCCAGGCGACAATCGTCACTGGAGCGAAGTGAACGAGTCGGAGTGTATTTTGAAAAGATAGAGTGAAGGTAAGAGGGGGAAGATCCAGAAATGGTTCTGTATGCCAGAGTCAGTGACTTGGACTGTGGGAGGAAACCGGAGAACCCGGAGGAAGCGGACACGGACACGGGGAGAACATGGAAACTCCACCCAGATAGGGATTCTTATCGGGAATCCCTAGCGCTGAGAGGAGAACGTGCTAACCACTAAGCCAACCGTGCCGCCGGAACAACCTCAGTTTAACTGTAAATGCAAATGAAGAGTGTTGAGAAATCTGTGGAGTCGGCTCCTGGTGAATCGGTTCCTTTGTGTACGGTTTGTAGTATTCAGTTCAGTCCGGTTCGGCTCTCTCTCTCTCTCTCTCTCTCTCTCTCTCTCTCTCTCTCTCTCGCAGGATGAAGCTCTCTCTCTCTCTGGTTCTGTTCGGCAGTGTGCTGGCGCTGTTCGTTGCTCTGCGCTGCAGCGGACCGACTTTCTCTGAAGGTGAGATTTCTTTCACTTTCAGAAAACTTATTTATATAACAGCTGAACAATTCCCGTCTCACGTTTCCGGTTTTGGGCGGCACGGTGGCTTAGTGGTTAGCACGTTCTCCTCTCAGCGCTAGGGATTCCTGGTTCGAATCCCCATCTGGGTGGAGTTTCCATGTTCTCCTCGTGCCCGCGTGGGTTTCCTCCGGGTTCTCCGGTTTCCTCCCACAGTCCAAAAACATGGACCAAGTCATTTGAGTTCTCCAAATTGCCCCATATAGAGTGTTGTCTGTGTGAGTGAGTGTGTGCCCAGCGATGGATTGGCGCCCTGTCCTGGGTCTATCTGCCCAGCGCCCGAAACGTCCCCTGTTCCGGTTTTACTGGCTGCACAGGTCAGCGCGGTTACAGTGAAACACACACAGCACCCTGCACTATAACTCATTATTATTCATTTCATTCATTCATTATCTCCCGCTTTATCCTCTATTAGGGTCGCGGTGGGGTTCCCCATGCCCATCCAGGGGAGAACGTCTCGGGCGCTGGGCAGATAGACCCAGGACAGGGTGCCAATCCATCGCTGGGGACACACTCACTCACACAGACACACTCTATATGGGGCAATTTGAGAATTCAATTGACTTGATCCATGTTTTTGGACTGTGGGAGGAAACTGGAGAACCCGGAGGAAACCCACGCAGACACGGGGAGAACATGGAAACTCCACCCAGATGGGGATTCGAACCGGGAATCCCTAGCGCTGAGAGGCGAACGTGCTAACCACTAAGCCACCTTGCCGCCCACATTATTATTATTATTATTATTATTATTATTATTATTATTCCTGCAGATTCTTTATTCAAATCTTTTCATGTTACCAGTTATTCATGCCCTGTGTTCAATAAATGACTTTTGCAATTTAAAGTTTTGATTTTTAAGTTTAATTTACATTCCTATCCTGTATATACTTATACTTAGTTATAGCATACTCAAACAAATTACTGTACATTGTAATATACATAGTTATATTTTTGCTAAGCACTTCTGCATGGAGGGCGGCATGGTGGCTTAGTGGTTAGCACGTTCGCCTCTCAGCGCTAGGAATTCCCGGTTCGAATCCCAATCAGGTTGGAATTTCCATGTTCTCCCCGTGCCCGCGTGGGTTTCCTCTGGGTTCTCCGGTTTCCTCCCACAGTCCAAAAGCATGGATCAAGTCAATTGAGTTCTCCAAATTAACCCATGTAGAGTGTGTTTGTGTGCGTGTTTGTGTGAGTGAGTGTGTGCCCAGCGATGGATTGGCGCCCTGTCCTGGGTGTGTCTGCCCAGCGCCCGAGGCGTTCTCCCCTGGATTGGCATGGGGAACCCCACCGCGACCCTGATAGAGGATAAAGTGGAAGATAATGAATGAATAAACTTCTGCATGGAGGACGTCATGGTGGCTTAGTGGTTAGCATGTTCGTCTCTCACCGCTAGGGATTCCCGGTTCGAATTCCAGAGTTTCCATATTCTCCCTGTGTCCATGTGGGTTTCCTCCGGGTTCTCCGGTTTCCTCCCACAGTCCAAAAACATGGATCAAGTCAATTGATTTCTCCAAATTGCCCCATATACAGTGTGTGTGTGTGAGAGTGAGTGTGTGTCCAGCTTTGTACTTGCGACATTTGCAATGACAATAAAGTTGAATTTGATTCTATTTTATTCTGTTTCTGCGATGTTGTCTGAATTACACTATATATTTTAATTCTGCTCATGTTTCCAGTTCTATCCATGGGGCACCTTTCCCATCCAGGGGAGAATGCTTTGAGAGCTTGGCAGATACACTCAAGCACACACACACACACACACACACACACACACAGACGCACTTGATATAGTGGCAATTTGGATAGATGCAGTTTGGAGCAGCCAGTTCATCTTGAATTCATGTTTTTGGACTGGGAAAGGAAACCAGAGAACACATGAAATCCACATGGACACAGGAAGAACATAGAAACTCCACTGACCCCCTCGCTCACACCTGTCTTTTTTTCTAGATGCCTTGAAGGGTGCAAGAGTGCTGGTGACTGGTGCTAGCACCGGCATCGGTGAGCAGTTGGCGTACCACTATGCCCGTATGGGTGCTCAAATTGTCATCACAGCACGAAGAGAGCATGTTCTACAAGAGGTCAGAGAGTTCAAACCGAAACCCAAGTCTGGGTTGTTTCCTTCTTTCAGTGTTTAATCTGATTCTCACATCATTAAGTTTTGTTTTAATGTCAGGTTGTGAAGAAGTGTCTGAACCTGGGTGCTCAAAAAGCCCTGTACGTTGCTGCAGACATGGCGGTCCCAGCTGATGCAGACTGGGTGGTGGAGTATGCTGAACAGGAACTTGGAGGGCTGGACTACATCGTCCTGAACCACATAGGGCCCAGTCCATACGGCATGTGGGATGGGGATTTGGATCACATTCGATGGTTGATGCAGGTATCATTACATTATAAAATGAGTAATTCTGGTTCTTACATCTGATTGGCTGAGCTGTTTGTCCAGCAATGACACTATTGACAATAATTTCACACCTCTGACCACTTCACATTCATATCAACATTGCGGAAGACCACTTTATTAATGATTTTTTTTTTTTTTGTGAGATCAGACACTGATATTGGATGAGAAAGTTTAGCTCACAATATTTTAGACAAACAAATAGACAGACTACTTTATTTATCCCTGAAAACATTTAGCAGCCAGTGGCAAAAAAAAATGCACTATGCTACTGACAATTTATTCCACAATAAAGCAAACGCAGATAATCGTTTACTACATTCACATTTAGTCATTTAGAAGACGCTTTTATCCAAAGCGTCTTACAAATGAGAGAACAACACAAATCAGTAGTTAAGGAAAAAAACAGCTACACTGTAGAATTATCAAACCTTGTGTTTAACCAGCCATGGGAACTCATGTCACTCCACTTCTCATTTCCCTCCATTGGCTCTCTGTAGCTGCTCGCATTTAGTACAAGTCACTGACTCTGGCCTACAGAACCATTTCTGGATCTTCCCCCTCCTACCTTCACTCTATCTTTTCAAAATACACTCCGACTCGTTCACTTCGCTCCAGTGATGATCGCCGCCTGGTGATTCCACCTCACCGAAGAGCTAATTCTCACTCCGTGGCGTTCACCACTGCAAAATGATGGAACGTTCTTCCCAACTCTGTCCGTAAGGCAGAATCACTAAACAGTTTCAAGAAACTACTGAAGACGCATCTCTTTAACAAATACCTGTTGTAGAAAAAAGGGGGGGGGAACGCAGCATCAAATAACAATCAGGTTTGATTAATTTACAGTATAGTTGGTTTTCTCCATAACTTCTGACTTGTAATGTTCTCATTTGTAAGTCGCTTTGGATAAAAGCGTCTGCTAAATGACTAAATGTAAATGTAATGTAAATGTAAACCTGATCATTATCTGATTCCACGTATATATGTATATATGTATATATGTTTTTTTACTGGTGTGCATCCCTTTAAGGTTGACTGAATTCTTGTTTATGTGAAGGTGAATTTCCACAGTTATGTACAGATGGCAGTGAAGGCTTTACCAGCCCTGGAGAAAACTAACGGATCGATTGTGGTGGTTTCCTCATTGCTGGGTAAGTGGAGAAGATTTGTCCTTCTCTGTTTTTTTTCTAAAATGGTTCCAGCAACATTTGTATTATGACCTGCAGGAAAAGTTTGTTCGCCATTCGCTCTGCCATACATCCCCACCAAGTTTGCACTGAATGGCTTCTTTGGGAGTCTCCAGCACGAGCTGGCTATGAAGAAAAGCAATGTGTCCATTTCCATCTGCATTCTGGGTCTTATTGATACAGAGTCTGCCATGGAGAAAATCAAGTAAGCCATGTTTTAAAACAAAAACGATTTTTCCTTAAAAATGATTGATAGCCGTTCTCATCGTGTTCTCTCGTAGGGTTCTCCATTCTGGGCATGTGGACCCCCCACCAAACCCTAGTATAGGATTAAGCGGAAGATATAGGGATGATATAAGATATTTTGATACAATAAAAATGCCTAGTTTAATACTAGGGCTGTCTTCAACTAAGGATTTTCATAGTCGAATCTGATTTGTCATATTTTCCCTATAGTCGACTGATAGTCGAATCAGTTAAAATTTCACCACAAGATGGCGCTATAAGCGTGTTTTTTAAAAAATATTTTTTTTATATTTTACTTGTTTTTCTAGAGCACCGTAAATGGGATCCCCGTTCTGGACTTTTAAAAAAAAAATATTAACAGAAATTAGGATGATTTTATTTGACAAAAGGCTATATATATAACGAAAACAAAGACATTTCATGTAAAAACTAATGCTTAGCAGCAGCCATGGGCACCCCATGTGGTCAAAATGGTACATTCGACTAGGTTCATAGTCGACTACGGTTCTCCGAATCGAATCGTCGAATCAGCGAATATTGCAGCTCACCCCTATTTAATACATTTCCTTTATACTTCCTTTATACATTAAGACTTAAGAAAATTCATAATTCACTGATTTTTGACTTTCACCTTTAATTAAATGAAACAACGTAATTGAGAAATTAACTTGTATCTTTTTGCAAGAAGTCCTGTTTTAAATTATTTCACAAACGCAGCTTGAATATTGTGTTTTTAAAAATTGTTGGGTAATAAACTAATATTTCTTTTCTTTTTACAACCAGAGGCTTCATAGACATGCCAGCGTATCCTGCACATGAGGCTGCATTGCATATCATTAAATCAGGGGCACTCCGTCAGAGCGAAACCTTTTACCCCTGGTACACCTACTACAGCACCCTCTTCAGAGACTGGTTCCCCTCTTACAGAGATCAGGTCATACGCACTGTTTATACCTATAATCCATAAATGAAGGCTCACTGATGCCTTTAAATTTTACATGGTTTCTGTTCTTGGTGTTGAGAATGAATAACTGAATGATTATAAAAGCACAAGATAAATAACAGCTTATATTTAAATTGTGATTATGGGATCATAAAAGTAAACACACCTGCCACTTATCTATGTAAATGTTAATAATTGTCTATAACGGGTTGTTTAAGGTCATAATGGTAGAGGGTTTAAGATCAGCATGTGTAAAGAATTAATCATGTTTAAAAGAAAAAAAAGTCTTGAGACGCAACAGAACACCAAAGTGACCTGAAGTGTGAGTAGCAAAGAAGAACTTTGAAAGAAAGAAACCTTGTGAGGACCGATGTTCAGTGGGGTCTCATCCTCTTACAGCAGTCAGGCAGCGTAAACTGTGTAGTACAATAAAGTACAGCTTGTGTATAGGATCAAGTGTCTAGACTGTTTCAGGCGCTGGGCAGATACCCCCAGGACAGGGCATCAATCTATCACTGGGCACACACTCACACAGACACACACACAAACACATGGGGCAAATAAGAGCATTCAATTTACCTTGAATCCATGTTTTTGGACTGTGGGAGGAAACTGGAGAACCCGGAGGAAACCCACGCGGACACAGGGAGAACGGGCTAACCACTAAGCCACTGTACCGACCCGGATTTGGTTAAGACAATTGTAATAAAAATCATTTTGTTTCTTTATCAGAAGTGGAAGCAAAGACACTGATCTATGGCACGTATAGACTCGGTGCATGTCCAGCCAGTTCCATGGTACAATAAATGTGTTCATTTCTACATTGTGTTATTTTTTCATTTCAGAAACAAAGCTGTTAAGCTGCAGTTACATAGTTGCAGTGATGTTACTATGAATAATGTAGTAATTGGCTATAACCTGATGCATTGCTATGGGATGGTTGTGTATATCTAAATATGGTATATTTAAATCCATAAAACATTTTATTTACCTATTCTGTGTCTCAGATTGGCCATGTGGCGTGTGTATTTCTGTTGAAATATCATTCATTGTTCTGTTTACACTGTGTCATAACACTGTTCTTAGCTCATACCCTCGAAAATGTGAGAAAACCTGTTTTGTACACAGTGAACATCTGGACAGAAGATGCTTTGCATATTTTTCTAAAGAATTATAATTATAACTTTAATCCATTTTCTGTTTGTGTTGACAATTTCACCTGCATGTTTTCAGAACCCATCTCTGTTTTTTGGCGACTTCGTGTGTACATCATACTGCTTTGTTGATAACTTGTTGACTAAAGTGCACAGAAAATGCTTGAACACTCATTACTCTCCAGGACCAAGTCATTTCCAGATTGAACTGGTTTCATCAGGAGTTTAAGATTTCAGGTTGTGTCTTAATGTCTTTGAGATTTTCTTCAAATTTCTTAAATGTTCTGGGTGTGTTTTAAGGTATATGCCATCTTTAAAATTCAATAAATATAATGTTTGAAATGGAGTCTGTTATTAAATATTGTTTGCTCTGCGTCGCTTAAGGTGCCTGCATGGTGTGAACCAAGTTATTATTTATAGCTTTACTGTTGTAGTGATAAGATAATGTGGTGCATACAGATTGTTGTCCGCACTTTGATCATCTTTCCATAGATACTGTGTACCTCGTAACAAGTCTGTTAAATCATAAATCACGCAATTCTTTTATAATATATATATATATATATATATATATATATATATATATATATATATATATATATATTAATATTGCAAATCTCATAAATCATGTTTAAACGACACTATTTTCAATGGGATTATTAGTGCATTATATTTATCTGAGATTATATATTCATTCATTCATTCATTCATTATCTTCCGCTTTATCCTCTATTAGGATCGCGGTGGGATTCCCCATGCCCTTCCAGGGGAGAACTTTTCGGGCGCTGGGCAGATAGACCCAGGACAGGGCGCCAATCCATCGCTGGGCACACACTCACACACACTCTATATGGGGCAATTTGGAGAACTCAATTGACTTGATCCATGTTTTTGGACTGTGGGAGGAAACCGGAGAACCCGGAGGAAACCCACGCAGACACGGGGAGAACATGGAAACTCCCAGATGGGGATTCGAACTGGGAATCCCAACTGCTGAGAGGCGAACGTGCTAACCACTAAGCCACCGTGCCGCCTGAGATTATATAGGTGTTTTAAAAATCATTTCGAAACTCAGTTTTAATAAATACATTAGGATAATATTCATGCAACCGCATGCAGACCTACGACACACATATTCAGACACTGAGTAAAGTGAGCACACATGCCCAGAGGGCGGGCAGCCTTGTATACAGAACCCACAGAGCAATTTGGGTTAGGTGTCTTGCCCAAGGGCACTTCAGCCATAGTGCTTGGTGGGACCGGGAATCGACTCGGCGACATTCTGGTCGTAAGGCTGGTTCCTTAACCCCTGATATGTCATTAAACCTTTCAAAAAATCCTAAAATGCCACAACAGAGGCACGTGCACAATTATGCTTTTTTAAATATGGATGCAGTCACACAGTCAGTGGATGTGTACAGAAAATGCACAACCTGTTGTCCCACCAGGAGGCAGTGTTTAATTTCTAATGAAAGTGACTTCAGCATGGTCAATGTATTGCAAAGCTTAGGGCCAAAGTGGGTGGAGTTGCTCTCATGAATAAAGATGTCCAGTCTCTGACATTAGTTTAATTCGGTGAGTCGAGGTAATTGTGACGGTCCAGCAAAAACCATTAGTTAAAATGTATCTAATTAAAAAGAGCACATTGACTGCAGAGCCGCCATTTATTAGTTTCATTCTGAAAGTAAAAAATCCTGCAAGTCATTTTCTATTTCTTTACATTTAACATGAATATTTAAAAAAGAAGATCCAAAACATGTGTGAAATTTAAGACAATACAGTATGTGTGCTTCGAAGAAAAATCTACAGATATGAAAAGATGTCTCTAAAACAGAGAATCTGTGCTTAGAGCTACAGACATGAATGCACACTGTGTTTTTCTGCCATTATTTCACGCACTTTCTCTTTCACACATGTGAACGTATGGTGGGGCCTCGTGGGGGTACAACATGCCTAGCTGCATCCGACAGCAGCCAGTAACACCTGCAACAGATTAGTGGCTCCTAATGGTGTGTAATAAAACCCGACCCATTTTCCCACATTGCTGGGAGTACAATGCATGCACACAAATTATTTCATTTATAAATGCACTCATGCGGTTCATTGTATGTCTGTGAAGCGCTGGGCTGTCAGTTTAGGAATATCTCTCTTATCTGGTTATATAGCCCTAAATGTAACTGCCCATCGAAAAGATGTATAACTGTCATCACGCATTTAAGGGTGAGTACATCGTATACAATAAACCCTGGACATTAATATGGAGTCGCACCCCCCCCCCCCTTTTTTTAGTTATAACAACCCCCAGTCTACTGGGAAGGAGCCATAAAAATTTGGAGGGTGTGTGGAAATTTGTGGACGCTCGGTTTAAGGAGAGCTCGTAGGATCCGGCACTGTTTAATAAGACAGACTGGATAACAACCAGTGTTTCAATTTCGTTCCAATATGGTCCTTGCTTTGTACACAGGGGCACAGTCATGCTTGAGCAATAAAGGGCCTCAATAAAGGGCCTTCCCTGCAGTGTAGTCACATATTTATAAGCCCAAACGTGTCTAGAAAGACGCAACCCCTCACTAAAAGATTACTACTTAGTTAACACACGACTGATCCCCTCATACGTTTAACTGTATAGTTTATCTCTTTATCAGGAAAACGTTAAAAGATATTTGTTCATGTGGTCGTGTTCTTTGCTCTGCATTTTTGCCTGTAATCATTCTCTTTTTGTTTGTCTCTTCAGCTATAGAGCTGTTTCTCAGGTTGCGCTGGTAAGTGCAGGTTTTCTAGATTGTGAAAAGGCAGCTGGTGAAATTCTTGCGAAGTTGGACTTCATGAATCTTTACTGAAACACCGACGCAGACGGGAGCTGTTGGTGGGGCATTGCATTGGCTCATACATCACTGTCTCAGCTGTAAACACCGGTCACCATAATGCCTGCTTTTTCAATGTGACCCTGCTTACTGTACACCATGCTGTGAAGTCACTATTAGAGCATTTTTCGGTTTTCACTGTTAATACTCTACTTACTGTTTTGGTCAAAATCAATGTGGCACCGAGTGAAGCAAATGCTAGAAACTGCGATAGAGCTGTACAGTGTAATCATATGAGCAAACAGAGTACACTGCTTACCCGGCGACCATAATATTGGATAAAACTGAAGATAAAGGATGGATGAATAAATATGTCTTCTGAAAATAAGAAACTATGACATATTTAAAAATTGGGCCTAGGTTAAAAAAATCTTCCCTTTAAGAGGGTATGGTAGCTCAGTGGTTATGGTGTTGAGCTATCAATTTAAAGGTGTGGATTCAAATCCCAGGTCCACTGACATTACCAATGTGGGTCCTTGAGCAAACCCCTTAAACCTCATTGCTGATTTTAACCAAGTTGAGTTGTTTGTAATTTCATTCATTCATTATCTCCCGCTTTATCCTCTATTAGGGTCGCGGTGGGGTTCCCCATGCCCATCCAGGGGAGAACGTCTCGGGCGCTGGGCAGATACACCCAGGACAGGGCGCCAATCCATCGCTGGGCGCACATCACTCACACAGACACACTCTATTATTATTTTGGAGAATTCAATTGACTTAAACCATGTTTTTGGACTGTGGGAGGAAACCGGAGAACCCTTTATTACCGGGAACCCGGGAAAACTCAATAAATATCATGAAACTTACCCAGATGGGGTTCGATTCGGGAATCCCCCTGTGAGGCAATTTGTTCAACATGCTTCTGTTTGTAATTTGTTTTGGATAAAAAAAAAAAGCATCTGCTAAAATATATAAATCCACAACGTAGCAATTGGTATAAGAAACACACAGACCCACTGTAACTAAAACTATTTTACGTACACATTTTTAAATCTAGTTTTAAAACACATTTTTACTCTCTGGCTTTTAACACACCATGATTTTACATTGGTTTTAATTGGTTTTAAACTTTTAAGTGTTTTACTTGATGTATTTTTTATTGTTTATATTGTATTCTTGTTTTTTTATAATTTAAAAATAAATAAAGTTGAGTTGAGTTGAGTAAAATACGTAAAACATATATAAATACCCAGGTAAAATACAAGTATTATTGAATAAATGAATTTGCTGATGGAGGAGAATAAGTTTAGATAAAAAGAAGCAAACTTTAATAATTTAAGACGAAATAAAAGGAAAGTAAACTGAACTGAAGAAGATGAAGTGAAGAGTAACGAGATGTAGTAATGCAAGATAGAGGGAGTGAACTGAAATGGGGTGGAGTACGACAGGATGGAGGGAAGATGAGGTGAGAGCACAATGTCGCCCCCACACTTTTTCACTCTGTGATTCCCCCTGATGCTATTCAGAAGGTACACAATGGGGGACACCTGTGTCCTGTCAGAGCCAACACTGTTATTGTTTATGTGCTCAGCAGAAAGAAGGAAGAGGCCAGAGGTGCAGTGAAGCTTTCCAAAGACACCCCCACCACCATTTCTCTCTTTCTCCCCATCGCCCTCCCTGACCCACGCTTTCTTTCTTTTATTCTCCTTCTCCTTCTCTTGTTTTCTTGATTCATCATCTTACGGTCTTCCTTTATCTAAATCTATTAACGTCATTCTCAGATGTATCCTGTTTGAGTTCTCTCTTGTGTGTGTGTGTGTGTGTGTGTGTGTGTGTGTGTGAGGGGATAAAAGATGTGGAGAGAGAAAGATAGAGAGAGCTGGTACATATGTGCACACTAATACACACACACACACACACACACACACACACACACACATATAAATGCATACTTACTTTGCATTGTATTTCAATATGAAAACTGATGTTCTGATATCCTATCAATAAAACAAAGTGTTTTCAATGACAAACTGATTCTATTTTTACATAAACAACGTTATAAACATGTGCTTTAAACCCACACAGACAAAACTTGACTAAGACATTATAACAAGACTCTTTCAAAGGATCCACAATTAGCAGTTGAAATGGTAACAGGTGAGATCATCAACCAAACGCTTCGTCTTTACAAGCAGAGATGAGTCAAGTTCACCACTTTGTGCCAGAGTTTAGCGTTTAAAGAATTTCATCTACTTTTCACGATATAAAAAGATTCAGGAAGATTTAGTGAATCAGTTTTGTGTATATACCTTGGATGAATTTTCAATAGGCATCAATTCCATTTGACAGATATCACTTGTGACTGCATTTCAGTTTTGTCGCATTGTTTTTGACTGCATTTCGGGTTTGTCGCGTTGATTTTAAATGTATTTCAGGTTTATCGCGTTGGTTTTGAAGGCATTTTGGGTTTGTCGCGTTGTTTTTGACTGCATTTCAGTTTTGTCGCGTTGGTTTTGACTGCATTTTGGGTTTGTTGCATTGTTTTTGACTGCATTTTGGCTGCATTTCACGTTTGTCGTGTTAGTTTTAAATGCATTTCGGGTTTTTCGCGTTGGTTTTGATAACATTTTGGGTTTGATAGCATTTTGATAGCATTTTGGGTTTGTTGCGTTGGTTGTGACTGCATTTCGGCTTTGTCGCATTGTTTCTGACTGCATTTTGGTTTTGTTGCATTGGTTTTGATTACATTTCGTGTTTGTTGCGTTATTTTTGACTGCATTTCGATTTTGTCGCGTTGTTTTTGACTGCATTTCGGGTTTGTTGGGTTGGTTTTGAAGGCATTTCGGGTTAGTCGCGTTGATTTTGAAGGCATTTCTGGTTTGTTGCATTGGTTTTGAAGGCGTTTCTGGTTTGTCTGGTTGGTTTTTGACTGCATTTCGGGTTTGTCGCGTTGGTTTTGAAGGCATTTTGGGTTTGTCACGTTGGTTTTGAAGGCATTTCGGGTTTGTTGTGTTGGTGTTGACTGCATTTCGTGTTTGTCGCGTTGGTTTTGACTACATTTCGGGTTTGTCGCATTGGTTGTGACTGCATTTCGGCTTTGTTGCATTGTTTTTGACTACATTTTGGGTTTTCCGAGCTGGTTTTGAAGGCATTTCGGGTTTGTCGCATTGGTTGTGACTGCATTTCGGCTTTGTCGCATTGTTTTTGACTACATTTTGGGTTTGTCGCATTGGTTTTGAAGGCATTTCGGGTTTGTCGCGTTGGTTTTGACTGCATTTCGGGTTTGTCTCGTTGGTTTTGAAGGCATTTCGGGTTTGTCGTGTTGGTTTGTTACTGCATTTCGGGTTTGTCGTGTTGGTTTGTTACTGCATTTCGGGTTTGTTTCGTTGGTATTGACCATTTCGGGTTTGTCGCGTTGATTTTGACTGCATTTTGGGTTTGTTTTGACTGCATTTTGGGTTTGTCGCATTGGTTTTGAAGGAATTTCAGGTTTGTCGCGATGGTTTTGACTGCATTTCGGGTTCGTAATGTTGGTTTGGACTGCATTTTGGGTTTGTTGCATTGGTTTTGACTGTATTTTGGGTGTGTTAGGTTGATTTTGATTGATTGCATATTGGGTTTGTTGTGTTGGTTTTTGACTGCATTTTGAGGTTTGTTGCGTTGATTTTGACTGCATTTTGTGTTTGCTACGTTGGTTTTGACTGCATTTTGGGTTTTTTGTGTTGATTTTGATTGATTGCATTTTGGGTTTGTTGCGTTCGTTTTTGACTCCATTTCGGGTTTGTGTCTAGAGTGTTCATTTTATCTTTTTTGGCACAGAGGTACAGTTGAATATTAAAACCACCCTGGGACATTTCATTTTCATGGAATGGAACAGGACAGAACAGAGTCTGTTCCCACAAAAACTATATGGTGTCTAAATTACATGGTGTCTTAAACTTTTGTCTGTGAAGTGTAATTTCAGCGAGATTAGAATTTCTTAATTAATTACTTAATTATATAATCTCTCTAGGATTAGAAAATAATGCACATGTGCCAAATTATTTTTTAAGTTTGTACACCCCATCCACAGTCACAGAGGGTTTTTGGCAATTTGAGGGAGGATAACAGAGCATGGGTGGCAGGGTGGGGGTGCTTATGGATGAATTCTTTTTTCTCTCCTTCATAGAACAGTGAAAGACCAATTAACAAAGGATAAGAAGTGAACCGTAAATACCCTCAACAAGAACAAGAGAGCTCTCTCTCTCTTTCTCTCTCTCTCTCTCTCTCTCTCTCTCTCTCTCTTTCACACACACATACTTTCTCTCTCTCTTTCTCTCCCTCTCTCTTATAGACACTTTCCCCTCTGCCACTCTCCCCTCCACCTAACACAAAAAGAAGGCTCCGAGCTTACAAAGTGCCAATTAACACTGAATGTTTGCCCCTCGCACCTCCCTCCCCGAGCTGCTGACAGCGATGGTGTTTGGGTTAATACCAAAAGCCAGCAAAGAATTATAAATCTCCTCCTTCAACCCTATCCCTCCCTGATTCGCTCTCCTCCCCTTTTTTTCCAGTCCTTTTATTTTGTTTCCAATGGGGTGGTTTTACAGTTCATTGCACGTTCAAAGGGTGATATAAAATGACTTTCCAAAGAATTTTGGTTTGGAGAGGAGCAGAGGCTTGCATGACTTTAGTGGGGCTGAAAGCAGACGAACAAGAAAAGCATCCTGCAGTGAAACAACCTTTGTTGCATAATTGTGTGTATGTATATTGAGTGGATGTGGGTTTTTAAGACATGTATTAAGTCATAAAGTTCAGGACATAAACATTTTAAAAAAAGAAAACCTACTGGGACATGCACCCTAATAATCATCCTAGTAATTATGCAGCTTTATTTTGGCAAAACCTAATTTATTTATTGTTTGTGTGTATGTGTTTTGAAGTTTGACACATAATAACGTGAACATCGTGTTTACATTGTAAATCTACATTAAGCCTACACTATATTAAAAAATATATAATATACAGTAAATATTATCAGAGCGACATGGTAGCTTATTGGTTAGCACGTTTGCCTCTAAGCACTGGGGATCCAAGTTCTAATCCCAATCTGGATGAAGTTTCTATGTTGTCTGCATGGGTTCCCTCCGGGTTCTCTGGTTTCCTTTCAGCGGAGCAAAAAGTAGGCATGTTCAAACTTTTGCCAGGCACTGTATGTACCATATAAGGACACATTGCACCTAACTTCTTGGTTGTTCTTTTAAAAACCAAAGATATGTTGCAGCTTTCCTGCGCTTCAAAGATATGTTGCAGCTCTAACAGTTTTTTGTCACAAGATGAAATGCATTTGTCAGAAGCTTGGATCACAATCGGTGTTCCCCTTCATGCCAAAGGTGTTTAAGTGTAATGAGGTCAGGAGAGGGCCTATTCAGACAATCGCAAAACACACCCGAAGGCATACAGATTGCCTAGTTCTCATTTTATGCTTTAGCATTAACATTCATTGGAACATTATAAATTTAAGTGGATTAATTAAATGGTATGTCAGCATACTTTTGGCTGCAGAGTTTACGATACGCAGTTAAGTTGTGGATGAGCGCTGGGAGGACACGGACACATTTAACAAAACTGCAACGTGTGAGTCACCCTGCCTCTGAACTATAAATGCCTTCAGCAGTTCAGACACAAGCATGCAAACGTCAAACCGCATGAACCCGAACCCGTCGCCGTGCTTTGTCCTTGAAGAGGCTCGAGTGAGTGCGAGACTCTGGTTCGAGTCGTACATCAAAGGCCGGTAGTGACACGGTTGTTTTTGCTCCCCTGTGAGTGCCTATAAATCAGTCTGCTGAATAAAAGAGAGAAGGCGGCAGAGGGTGAGAGGGGTTAAAGCTATGGTGAGAGACACATCTCCCCGTCCCACACACTCCTCACTAGTCTCCACCGGCCAAGACCTGTGACAGGATCAGATCAGTCATGCTGCCCATTGCAGGGCAATAAAAATCTCAAAGCTAAATTTTTAACTCTATATCACATGAGTCAATAAGTTCCATATTGGGAGAACCTGATTTGCACATGCATGAGGCCGAGTTTTTTGAGATCTAGGAATTATTTCCATAACTGACTAACTATTTAGGAACTGCATCAGAATAGTTAGTCAGTTATGGAAATATAGCAAATGATTTTGTGCATAGATTTGGTATTATTTTTAATGCTACATCAAAGATATGTTGGGTGATTGCTGCCAAGCTTTTATTTTCCTTGGACTGTGGCAGGAAACCGGAGAACCCGAAGGAATCCCATGCATATAAGAGGAGAACATGGAAACTCCACCCAATCTGGGTAAAAATCTCCCTAACTCCCTAATTTGCTGAAGCAAATTATCTCAAATTTTTATCTCATTATCTTCCACATAATCTTCTCCTTGCATCATGGGGGTTCACCATACCCATCCAGAGGAGAATGTTTCAGGCGCTGGCCAAATACACCCGGGACAGTGAGCCACTCTATCACTGGACACAAAGACACACATACTATATAGGGGCAATTTTGATATGTGCAAATCGGAGCAGCCATTTCCACTTTAAATCCATGTTTTTGCCGCCCCTAATTGAATTATTAATCAGGTTATTATTATGACCCACTGCTGTAACATACTGAAATGTTATGGAAGTGTTATTGTCTTTGTGCTTTTGGATCTTTTGTTGTCAGATAGACGGACATTCATAGCTGTCTGTTTGAAGCAAGTGTTTGCGGTGAAACTAAAAACTGGAACTTCCTTTGTGTCTGGTGATAAAGCTGTAAGAGCAGATGAGAACCGCTTTGCTGTCCACAGTTTGAGGGGTCGATGGAAGTCCCGTGAGAGAGGCTGATCCAAATCACACTGACAGTAATTCATGAAGTCTGTGTAGCAAAGGAGAAGTTCAAGGGTGAAACTCAGGTCAAGAAAGCGAGAAAATGAAGAGAAAAATGTTGATCCAGGGTCATATTACTTATCCTTTCTGAATGTACTGCTTCCTTGGAATTACTTTTTAAAGCGTTACATTTAAGTACTTTAAAAGACAAATGGTTTACTGTACATACAGTAGGCACATTTATGCATCATAAAAGCATCAGTAGGTAACATTATGCAATGTATTATATTTTATTATAATCTGTTTTTAGGGGATGTCTGAAAGTCTTAATGTGGGAAAGAACTTCAGTCCATCACAAAGCATTGCAGAAACAAATTTATCATCGATAATCCATCCAGCACCTGGTGGTATTGGTCTGATTTACTGTGCTGTATGACTTGTATAAAAATTTTGAAGAATAAATAGAAGAGTCCCAAGGACAAAACCAGACATGCTACCTCACCTTGGAAAGCATTTAGACCTGGAAACATTTCAAAACCAAAGTGATGTGGTCTGATGAAGTAAAAGAGAACCTCTTTGTCTACCATCATCAAAGCTGTGTATTTAAAATGAGTGCCAGCCTTGAATTCTATTGTAAGAGGGATATCTTATATTTTTAATACTGTAGCTGCCAAGTGGTTAAAGAAATACAGCACAGGTTGAGGAATAAATTCTGCTTAATATAACAATGAAACAATGCTGAGCGCTTAGAACGTTTTATGAACTGATCATAAAGTAACTTCACAACCAAGAACAGAAGAAGATCCAGCTTTGCAAATACTAAAGTAAAATCAACATGGTTCAGATTAAAAGTGAATTAAATCAAGGTTTATTTACTAAAAATCTATTATATACTAATGCTAATTTCCATTGAATTGTAATCTTGCACCAGTTCTTTTAAATCTGGTTTAAACCAGGATAAACAGTTTGATTTAAAGCACCCCGTGAGCAGGTTAAAGGTTGATGTTATTTTAATAAACGACATGACTGCAGGCCGGCGTGGTAGCTTAGCACTGGGGATCCAGGTTTGATTCCCGAGCTGGGTGGAGTTTCCATGTTCTCCCCATGTCCACGTGGGTTTCCTCCGGCTTCTCGGGTTTCCTCCCACATGCCCTTAGTTTCAGGCCCACTCTCTTATATTATATATTAGATTTGGTCATTTTTTGGACACTTTTGTCCAAAGCGACTTACAAGGTGAGCACAGGGTTAATCACAACATCCCTGGAGCAATGAGGGTTAAGGGTCTTGCTCAAGGACCCACACTGGTAACTGGGATTTGAACCCCCAACCTTCAGATTGATAACCAATTGATAACCCAATGCCCTGACCACTGAGCTACCCCTCCCCTACTCTGGGGGAATTTAGAGCACCCAATTCACTTTGAATCCAGGTTTTTGGACTGTGGGAGGAAATCGGAAAAACTGGAGAAATCCGATGTGGACACAGGGAGAACATGGAAACTCCACCCAGCTCGGGATTAAAACCTGAACTTCCAGCATTCAATCAATCCATACGAGCCTATGTGACTTCACAACATTTTTTTACAGGCTGCCAGTTGCCGCTCACATTCAGTATGAGGCCCTGACATTATAACTTACTCCTAATTGGGAATTGATGTTTTAGTTTATTCCAAAATTGTTCTGTGAGGTCAAGGTCACGGTTCTATGCAGGTCACTGGAACTCCTCCAGACCAAACTCCTGAAACCCTGTTTTTATGGATTTGTAGAGGGGCTGGTACAGGAAACATTACACTTCACTGGAACTAAGTCAACTAACATATACCACGAGACACAAGAGCCACTGTCTACCACATCATTTTAACTATACGGTGTATCACACAAGAATCCTTTAAATCCATAGGTTGTGGGTAGTGTTGTTCTAAGCCGGTGGCACCTCCCACAGTGAGAACAGCCTCTGTAAACATGATCGCATAGAGATGGTACATCTGGGAACAATTGTTCGCAAGACAAGTTTCAAAACAAGATGAAGAAGACAATTTGAAATGCAGTTTCAAAGGTTTTCTTCTGCTATCTTTATTCACATCATGTCTTCTGGCTCTTGACCCGTTGCGTTCATGAATTTATTCATGCGTCCTCTTTCTGACTCACAATGCTGTTTTGTTTATTTTATGGCTTCTATCATCATTTACTGCATCTACAGCATGTTTGGTTTTGGATGTGATTTAATTATTTGAAATTGTAGCTTGACTTTGCTACTAAATAATATAAAGACAAAACCGTCAGGAAGCAATTTGCAGATTCGATCTGATGCCAGTCTATCTTTAGGTTGCAGTCTGAAGGCTGCCAGTTAAAACGTTAAATCGCAACTTGTTCATGACATGAAAACTGCTATAGTTTTCATCCATCCATCCGTTATCTTCCACTTTATCCTGTACTAGGGTCACGGGGGGTTCCCCATGCCCATCCAGGGGAGAACGTTTCGGGTGCTGGGCAGATACACCCAGGACAGGGCGCCAATCTATCTCTGGGCACACACTCACACACACAAACAGACACACAAACACACTCTATATGGGGCAATTTGGAAAATTTAATTGACCTTAATACATGTTTTTGGACTGTGGGAGGAAACCGGAGAACCTGGACACGAGGAGAACATGGAAACTCTACCCAAAATGGGATTCGAACCGGGAATCCCTAACGCTGAAAGGCGAACATATAACCACTAAGCCACTGTGCCGCCCTGCTATAGTTTCTTTAGAATAAAAACTCGTAAATCAGTGGCATATGTTTTCTATGTGTCCGGTGAGTTTCCCATAGTCCAAAAACATGGATTTAAGGTTAATCGGATGCTCTAATTTGCCCTGATATAGTGTGGATATAGTATAGTGTGTGTCAGTGTGTGTATGTGTGTGTGTGTGTGTGTCTGTGTGAGTGAGTGCCCCTTGATAGATTGTCACCCTGTATGCCGAGCGACTGAAATGTTCTCCTCTGGATGGACATGGAGAACCCCCCACCCTGTGAACCTAGTAGAGGATTAAGCAGTCAAGAAAATGAGGTGCAATGAATTCAGTTTTAAATGTCTTTATGATTAAGCCATGACCATCTGTTAATCGTTGTCCGTTCGTCAGTTTTAAGTTGATTTTTGGTTGGTACTCCCTCTCTTTGGGCAAAAATGACCAGACTCAGCCGCTTTCCTTTTCCCGGCTACCCCCAGTTCTCTCTTGCTTTTCGCAGTCCCCATCACAGCTTGCTGTGACCCACCCTGTACCTCCCAGAGCCCACAACAGACGCAGAGTGTGTGAAGAAGGTCAACAGTTCAGGCTGAAGCCCTCTCCCTCCACTCTCAACACAGTGAGGAGCATTCGGCTGAGCCGCTGTTGCCATTCAGGGCAGGTTCAAACACAGTGCAGAGCTGGCACCAGCCCAAGGGTTTGGGGGTGAGAAAGAGGGGTGTGAAAACAAGGGAACCAGAGAGTTGTGCTGGGGCAAACAGTGGCTGATTAGGCAAAGTTAATGGCTTCATGTTTTTAATTCCTCTTCTTTTATTGTTTGATATTTTTTTATTTAATGATACCATAAGAAAGTCCTCAGATCCAGAAAGCTACCCAATTCACCTACTATAATACAAATATACAAAAATAGCTTTTGTAAAATATTGTTTTAGAAAAGTAAAGTCAATTAAACATCGCACAAACAATGTACCATTGATTATAAGAATACATGTAGTGTGGCCACTGATTTACCATTTTGGATTGGTTTTGAATAACAGTATGGCTTCAATGTTTTGGGAACAGTTCTGGCATTATTGTACCTCAGCCTATGTGATTTACCCTCCAGGAAAAGGCTTGACATTGGGCAGCACGGTGGCTTAGTGGTTCACACATCAGCACTGGGGCTCTAGGTTTCAATCGTAATCTTTGTGGAGTTTCCATGTTCTCCGTGTGGGATTTTTCCGGGTTCTTCAGTTTCCTCCCACAGTCCAACGACATGAATTCAAGGTGAATTTAATGCTCTAAATTGCGCCATATAGAGTGTGTGTGTGTGTCTGTGTGAGTGAGTGAGTGTGCCCAGCAATAGATTGGTGCCCTGTGTTGGCACCCAAAACGTTCTCCTCCTGTGACCCCAGTAAAGAATTAAGCGGAAGATAATGAATAAATGAATGAATGAATGAAAGAATTAGACTTCCTCAGAAATTGACTTCAACCCCATTCAACACATTTAAGACAAACTGTAAGTGCTATTGGGCACTTACTAGTGTTCAGCACGTTCACCTCTCAGCGCTGGTGATCTAGGTTCGTATCCCAATGCCTTGTATCCTCCACATGCGACCATAGTAGAGGATTAAGCAGAATATGAAGAGATAAGTTGAGATAATTTGTATATAACTAATGTGCAACCACTGGTGTTAGAGTTTCATGATCGTGTCTAGGTAAATTAGGTAATTAACACCCATATATGGAAGCAAAGAATTTGATAGTGAACAAAGGCAGATCCCATCATGACAATTATCACAGAATATACTGGAGAATATAATAAAATACTGGAGCTAATTTGGCAGAACAGCATGGCCTTACTAATTATTAGGTCCTTTAGAATCTAATAACTTATAAAAATTCATTGTCTGGGGCAAATGGTGTTGCTCTTTGTTCCTTTTGCAGTAACTCAAGATTTAATAGCCACAATATGATGTCACCCCCCCATCCCCCAAAATGAGGCCTCGGTCCATTTTTAAGAGACTGTTGTGATTTGCTGGGATTTGATTTAAGAAAGTGAAACCCAGGATGTAAAGTTCCATTTTCGTAACTGAAATATCTCTTATTAAATGTGTGCTACAACAATCTTAAAGATATGAATAGAAGTTGTTAAAAGTGTGAGAGGAGGACAGGGTGGAGGTGGTGCGAATCCAGAGCTAACAGCTCAGCAACTATGAAAATATAAATGCAAGGAAGCCCAGCAGTTGACAGATGTGAAAGCTGGAGCACGGCCAATCTGAGGCCTTAGTGCTCCACGATATGCTCAGAAAGAGCACAAAGGAAAGGTGGAAAAGACAATGAGAGCAGATTAGGAGAGAATCTCACTTTTATTGGAAACACATTCCATTATATACAAATAGTTGTCTTTCTTGAGCCACTTTCAGGACTGTGTTTATTCTGTGCAGATGGATGGATGAATGGATGCACGGCTGGATGACTGTCAGAACTGGCAGGCTGCCATCATTAGACGATGAAGTTTAGATGGATTTGGCAGGAAAATGGCCATTGCAGATGGTCAGCAGACGACATTCCACACAGAGTTTTCCAACTGGGTCTGAACAGCAGGGAGAAGGTTGATGCTTTAGCGCAATGGCTTTCTGGAGTCAAGTGGAACCCTTCCTACGATCTTTCTTTTAACTTCTCTACACAAAGTCTGCCAGTGTGCTCGACGGACTGTGGAACAGGTCACCGGCCAATGGAATTCACCTTCAGTTGTTTTCCAAATTGTATGTGTGGGTGTGAAATCGTGCCTCATGTTGCCTGGAAACCTGCTGTTTACAGTCTTAGGTTAGAAGTCAGAAGGAAACAGACGGACATACGTAGGATCGTATCATTTAGAACCAGCTGGATCTGTTGCGTTCCAGTCTGTTAAATAACAGAGTTACTGAGGAGACTTAGTGAGTAAAAGGAAAATTTTAGAGATATTAGACTAAACATGGATTCAAGGTGAAGTCGCTGCTTGAAATTGCCATTTCTAATTTGTCCCTATATAATGTGTGTCTGTGAATGAGTGTGCTCAGTGATTGATTGGCGACCTGTCCTGGGTGTAGCCACCCAGTGCCCAAACTGTTCTTCTGTGGGGGGCATGGGGAACCCCCCACAACTCTAGTAGAGGATTAAGTGGATTAAGATGAGATGAGAAGACTTATGATACTGTCAGCTTCATACTTTTATATTACCCAGACTAACTTACTGACAACCCGAACGATTATGATTCAGCCATTTAATGAAATTTATATTGACACAAATCTCGTTAAAGATTGAATTACTTTTACAGCTATTAAAGACAAACATCTCCATATAAATAATTATCCACTGAGCTCATATGCGCGTGTTGGGTGCCCACAAACATTGGGTCATAAGGTGTATATACATGCACACGTTGAAAGTGGAAAGTCATGGATGTGAAGCAGTGCCTGCTTACATATTGCTGGCTTTACTGTGGTTTCCAGCTGAGCGGTGATGCTCAGACAAAACGTTTGAAGGAGAAAGTTTTGCGCAGCATCTGCACCCTTCAAATAGACCAGATGTGCCTTTGGCTCTGTAGCCAAGACTTTTAGCAGCAGTGGAACAAGCTCGCAGCCTCCCTGGGGAGATGCACATAATAGCACAACTGTTTCAGGCAACAGGTAGCCCCCCTTCCTACCCTCCATCTTTCCCTACATACACCTTTCCATACACTGTTTACAAGAAAAGATCAGCTGGAAGGTCAAAACATACCTGAACAAAGCAGACTCCAGAGTTGTACAGTATTATGTAAATGCATGTTCACCCCTGGTCAAAGTACATTGTTATTTCTGAACAGAAAAACACTTTATAGACGAAAGTATTTGGACACCTACACATTATACCTACACCTTTTGTTTCCCCCCTTTGATGTAATAAAATGTAAGGATTTAGGATCGGGGTGGCATGGTGGCTTATTGGTTGCTCATCCACCTCTCAGCACTGGGGATCCAGGTTTAAATCCCAATATGGGTGGATTCTCCAGTTGCTTCCCACAGTCCAAAAACTTGTATTCAGGGTAAATTGGCTGCTTTAAATGATCCCTATATAATGTGTGTTTGTGATTGTGAGTGAGTGTGTGCCCAGCGATAAATTGGTGCCTAGCCTGAGTGTATCTGCCCACTGCCCATTTTTCTCTCCTGGATGGGCATGGGGAACCCAACATGACTCTAGTAGAGGAGTAAGCAGAAAAAACTGAATGGATAAATGAATGTTTTTCAGATCAGTCTAAGAGTCTAGAAGTTTATTTTCTTTATTGTGGTTGCCATTGGCTCAATCTTCTGAAGTGAGCTTTTTAAAAACACCAATCTCTCCCTGTCAATAAAGATTTCCACCCAAATCTAAAACCAGAAAGCAGGAAGCAAATACTTGCCATAAACAGCTCTGTATGCTGCTGATTCAAACTTTACTGCCTACATAAACTAATATGAGCTTAATCAATCTGGGCTTAAAAAATACACTATGTTTACTACATACTTTCGGACATACAGTGTAGATGTTAGAATGCTATGTAAGAAGCCTCAAGACAAACAGAAACTGGAACAAAGGAGGTGAGGGGAAGCTTTATCAGTGCTGACAGACTTAGAGTCATCATTCAGCTCTGTGTGTGTGTGTGTGTGTGTGTGTGTGTGTGTGTGTGTGTGTGTGTGTGTGTGTGTGTGTGTGTGTGTGTGTGCGTGTGTGTGTGTGTGCGTGTGTGTGTGTCAGAGAGAAAGAGAGAGATAGATTGTCTGTCATCTCCTTTTTTCAAAGAACTCGGTAAACAATGTGCAACAGCACTGCAGTGTTAAACAGCTCTCGGATTTGAAACCACTGGGTTTCATCTTACAGAGTTACTGATAGTTGGAACTAAACAACTACTACTCAATGCAAGATTTACTAGTGGCCAAATATAAGTAGACTCCTGACTATTCTGAAAATGTGAGCATGTTGGGTGTCCTATTTCAAAAACATGGGCATTACTATAGAGATGTTCCAAACTACATTTATATTTACATTCAGTCCTTATGCCGATGATTTTATTCCAAACCACTTATAACTTGTTCTCATTTGTAAGTCACTTTGGATAAAAGTGTCTGCTAAATGACTAAATGTAAATGTAATGTAACTTACTACACCACACGTCAGTAAGTTAACATGGGTCCAATCCTGATCAATGAAAAAATAATTTAAAAAAAGTAATTAAAAAAATAGATAATTTACAGCAACTGTGTTTGGATGAAATGTAAGAGATGTGTCTTAATGTTCTTAATGTGTTTCAAAAAACACTGGAAAAAATGTGTGTCAAAAAATCTTGTCAAATTATCTGCCCATATCTGCCAAATGTGTCAAATTATCTGCCCATATAGTAAGTACATGTACCCTGTTAAGATTTCGTAAAAAGAAAAAGGTTCTAAAAACTAGATTATTTATACACGAAAAAAATGTTATTCTTTGAAACAAGATTTGTAAAAAAATTTTAAAGAATTTTTGACTTGCTTATATTTCATTATAGTGTTAAAAATAAGGAGATGCTGGCACTTGAATTTAAAGTGTGTTTGCAAAAATCTATTTTAAAAAGCATATGTAACGATCATTTGTTTTTTCCACTGGACTTGATCCACACCAAACTGTTCATTAAGTTGTCATTAATGGTTATCTCATTGTACTGTGGTCACTGATACTCTAAGAATACTCAGAGTGTTGTTACAAAATATAGTGTCATTATCTTGACTTAATCCTGTACTAGGGTTACGGGGAGGAGATGGTTCCTCATGCCTAATCAGGAGGGAATATTCCGGGCTCTGGGCAGATATAACCGACAGGGCACCAATCCATCGCTAGACACACACTCACTATATAGGGGCAATTTCCCCTATATATCTATGTTTTTGGACTGTGGCAGGGAACTGGAGAACCCAGAGGAACACACATGGACATGTAGAGAACATGGAAACTCCACCCAGATTGGGTTCGAGCCTGGATTCCCAGTGCTAAGAGGTGAACATGCTAACCACCCTACTCCTGCACTCACTGTGGTATTAGTTTTATTTATTAATTGTTTTTACAGCTAAATGGCTCTGTAATTGGGTGGCAGTTCCCTACATATTGTACTTCAGGTCACATGAACATTAATAATGTACATTAAACGCCCTATTTCTGTATTTACAATGACATTGGTAATGGAAGGAAATTCAAAGACTGAGAATAGATGTAGATTTACTTTGACTGTTCAGAGACACTTTACAAATATGTGCGTCAGAAGTTTCTGTTCTGTGAAGCATCTGCATGCTTCTAAGAAACCCATTTATGCAGCTTGTTTTTCTTTCCCTTTTGTGTTTTAGTTTCCTTCAACAACTCTAAAATCCTCCGGTCAGGAGTTTTGCTTTGACAGGTGAAGATCAACCAGAACCATCACCATCGGCCACCATGTAGGACTGAAAGCATGGGTCGAAACGGGGTCAGCGGCAGCTCCGTTATTCTATATCTATCTAATAATATGCCCAGCCCCCCATGGTCAGAGGTCACTCAAAACATGTCTACCCTCCGGAAAGTTCTCCAAACAGCCTCGCTGGACACCAACAGACAAACATTTCTAAAAAAATAAATAAAAAACAATGGTTTAGAAGGGAATAAGGAAAATGTATAACATTAAAAAAGAAAGCGTTGGATAGTCACTGCTCTTTCCTCAGTCCATTTGCTTTCTTCTGTAAAAGAAGCTTTAGGATCTATGACAATACTCATGAATTTAGTGTTGTCTCTTGGAAACTGAATATATCAGGTGCCTTTCCCTATAAAAGGCACCTGGCACAGTTGTGGGCGCTTGCTCATAAGTTTTTCACTCACCAGTACCCCAGTACTAGGTGATGTGACAATAAAAATCCTTGAATCCTTAAAACTGCATGCTTAATGGTTTAATTAAATACATTTTTAAAGATTACACAGATTTTTCGTTTCTTACTTTGGTTCAGGGTCTTAATACGTGTTTAACATATCCACCTCTCAGTGCTGGGTATCCAGGTTCGAATCCCAATCTGGGTGATTCCATGTTCTCCCCGTGTCCACATGAGTCTCTCCAAATTCTCGTTTTCTCACATGGACCAAAACAATGGATTCAAGAAAATAAAAAGGCTCTAAACTTCAACTATTTAAAATGCCCCATTATCTGGTGTGTGACCAGTGATAGATTGGCATCCTGTTATGCGTCTGAATCTGCCCATTGCCCAAAATGTTCTCTCCTGGATGGGCATGGAGAATTCTCGATTCTTTAGTAGAGGATCAAGCAGAAAATTGTCAGGATTTTTTTTTCACTAAAACATATTAATTTAAGGGCGGCTGGTGGCTTAGTGGTTAGCATGTCTGTCTCTAAGCGCTGTGGATCCAGGTTCGAATCCTGATCTCTGTGGACTTTCCCTGTTCTCAGATTTGCTGTATAAAGTAGATTACCTCCATTTGTTTAGTTGAGTAAAGGTTTCATTGATGTTAACTGCAAGTTAAATGTGGGCTTCATGCAACCTGTCGATCTTTCACAATAAACCTCTGTATGGAGTTTGCAAGGCACCTAACCCCAATTACTCCCCGGGCGCCGTGTACAGGGGATGTGTGCTCACTTCACCAGTGTGTGTATTTGAGTGTGTTTCACTGCACTTTGGCTTAATTTTACGTATGTATGTAGTCAGTATCTTAACTCTCATCCCACTATACACTACAGTAACCTTTTTTCAGGACTTTACATTTTAAAATTAACACTTAATTCTAAAGAAATGCTCAATCAAAACTTCAGCCCTTTCATCAAATGAAGCTGCTTCCCATTTCTTCAACTCCAAAGTTTCTAAAATATGTTTAAAAAGTTCTCTTGGGAGAATAGTTAATTAGTCTCAGATTTTCACAAAATCTCTTACAAAAAACAAAGAGATCTCCTATTCAGCCTAATGCAGCTGTCCTATTCACACACACACCCTGCCTAATTTTGTGGTCCAGCGGAGCCCGTGGGCATGTTCTCACTCTTTGCCCTGACCTTCAGACCCTTCCTCAACCAATACCACCCCTAGGATCACTTGGTCTCACTAGACTGCCCTGGGCTGTTATTATTCCAGCCTTTGATATCGGCAAAGTCATCAATTAGAGGCCTTGGTCGCTTCGGAAAAGTGCACCTGTCCAGGGCTTCCTTTTCGATCAATGGTTGTTACTGACAAGGGTCATGCTGGCTTGATTATATTTTGTTGGATGAATGGTTCCTCTGAAGGGTTCATAAGACACAGGGATAGTTTAGGGATTGTTTTAAGTCGGTGAATCTTGTTTAAGATGATGTTACTTTGATTATAAAGCCACCTCAATCCCCATGGCTCTAAAGTAAAAAAACCCTGTTAAAACTTAAAAGTCCAACATTTATTGAATTGTATGTATATATGTATTCTAAGAACAGTCGTTCATCAAGAAATAATTATTTTTAACAAAACCACATGTGCCAAAATTATTTTCTCTTATCTATTTAATTCTACATGAACAAAAGCAGCACGGGGTTGTATTCTGTAACAAATTAAAAACCTGGGAATAAAAGCAGAGAAATTAGGACCACTCCTGTTTACAGAATCTCTCTCATCCTGAGCCCAAGATGATTCCATTCTTATGGAATACTTCAAAACTCAACACACGGGTTTTTGATTGGGTTTAAATCATTTAAATCTAAAACGTTATGGCAGGGCAGAGGCTTTATTTTATTTTCAGGAAACCATTTTGTGTTAATCGGATTTTATATCTTATTTATATCCCAGATTCTTGCCAAATTGAGATTTGAAATTTTAATATCCTGGTATATTACCAGTCAAAATTTGGACACACCTCCTTCTTGCATATTGTCTATTTTCTTCACTTAAAGATGGAATTTGTAGTTTTACAATTACAGACTGTAGTACATCTGTTCTTTTGTTTTGTCCCCTGTCTGTTCTCTGTTCTCTAATGGTCAAAACATTACACCAATCAGTTCAAAGCTCCAAACTCTCAACATTGGCATTTTTAATAGAAATTATCTTTATCCGGGAAGTCTTCAATAAAGTAATATGTTGGCATGGAGATGGAATCTACTAAGAAAACTTGTTTTTTTGAGATTTTGGGATCACTAGATGCTATTTCTTTTTTAAATCTACATCAATGTTCCTTGAGAAGTCACATTACATGGGACAAAATAAATATTTGTCCACATCCAGAGAAGTTTCTCCCAGTTCCAATTAATTTGAACTTCTAAATTAAACCAAAAATTGTATGAGCATTTTCATATCCATTCACTGACTCAAAAAACGGTGAACCCATCCACTTATTAGACTTCAGGAAAAGAAGGGAAATGGTTTGTCCAAAATGAATTCAGCTGGTGCTTTGCTCCATGATTACCACTACATGTTAGCATTGTTGAAACCAGCACTCACTGACATCTGACAGCGTTCACATCCTAATGGTCAGAAAATCACCCAGGGAGGAAGTGAAGGGGAGCCATGGCATACGCAGCCTCTGGAAACAGTCGAAAGTGGGATAACACGTTTTTCAGTGGGACCACTTCCTGTGATTTCTCTTGCTTCTACCTTAATGGATCACATGTGTGGAAAATGATGTATGGCATTGAATGGGAGGCGGAAACAGAGACTAAAAGAGAAAAGAGAAAGACACTGCTTAGACAATAAAAGGCAAGAAGACAGTCCACATTCTTTTAGAAAGGTAAGAAGATGTAGAGTGATTGCGCTACCAGTTTCTAACAAACTTGCAACGAGTGATGATGGCATAGCCGGCAAGACCCTCTCGTGGGACCCCCAGGAAAGCCAGAGGTCAACCACCCCTTTCCTGAGGTGCCATATGTTAAAAGAATTCAACGTTGCATTCTGGGATTTGAACCCCTATGACTCCAAAAATGCTAACACACCACACACACTGCTCTGCTGAAATTTATTCTTTAAGGCTTCTTGTGTTCTTTTCTGAGACACCGTATCTGTTCTCCAGATTACACACTGACCTCAGCAACTAGATTATTTTATATAATTAATATCCTGCCAACATTATGATGTATAGCTTGTAAAATATTTAGTTAAATCAATTGAAAAGACAACATGGACTCCGCAAAATAAAATAAAAAAAATCTCTGGAGGAAACCCACACAGACACGGGGAGAACATGGAAATCGGATTAAAACCTGGATCCCCAGCTCTGATCATTATGCAACTGTGCTGCACTTTACAACACAGGGTTGGCCAAAAAATGAGGAAACAGAAAATGCACTTTTGACAATTGCCCGATATAGTGTGTATCTGTGTGAGTAAGTGAGTATGTGCCCAGTGATAGATTGGCACCATGTCCTGGGTGTATCTGCCCAGCGCCCGAAACTTTCTCCCCTGGATGGGCACAACCCTAGTAGAGGATTAAGCAGAAGATAACAAATGAATGAATAAATGAATGAGTGAATGCATGAGTGCCCAGCAATAGATTGGTGCCTTACCCTGGGTGTATCTTCCCAGCGGCCAAAATGGTCTCCCCTGGATAGGTATAGGTAAACCCCGCCAATTCCAGTATATGATTAAGCCGATAATGCATGACAAGAAAATAGGAAGGTTTAAAGATACAAGTTTTTCCCAAATCAGCTACTTAATCCAATTTTTAATTTAATTCCTAATAATTGGCCTAGAAGGGAAGTTCACCATGAGAATGTAGATTGCTGCCCATATGCTGTATGTGCAAATCCAATTGACACCTGGAAACACTGTAAAACTCTCTCCATGAGTCTTTGAAGCTAAACACATCCTCCCATGTGACAAATAATGCTTTACCATCTGGACATGTAATCAACCTTTATTAGTTTGTCACATGTTAGAATGTCTTAGTGAATACACAGCTTCTAATTCATTGGCCATAACTCTTCAAAATGTTGAACATGGATCATATACTGCAAAGCAGAGTGGGGGGTGTCAACGTTCCAGGGCTGACATGTGTCTGGGGCAGTGTTAATGTTTACATTGCTCTTTTCATTGTGAGACGTAAACTATAAACTAACAAGCACTGACCATGGTATGTATGCAAAACTAACACACAGTAGACATAATAAAATGCACTGAAAAGTAAGTAGATATGTCTACTCCAGTTGGTTTTGTGTGTTGTAGCGATTTAAGTGCAGATGGTCTGTGCCAACTGCTTTTGGGACTTATGGACAAACATGCACACATCAACTTAAAAGCATGCACATATATATGCACACACACTCATGTGCATACAGATACGAATAATTTGCATTCTGAATGTCAAGCATGTATATGTTACATGGTCAGACACACATTTTGCTACACATATGCATGCAGACTTCTGGGTAAAAAATAAAAGGACTAAAATCAAAGGATCAAAATGTTACACTTTTTCCGATAAACCACAGGTCGTAAAAAAACATAAATATAATGATTTTTTAAAAATGTTCTCAGTTTCAGTTAATGTAAAGCAGGGCTTTGTAGTTCTAGACTGTCTACAATTCCAGACTGTAGTGCCTCTGTTTGTGTTCTACAGTTCATGCTGTGTATGTCCCCTTCACTTAGTTCTCTAATGGTCAGGACCTCAATAGTATCACCACAGAGCAGGTATAATTTGGTTTCTGCATTATTACTATCCCAGTGTCTCTGAGGTGTTTAAATAAAACTATAGCAGCACTGCTGCAATAAAACCCCCTCACCACATCAGTGTCACTGCAGAACTGACAATAAACAATCCACCACCCAAATGATAACTGTTCTGTGATGGTCCTGACCAATAGAGAACACGGGACTAAGAAAACAAAAGAAAACAGATGGTCTACAGTCTGTAATTGTAAAACTACAAATTTCATCTATATGGTAAGTTGAGAAAATAGACAATGAAGCAAGACGTGGGTGTTTTCAAACTTATGACTGTCACTGTACATTTTGGGGATGAAAGTTTGCACTTAGATGTCTCCACAATGAACCCAACATTATGTATATTTAAGCCACAAGTGCACATATGTGTACACACTCTCTCTCTCTCTCTCTCTCTCTCTCTCTCACACACACACACACACACACACACACACACACACACACACACAGGGATTAATTATTACCATGATCCAGTATTACTAATTCTCTGATTACAGTATTACTGATTACTGAGACCTTTGAATACTGTGCAGCTAGATAACACATGATTAACCACCACACAACCATGCATCTTTTAATACACTCACTTTTAAACTTCATTTATTATAACTTATAAATGACATTTTATATTCACTACTTATAGTTTGGGAGGAACTCCAGCAGATGCTGTACTCTCACACTAGGCGCACCGAACACTTTCAGACTGTGACCTTATGCTTTTAAACATAAAGAGCATGTGTGATACATATGCTGCTGGGTGGATGTAGCAGTCTCCTTATCTTTGAAGTGGTGGAAAATTGCTTATTGTTACTAATGCAGATTATAGTTGCTGGCTGATGTTCACCCCAGGCTTGTCCTCTGAGACCATGCCACTGAAACAATTGGGGGATGGAAATACCAGCATGGTTCAAATTACTGGCCGGGTGCAAGGAGGATTTTATTTGTCTATCAGGTGGTTCTAGGGGGGAGAACCCTAAAATCTGACAAATTGCTTAAAATTGCAGACATGCACTCATTCCTGTTTGGACGTTCTCCCTCCATCTGGTTGTGATTTGAGCACAAAGGATTCTCTGCGGAGCCCCCACCTCACCTCTCCTGCCCCGTTCCTCCGAGCTCGAAGGAACTACGAGAAAGATGCACTTCACTCAGTCATCTTGATCTACATTATATTGCCTAAAATATATAGACACTTTAAAGGTTCCAAATTCAGAGCAGGTTGGATTGCAACGGGAAGTTTGTAATACAATACAGAGAATTTGTATATAGGCGTTATGATCAGGTATGACAAACCACAGGCATATGAAGTATCGTTCTGTGTTATTCTGTGTCCAAAGTAATATTTTTCTAAAAAAAATGTAAAAACTAATTATAGCACATTATCTTAACTTACAAAAATCTGAATCACATGACCCTGCAATTTGTGTCCTGAGCGAAAGATAAGCCAAACAACAAACAACAACAACAAAAAATGGACAGTACATTTACTAGAATTAAAAAAACACATGCTTAAGACCGTTTGCTCATCAGTGCAGAAAGCTAAAACACATATGTCGATCTTCTAATTTGCTTCTAAATTGGCTCTGTCAGCAAGTTTACACACAAGTTAAACATTTAAGGAAATTAAAAGAAAGCTGTCAATCCTAAGTTACTGTATATATATCTGAACTATTTCTCTTGTAACTGGCTTGTTGGTCTAGGTTTAGTATTTGTGCTTAGGGTTTGAGGAGTAATAAAGTGATTTGATTGAACCGCGAGCAGTTTGTATAACCGGGCTACAGAAAATACCATAAATGAGAAAAAGAATACATCCCATCTCGTCTCATTATTATCCACTTAAACCTCTATAAGGGTCGCTGGGTGTTCCCTATACCCATCCAGGGTATAGGGAACTGGGTAGATACACACTGGATAGAGCGCCAAATCACCGCTGGGCAGGAAACAATACATTGTAAGTAAAAAGTTAGAAACTGCAAGAGAATTTCCACTTAGAAATCATAAGAATATTGTGGGAACTAAACATTAAAGGGATTTGATAAAAAGCCAAAAGTGTGTGGACATAGCCTTAGTTCACACTGTTTTAGTGAAGTGCATAAGAGTAACAGCATGCTGACAATCGAAGTAAATTATTGCTCCACACACTGCCCGGTTGATTTGAACAGAAACCCTAATGCGTTATGCACACATCTCACTGTATGATTAAAAACAGTGCAAATCCACATGCTTTAGCTCCACACTGCACATGCTCAAATGATTAGTGTCCAGCGAAACCGACCCCACCCCCACCCCCACCCAAATGCCTGATGGAGGTTGCTGAGCTCCGCATGGCCTTTTCAATATTTGTCATCACTGCTTAGTGACTTATGGACCAGATGCTGCACTTTCATGTTTCTGTTTTCTAATAATAACTCTCAGCATTGTCTTGTGTAATGTGTACACCATATGGTCAAAAGTATGAGAACGTCCAACCTGTTTTATTATGATTTGGGTTCAGTATCTAGTTCTCATAAAGCTGATGTTAATACCCCATTGTGCTAAAAGATGTGTCTTCATTTTGGTAACAATTACAGGTGACCCTTCCATACCATGACAATTTTTGTGTCACGAAAATACACTGGCCTGCACAGTCTCTAAGCTCAACCCCATTTTTGACTTAAATTTTAAATCACAAAATGGTCTAAGCAGCAGTGTTAATTCATAAACAATAAGTTAATTCATAACGATAAGTTTAATATTAAATGATCACATATATTTGGCTATTGTTAATTTCCTTAGTTTTTTTAATTAGCCTATTTGAGATTTAAAATTGGTCATTATATACTATTTTTATACAATTCTTATTATATGTAGTTAATTGTATATTCTGCTAAACTAAACTATTCAGCTATACAGCTTCTTATTGCAGATTTGCACTGTTGACTTTATATTTGATATGTGCTCTATATCTCTCTATATCTAATATTTATGTTTGACATATTTAGCCATCACATTTTTAATCCAGTGTATTGGTCTTGATGTTTGGTGTTTTCCCCACAGCTTTACCCAAATTGTGAAACCACATCTGGGTCAAACACAATATTTTGAAAGCTGTGAGTGATTTGAGTTGAGTCCAGCATTCAGGCAAAGTGGGGAGGGGGAAGGGTGCAAAGTCATGACAAATATTTCCAATATGGAAAATAAAACTGTACGAATGAAATCACGAGCATGTCTGTGAAATAAATCAGCCCAAACCTGATGACATTATAATTTAATATCATCCAGCTCTGTGCCTGAAAATCACCAACAGGAATAACGAAAGGCCCAAACACAGGCCACTCAGGGCCCCATGTTGCTCACAGCAGCTGCTGAGCTTCTCAAGTTTCACTCGTGCACTGCCCCCATTCCCAACGTGCTAGAAGACCCCTCAAACAGTTCCATCACACTCCCACTTCCACACACCATAGCAAAGCATGATGTCACCCAATGGCTGCTTGGCTCCATTTTTGCACCTTTGTTGTAGCTTACATGACTGACTAGCAAACTACGTATTAAAACCAGAGATCTCACTGATGTACTGTACAGTGAGGGCTCATTTAGTTATATTTAGTACAGCGGAAGATTTGAGTTGTTCAGATTTCTCCTTAATACATTGCTGTGACTGTCAAACGTCTCTACACCACGCTTGACAAAAAATAAAATACATATCATATCATATCATATTGGCCATAAAGCTAAAGGGTAAAATTGTTATACCATTTATTAGAATTAATAACTTAATAACGTTCCACTAATTCCTATACTGTACGGCACGGTGGCTTAGTGGTTAGCACGTTCGCCTCTCAGCGCTAGGGATTCCCGGTTCGAATCCCCATCTGGGTGGAGTTTCCATGTTCTCCCCGTGTCTGTGTGGGTTTCCTCCGGGTTCTCCGGTTTCCTCCCACAGTCCAAAAACATGGATCAAGTCGATTGAATTCTCAAAATTGCCCCATATAGAGTGTGTTTTTGTGAGTGAGTGTGTGCCCAGCGATGGATTGGCGCCCTGTCCTGGGTCTATCTGCCATGCGCCCGAGACGTTCTCCCCTGGATGGGCATGGGGAATCCCACCGCAACCCTAATAGAGGATAAAGCGGAGATAATGAATGAAAGAATAATTCCTATACTAGTGTTCTCATGCCCAGGGGAGAACATTTCAGGCACTGGAAAGATACACCCAAGACAGCGTGCCGAATTATCTCTGGGCACACACTCACACAACATTCAGGAGCAATTTAGTGGAGTCAATACACTTTGAGTCGAAGTTTTTGGACTGTGGGAAGAAACCAGAGAACCCAGAGAAAACCAACATGTGGAGAACATGGAGAACACATAGGGAGGCCATGGAAACTCCACCAAGATTGGGATTTGAACCTGCACTGAAAGGCGTACATGCTAACCACTATGTCACTTAACTTTCATTTCAAATTAAATATAAAGAAGGTACCACCGCTGCAAAGCAGGGGGCTGACACTACATTAACTGTGGCAAATGCTTTAACACCCTAGATTTTTTACTCTAACAAACTTAGTTTCTACAACTCTATATTAAATGTAAATCTAAGAAAACTGATATAACAATAAAAACGAGACAACAGAAGCAAATATTCCAAACAGGCATCATGCCTGGTTCACAAGAGCAGTGTATATGACCAAACAAAAAGGATCAACCATGCAGCTCAGAGACCTTCAGCACATCATAGTCTAGAATGCTCACAAATGGAATGAAAAGGCACCATGGCGCATGCTATTCTGCAGCTGCGCTCTCGCATTCCACTAATTCATAAGAGCACGATACAGCTTTCCATTCTCATAACTGCACAAACACAGAGTCGCAACAATAGCCGAGCTGTTCTCCAAAAAAAGAGAGGCCTGTCTCTGCACCTGCTGTGTGCACTGAGAGCAAAGAACAACTGGAGACACAGTGTACTGGTGTATATGTGTGGTCGTATACATGTCAAGAGTTGAAAATGGGCTCTGCTGGTTTGAATTCTCCCCTGCAAGCCAGGCTGTCGCCATAAGGGCTTTGGATAGACACCGACCGAGATATGGAAAAAATGTGAGAGACAGTAAGGCATAAGATTAAAAGGCTCCCGGCAGGCTCGGCCCATTAAAACCAGTGGAGCCACGGTGCTGCAAAGTTGCATGTTCTACATTTGGAAAAAATGGTTGTAATTCCAGCATCGGCATGCAGACACTGTTCAGTCCTGATAGGTGTTAATGTTTGCAATGGTGTGTATCTCTCCGTGTGTTTGTGTGAGGATGTGGGTGCTAACACAAGAACGAGGATTACTAGTTGAAAAAGCAGCGGATCAACTCAAAGACAACTCTGGCATGATTTGTAAGCTGCACCGCTGTCAGAATGAAAGGCTTCTGCAGCTGTCTATTTGGACAGCTGCTCGTTTCGAACGAATTTGAGCGGAACGAAAAGGAATAGCCACAAAGAACCGGTCAGGACTTTCTTTACATTAGTTACTATCTGCAAACCTTTCACTGTTAGTATGGGTCAAGCTTCTACATGTTAACTTAATCCTCGGATATGAATGACATCAGCCGCGTTGACCCACTGAAGCCATAGTTCTCCAACTTTTATTACATCACAATAGATCAGTCGGTCCTTACACCAAAAAGTGCTAACACGCTGTTAAAAATGCGAAATGTATCAAGAAAAACTGCTGGCAGAGTGTTGGGATTCTGGAGCCTATCCCAGTGCTTTCCCATTGAAAGAAACACCTTAGATAGGTTGCCAGTTTCCAAAAATGTGTGAATGTGTTACCTACACTTCACACTTTAGACCGGGGAAGGAAACACATACAGACAGGTGGAGAACATGCAAACTACACACAGAAAGAACCCATGCTGTCTTCCCTGGCAAATTAAATGATATTTCTTTGTCCAACATCAGTACCTGACCTTTTGAATACCATTTGGTCTGCACAAATAATCACAGCACAGGGAAAATACTTATTTAAAAGAAATATTTCCACAATATCCATCCACACATTATCTTCCAAGAAAATAATAGAAGGGGTTGCTCATGCCTATCCAGGGGAGAATGTTTCGGATGCTGGGCAGATATATATATATATCTGCCCGATATATTGCTGGGCACACACTTACTCGCTCACACACACACAAACACACATACACACACACTATATATATAAAGCAGCCAATTCACCTTGAATCCATGTTTTTAGACAGTAGGAGAAAATGGGAGAACCCCAAAACCCACGTGGACAACATGAAAACTCCACCTGGTGTGGGATTTGAACCAGAATCCCCAGCACTAAGAGGAAAATGTACTAACCACTAATCCCCACCATGCTGCCCTTCTCACAATATTAATTAACTCATTAAATATTCTACATGTGTGTTGAGACAACTGAACTACATATATTTTCAATCACCAATGAACTAGTATGTGTGTGTTTGTGTATGTATCAAAATGTGTTTTATGTGCATGTGTATGCATATGGATGTTTATGATGCATTTGTGTGTCTTTGTGTAATTGCAAGTATGTGAAAGAGATGTTGGCATGCATTTGTGCACAACTGTCAATGTATGCATACATGTTTTTGTGCATATTAGTGTGTTCAGAATTGCATTTGTATGTGCATTAGTGGTGTGTGTGTGTGTGTGTGTATGTGTGTGTGTGTGAGAGAGAGAGAGAGAGAGAGAGAGAGAGAGAGTTGCAGATATGGAAATAAGCTTATATCCGGATAGCACACAGAGCCTTCATTCATTTGCCACACATCTTGACACGCTCATATTAACACTATAGATTTGCCTTTCACTCTTCACTCTGCCCATCTCAGAGTGTGGGATGCTTGCCAAGGGTGACACATGTTGTGAGAGCCTGTAAATGTGTGTGTGTGTGTGTGTGTGTGTGTGTGTGTGTGTGTGTGTGTGTGTGTGTGTGTGTGTGCATGTGGGTGTGTGTATGCATGTGTTTGCGTGCAAGCATGAGAAAGTCTATGCATTTTTCTTTCTAATTGTCCTTCCCCGATATCTAGGAATCAAGCAACATCATTCGACTGGCGACTAATCAAAGTGCCGATTCTTTAAAAGACAGCTGTTGTCATGTGTGATAATTCAGAGCTATCGCTCAGCGCTGCGGAACACCCAACATCATCTCACTGTTCAATCCAACAAGAAACCAGGCTTAAGTCTATTCTCTTATCAGGGGTGAGTTCAACAACTTTTCATATCGTTTTATAGATTCTGAATCTTTATAAACTACATGATTTCTAAAACATGCTGTCATGATGTTAATTATTTAAAACAAAAATATTTTTCACACATCAGTTATAATAGGTAGTTGATAATAAATAAAGCTACAACCTTACTTAGTTTGATTTTTTATGCTGTTTTCTTGTCTGTCTGCATTAACTTGGGAGGTTTTTTTTTTTAAGTCTTTTTTTTGGAATTATACATGTACCTTTGCCACTGCAGCACACCTGACCGAGCATGACAACAGGTGTGTTTAGAATCCCATCACACAACTAAGAAGCATGGAGAAAAATGATCTCTATTTCTTTGATTTTTAAATCATTAAGGAAAGCAGGTCCAATACCTTCAAAAACTTAATAATGTTTTAGTAAATGTATATGGACTTAAGACTATCTAGTCATTTACTGAAACAATGAAACTTGCTTTTCCTAATTATGCTTAATACTGTAAACTAAAAAATAAAATGAGTTCTTAGTTTTATTTATTATTTTAACAGTTCAATTAAAAACACAGTTAAAAAATAAAAGTAAAAAAACAGATATAATTTTTAGATTTTGTTAGGGAATATTGATGACGCAGCATCAGAAACTGCACGTGAAGACAAATTTGGACCTGTGTCTGAATTCTGAATCACTCCAGATCCTCCACAGTCTTAGATATATCACTGATCTTTAAAAAAAATAAATAAATAAATAACCAACTCAAAGGAGCCACTTTACTTAACTGTGATAATCAGGATCTTTTTTGTGGAGAACTCACCTCAAGATTCAGTTTAGTCTGCTTTTATTACAAAAGTTTTTAAAAATTGTTTTATTATAATATATTTATATATTCAAATAATATAAAAATATCCAAATACATGAAATGCTTTGCCACTATTAAACATTGTTTTGATCCTCTAAATATTTAACAATCCTACATTAAAATATACTATACTATATTCATTTTATTTTAAAAATCTTGATTTGATATAACATTATGATTAATACACACAGAGTTTATAAACAGAGTTTATTATATGCAGTACAATTTCAAACTTATAAAAAGTTTGAGTGGCCACATATCTGTAGTTCAAAATCTCGCTCTCTTGCCTACTATATAAAGTCGAAAGTGTGTGTGTGTGTGTGTGTGTGTGTGTGTGTTCTCTATACAAATCCACACCGTTTCTTCAAATACCATGACTCTTCAAGATCCTGTGCAAATTTATATACTCCTCACAACCACCATGAAACAACTTAAGTGGTTTATTTTAGCGAGCATTCAACAGCGCACCTCACAGCTTGATTTAGGGCATATCAGTGTGTCTTTGCTCTCATGACAACGTGATTCATGGGTGTGTTTTGGGCATCATGTGCAACAAACCAATCAGTGTATCAATTGTCATTCCCTTTAACATGCTGATGCAGTATGACCAATTACACGTAAATGAATGTAAACACACCATTCACAAGAATTGTCATCACAGAGCAAGCAAAGTCAAACGGTGAGGTAACAATAAATTTAAAAACTAGATGCAACAACCAAAAAAAGTATAATTATAAGCCTTAACATTCAAGCACTTCATACATATTAAAAAGATTACAGACTTTTGGCATTTTTATGTCTGGCTTTTGTCTTCTAAGCCCGTGATTAAAGGTGAAGGATAAAGAATGAGGCACATTTTCATATGAGCTGTTTTAAGCATTATTATTTTTTGTCTGCTCTCCAGTCTGTTCTTTTCTGAGAGTGAGGTCACATTTGATTCCAGGAATTTATTGAGCCATTGTGTACACCCACACAAGCCTACAACAGCTGAGGGGTTTGAAATGAGATCCTAAGCAGGTGCTTATAGTGGGAATGGGGAATTTCGGCTAATTTGCCCTGCTTCCCCTTTCTTCAGGTTCTGTCCCAGTTCTGTTCATGCACCTCACTGTTATATTAGGGTGATCATACATCCCCTCGTTCAGAACATGTCTACATTTAGGAACATACACATAGCCACCTGACACCAATCTCCCTCTCACTGGGTTTCCTCTAACAACTTTGTACCCCGAGAGACTATTTTGTGGCCAACGAGAAATGGTTAATGCTAAAAAGGTTTGCAAAGCAAAGATCCGCATGTAACCTTAGATGGACGATCTTAAGATCCTTTGCCTTTGTTGAAGGAAGGTCATGCAAGAAAACACAAGGTGGAGGTGAAGCCTCTGATCATTTTCACAGGGGGTCAAGCAAGGTCAACGGAAATTATTGACTCACACTAGATAGCACCAGTGTTCGAAATTCTGAGACAAAGCTTTAAAAGTAGAAGGGTTCAAATACCAAAGAGTACCTTAAGTGAAACCTCTGTTTTACCACAGACGCCAAGGAACTGAACCAACCAGCATTATGCAGGTTATGTTACATAGTGGAAGCTGATGAAATTTCTGGTATTTAATAAAATATAGATTTATGTTTGTGTAAAAACAGGGTTCCAAAGTTTAGAAGAGATCAACTCACACATTGTGTCCAGCAACACAGAGGCTGAATTTATTACCCTGCTCACTTGTAATGATCCCATACGTTTGAGAATCCTCACTCTGCTGTTACTTTTTTCTCATATGTGTTTATAAATAGAGTGGCACAGTGGCTTAGTGGTTAGTATGTTCGCCTCTCAGCGCTGGGGATCCAGGTTTGATTTCTGATCCTGACTTACATTTAATTTAGAGTTGTGTAAACAAATTTGGTAGAGTGAAATACATTTGGGGCATTAACATTTGCCACAATTAATGTAGTGTCAGCCTTGCATATCTTTAACTTTTTTAAATGAAAGTTAGTGGGTGTAGTGGTTAGTACGTCAGCTCTGAGTTACCCAGTTTCCTCCCATAGTGCAAAAACATGGCTTAAGGTGAACTGACTGCTCTGAATTGCCCACGTGTCTTTCGTTTGTTGAGTAGGCTTTAGAATCTACAAACTATAGTCATGGATTTAATATTGTTTCTTGGAATCTGAATAAATTAAGTGCCATTTCCTATAAACCTCTGTGCTTTCTAGTTTAAAGAAAGTTAAAACTTTAAATGATTTTCTTTTAATTATCAACTGTTATATTAGTTTAAATTATTATAAGATTACATCAATCTTTTATTCGTTATTTGGGTTCAGGGTCTTGATTAAAGACAGATAAACAAGAGCAATGAGTTTATTCCTAATTTGATGCAATATAAAAACACAGGTTGATAAGTTTAACGTAACCTTCTTACTTAAAATCTTTGGGATGAATGAAACATTGGATTTTTGTTACATTTTTTTTTTTTTTGCAGATGCTTTTATCCAAAGTGACCTACAGGTATCCAAAATTAATGGTTTGGGTCAGAGGGCAGGGTCAGGGATGATACAGCAGCACCCCTGGAGCAATGAAGGTTAAGATCCTTGCTCAACCGTCCACATTGGTGACTTTAGTAGACTCAGGGATCGAACCCACAAACACTGTGCTAACTTATTTAACGGAATATTAATGGCTAACCAACAGGACACAAATCTGACAGATGCAAAACCAAAAAAAACTCCATATTTATATGTAAATTAAATATAATATTCAGTAAACTTATTTGAAAATGTTGTGATGTCATCCTAAAATGACTGAAATCAGCTTTTCAAGTCAACATAACTATAAAATACTACATTGTTCATGTTGGAGATGAAACAATACACCTACCTGATTTGCCCCAAGAAGACCCCCACTCCCCATTCTTGCTCACCCTCAGGAGCCAGGTCAGGCATCAATCAAAGTAGCTAAGTGGGATTCTTCAACAGAGATGCTATCAGTGGCAGCCTCTTACAGGCCCTCACACTTCTGTCTCACTTATCTATGATGATAATTGCTCGGAACACTGAGCCTCCACTTCTCTCCAACACAAATCTCCAAGATGAACCTCAGGGTCAGTCAGCTAAGCTCAATTTATTTAATACCTGATGTAAAGCCAGTCTAGTTCAAGTGTCCATTCCAGCAAAAACTGAGATGTATCCAGTGCAGGATTGATGACATGTCTGCCTGACTTAAACAGTCTGATCACATTAATCCACTTTATGACCAAACATAAGTGGACACCACTCCCAACTGAGGTCAGGCTTGGCTTTTGGGTACTACTGTAGTGTGATGTCAATCCTACAAAAAAGTACAATATTTAAACAATATCAATACTGGGTTTTCCCATCACTGTCTGCCCTCACAAATAAGGTTTTGATCAAAATGCCTTAGACATGCTCCAAAATGTTGTAGAAACCTTACCCACATCATTGCCTGTTACATACGTAAGAGAAACCACATATTTTTGGTAAACTAGTGTCTTCAAACCAAGCACACCAGTGTGGATTGGCTTGCCGCCGTGTGAGAGTCATAATTAAGGCCAGATGCAACTGCCCAGACACTACAGTCACTGGAAATCTGATACGTATTTCACTTTCCTTTCGTTTGTCCTTGTATCTGTCTTTCTTTCCTCCAATCACTTTTTCCTGCTTTTCCATTTATGGCTTAAGCAAATCCACCAACCAGACTTTTCTCAAGTTTTGCTGGATTTTTCTTTCTTTTAATTTCGATTCAGTTATGTGACAAGCTTATCTATTTCTTTACTCACACCATCCATGCGTGTAGTCTCACACACTGCTCTTCCAGTGACAGCATCGTCCAGCATCAAGACAGGAAGAGGAAGGCCAATTTTGCCGGGTTCACTTCACTCCTTTATTGTATTAGAAGAAGTGAGGCAGTGTGTACAGAAAAAAAATGCTCTAAGGGGAAAATACCCTTTCTTCCATTCTTTTCTTTTTCTTTTAACCTGTATGGCCATTCATCTTAGTAATTTGCAATACCTGCCTCACTTTCTTCAAAAGAGGGAATATGTATATTCACTGGATCATGCAATGCAATATGTTCCTTCTCTTAAGAAAGAAAGAGGTCTTTCTCCACTCATCACCCTCGTCAGGGTTTCTTCTGACAGGAGCTGCTTGTAAGAGGTTCACTCATCCATCCACCTGTGTGAATGAAGGGCTTGCTTCAGTGCTCCTGTATCTGAATGACGTCTCTGTACCATCAATATCCGTAAAGAGCCAAGAGAGGAATGACTTTATAAGAGTGGTCTGCTGTGACCTACAACCCTGTAATTACAGTTGCCACACATAACATTAATGGTGAAGATCAAATTTAGTCTTCAGGTCAGTATCAGTCTTTATCAGTGGTTAGGGAATAAATGTAACTTTAACTGATCTGCTACTAGCAGTGGAATTGATTAAGGGTATTGTAGCTCACTGGTTAGGGTGTTGGGCTATCAGTCTGAAGGTTGTGGGTTCACATCCAAAGTCCAATAAAGTTACCAGAGTGGGTCTTTAAGCAAGGCTCTTAACCTTCATGGCTATCGTGGACAACCTTGAGTTCTGACCCAAGTGGGTTTAACTTGTAAGTGGCTTTGGATAAGTGACATAATGTTAAGAGGGAGATGAAAAGGGAGTAATGAGGATGGACATGGTACAAAAACAAGGATTGAGTTCTTTTGATGGCTGACACGCGTAGGACGTTTTAGAGCCAAAGTCAGGGAGGCAAGATTGACTTGGTTTGATGTGATGTGGTGTGTGGAGGAGGGATGATGGAGTGGGATACTCAGAATTGGCTCCCTGTAGCTGCTGCAATCAGTACAAGGCACTGACTCTGGCTTACAGGACAAACTCTGGAACTGACCCTCTTACCTTTACTTCAATTTTTCAAAGTACATTTACATTTAGTCATTTAGATGATGCTTTTATCCAAAGCGAATGAGAACAACACAAGTCAGTATTTATAAAGTACTCCTAGGCTTGTTCACTGCACTCTAGTAATGAATGCCGCCTGGTGATTCAGCCTTACCATGGTGCTAATTCTCACTTTACATCGTTCACCATGGAATGATTTTGCCCACTTTGTTCATAAGACATTAAGCATTTTGAAGCAACAACTCAAAGCACAGCTCATCCAGAAGCACATGATATATAAAAAATGAATAAAAATGTAGGGTGAAACCATATTGGATAATGATCAGGTTTAATAATTCCACAGTGTAACTGTTTTTTCTTACTACTGTCTTGTGTGCTTCTCTCATTTGTAAGTCACTTTGGATAAAAGCAGCTGCTAAATGACTAAATGAAAACAGAAACATAAGTTGAAGAATTCAAAATGCCCTGTGGTGAACCTAAATGGTTTTATAATTTATAGATTTCTTTGTGTTTTTTTTTGTCTTGCAGGTTCTATTTTCACCTCAAATGGAGCCTTTTACTGACCTAAAAATAAGGTATGTGGCATAATTTCTGTTATCTGTGTGTGTATGTGTGTGGCTGTTAGTGGTAGGACAATTATTATTAGTAGTATTAAATCATTATTATCTTATATCATTATTCATTCTTTTAGTATATTCCACTTAATCCTTTACTAGGGTTGGGGGGAGGGGGGGGGTCCCCCATGCCCATCCGGGGGGAAAAAAGTTTCAGGTACTGGGTAGACCCAGGACACCCAGGGCACACAGCACTGGGCACATACTCACTCACACAGTCATACTGTACACCACTATATAGGGGCAATTTAGAGCAGCCAATTCATCCATGTTTTTCGACTGTGGGAGTAAACCAGAGAACCCAGAGAGAACCCATGCGGACACGAAGAGAACATGGAACCTCCACACAGATCAAGATTCAAACCCGGATCCCCAATGCTGAGAGGCAAATGTGCTAACCACTAAGCATTGTGCTGCCCCAGTCATGTCTTACTCACTTAACTGAGCTGTAACCAAAAAGTTTTTTTTGTTTTTGTAACAATGTGCAAAGTGTGTGTCCCTCCTGGACAGTCTATTGCTGGGCACACACTCACTTACACACACACACACACACACACACACACAAACGCACTCTATATGGGGCAATTTTGGAGAACCGTACCGCCTGGAAAGTGTATTTGGTTTACAAAATCATAAAGTCTTCAAGGGCTTAGTGGTTAGCATGTTCGCCTCTCAGCACTAGGGATTCCCCATTAATTTTCCATGTTCTCCCAGTGTCCGCGTGGGTTTCCTCCGGGTTCTCCAGTTTCCTCCCACAGTCCAAAAACATGGATCAAGGTCAATCGAATTCTCCAATATTACCCCATATAGTGTGTGTTTATGTGAATGAGTGTGTGCCCAGCGATAGATTGGCGCCCTGTCCTGGGTCTATCTGCCCAGCACCTGAAACATATGAACCTCCCGCGCAACCCTAGTAAAGGATAAAGCGAAAGATAATGGATGGATGGATGGATGGATAAAGTCTTAAAGGGAGTGGTAGCTCAGTGGTTAGGGCATTGGGCTATCAATCTGAAGGTTGGGGGTTCAAATCCCAGGTCCACTGCAGTTACCAATGTGGGTCCTTGAGCAAGACCCTTAACCCTCATTGCTCCAGGATGTTGTAATTAACCCTGTGCTCACCTTGTAATTCGCTTTGGATAAAAGTGTCTGCTAAATATGTAAATGTAAAGACAAGATTTAAGGCAAGGGTGGCAACATGAATCCGTCTTTTGTTGATTCGATAATCCATCTATCCATCCATTATCTTCCACTTTTTCCTCTATTATGGTTGCGGGGGTGTTCCCCATGCCCATCCAGGGGAGAGCGTCTCAGGCGCTAGGCAGATACACCCAGGACAGGGGGGCAAACTATCACTGTGCACACACACACACACTCTATATGGGGCAATTTGGAGAATTCAATCGACTTGATCCATGTTTTTGAACTGTTGGAGAGAACCGGAGAACCCGGAGGAAACCCACGCGGACACGGGGAGAACATGGAAACTCCACCCAGATGGCGATTCGAACCCGTGCCCCCCCAATACTAACATGATGTGTGTAAACAGGTTTCAATATAAAAGCCTAAAAAGATTATTAACCCTGGTAAATCTCGATGACCTGTCCAATGGAAAAGTAGATCTCGGGCCAGAAAAGTGTGGGCACCCCTGCTTTCATTCATTTATTATCTCCCGCTTTATCCTCTATTAGGGTCGCGGTGGGGTTCCCCATGCCCATCCAGGGGAGAACGTCTCGGGCGCTGGGCAGATACACCCAGGACAGGGCGCCAATCCATCGCTGGACACACACTCACTCACACAGGCACACACTATATGGGGCAATTTTGAGAATTCAATCGACTTGATCCATGTTTTTGGACTGTGGGAGGAAACCGGAGAACCCGGAGGAAACCCACGCGGGCACGGGGAGAACATGGAAACTCCAGCCAGATGGGGATTCGAACCGGGAATCCCTAGCGCTGAGAGGCGAACGTGCTGACCACTAAGCCACCGTGCCGCCCCACCCCTGATTTAAGGTCTCGTTTTGAAATGGAGGCGGAGCTACAGTTTTGGCCACACCCTCTGCTCGCTGAGACCCCTCCCACCCAGTGCCGTGTACCCGCGCCTGTGAGTGTGTATGTGAGTGTGAGGCAGAGCGCGCGCAGTGTGTGCAGTGGAGATGTAAAGCGCTGTGTGTTTCGCAGTGTTCCTCCTCGACAGTCTGTAATCTCCATTCTAACTGAATGGCTTGGCATGGGGAAAAGCGGACTTCTCAACACGGCTAAGCTGCAGCTTTTACACCGGATCGGGCTGATTATGGTTTCATTGTCCCTGCTGCTTCCACCAGGTAAACAACCGCCGCCGCTCCGAACTCAGTGCAGCGTGGAAGAGTTACCAAAACCTCCCTTATTCCCAAATGCATACGTTCTGTAACCGTGTGGCGAGGTATTTACATTTCGTGCAGTGTAATGTTTTATTAGGTTTGTATATTATAACATCAGTAACTCTGAAAACCGTAAATCAAACTTTTAAGCGAGAGATCCGAGAGGTCGCAGGTTTGCAGCCACGCTAGCTAACTATGCTACACTCCACTCCAAAGTTTGTGCGCACGTTCAAGTTACACGCTTAACTATGTAGATATTTTAAATATGTTTTTCCTTCAGCACATTATTTTAACGCAATTAACGTAATTAGTTTAAACGCGCATTCTTAAGCATCGTTTGTTTGGCCATATAAAACATGTTTTAGCTTAGCGTACACTTTTCCGACCCTGTTTCTGCAAAACAATCGTCTTATACATTTTATAAAACTTATCGTCTTGTATTTCTTTTATTATTTTTACATTATTACGTTGTTTCTCCATCCGCCGCCATTCTCACGGTGTTCCGTACAATACTCGGCTTTGTAGCTGCAGGGTTAAATCTGTGCGACGACACACGACTCCTTAAACTTTACTTTTTTTCTCTACTTTTTGACTTTATTATGTTTAGTTCTAAATTGTTAAAAGGTTAAACCAATAAATTCCCACCGCTTAGTGTCGTGTAAGTCATTTTAACGACAATCCGACCACCTTCTTTTAAACAAAAATGTTTATTAGGGATATCTTCTACATCAGCACCCTTATTTAGCATAACATGTAATTAAAAACACAAAATAATTTTTTTTGGTACCAAACATTGTGAGTGATGTGTGCTGATGCCCTACTGTACAGATTATACTGCTATAGTATTGATTTATAAAGTTGATCTTTATATCAACTTTAAATTGATATAAAAAAAAGTGTGGGCACCTGTAAATTGATCTACAGGTGTGTAATATGGTTGATATTATATTAATCTGTAATAAGTATTAACTACACTATACCACTTTGTCAAACCATTTAGAAGTGCTGTCTATATAGATGGGAGGACTCATTAACACCAATGTTAGTTGTAAAACTTTTGTCAGATGTTTCTCACTGTCTGAATGTTATTTATTAAAACATAATGACATTCAATAGTGCTTTTTTTCTAAACTAACTTTTCTGTAACCACACTGTACCATCAGTACCACTTTGTGAAGTGGTCAGATTCTGGAATAATATGATGAGTATGAGTCCATGAACACAGTGAACAGATTCCTGATTCTTGTATTGGTTTTCTGTATGCTTTGCTGACTATGAAAATGTTTAGTTTAATACTTATTATACTTTGATATTCTTACTGTCATTTAGTCAAGGGGCTTAAAAGTATTGCAGTCTGTAACTTTTCAAACTACCAGTGTAGAGTAGTAGTTTTCCATCCCTAAGCAGATCAATTTTCACCTCTTGGGTAGGAGAGGTGCAGCGCTGGTGTTTACTCTGGAGGCAGGATTTGTGATGTCAGCTGCAACCTAAACCAGCTCCAACCGTTGTATAATAAGGTGTATGTAGTATCCAGGTGGTTTTTACCGCATTATGTAATTGTTTTATTTTAGCTTTAATGGTTTCTTCTCTTTAATGGAGCTTGTTCATCGTTCATAATGTATATTGCATTTGCAGCTTCTTCCAAACATTTGCTAGCACTGTGTCAGTTTTGTAACAATAACATCTCACATTTTATTGTACAAGACCTAGTACAGTAGGATTTCATTAGTTCTCTCTTTATGATGTGCAATCAATTAATAAAAATGTTTTGTTACATTAAACGCAGCCATGCTGCAAAAGTTACTTTTCTCAGGTTTCAATTGTTTGGTAGGCATCTACTTGCGTCTGGCCTTCTGGTTCAATTGCCAGGTTTAATAGGTGTAATGGAACAAAGAAAGAACCAAATCATTGGTTTAAAACTGCCAAACTGGACGTTTTGCATCTGTGTTGCATTATTGAAGTGTTTCATTATAACATGCTCCATCGGTTTCCAACTCTGACTGTGTGAGTGACGACATTGTGGAATTAGACCTACTCTGAGCTCACGCTTCTATTACGCCTTGTTTGGAATTGTTCTAAATCACGAGAACAAAAGTTCTTGGCTGTATATGGTAGAACATCTTTATAGCTCAGTCTACACTGTGCTTCCGCATGTAATCCTATACTCTATACTACTGTACCACTTCATAACCAACAGGAGGAGCGTTATTAATCAAAAGTCAGGGCAATGATATTAGCAAGTTTTTTTGGAAGGTTGAATAAACATTTTTGTGAAAATTAGAAAGTGAGTGTTATCAAAATAATAGCAAGTTGGTGATGTCATCATCATGGCCGTCTGTATAGAGAAGGGTAAAAAAAATGTGGACTGAACAAAAATATTTTCTCTAGTCTCTATATGGCACTGGCACGTTCTTTACCTTCTGCTGTTTGCTTCCAGTTTTACACCTTCTACGTAACAAAGTTCATCAATGCTCACGTGCTGTGAACCTGCCATCAGAGACCCTATTCAACAGGGGGCACAATCTGAATTCAACTGGTTTAGACATGTTTATACAATCAAATTCTAAACTATAGCACTTTACTTACTATATCTCCTTGTACTAGCAATTAACAAAACTACGTATTTTTAACATTCTTCCAATTTTTGTCATAAGATGCTCTCTCTGCGCATAAAGTAAGCTCCTTGTTGACATTATGTTGTAATTACACTGCGTAAAGGGGTATTGGTGTTCAGTGGTAAGAGTGGCTATCAATCAGATGATTGAGGGTTCATATCCCAAGTCCACTGAAGTTGCCAGTGTGAGTCCTTGAACAGGCCCATAAGCCTTATTTTTCTGGGTGCCATATCATGGCTGACTTCTGTGTTCTGACCCCCAACCATTAAGTTGTGATACTTGTAAGTAGCTTTGGATAAAAGGGCCTGTAAAGATAAGATAAGATAAGATAGACCTTTATTTGTCCCACAATGGGGAAATTCACAAGATGTAAATGTGTGAAAAAACTTGGCTAATCTATTATGAGATAAAACTTTTTGGCAAAAAAAAAAATTACTTATTTAATTCAAAGTCTTTTTAATTCCAATATTGTTTTAAAGATGTAGCTGTTGGGTGTGTGCATACCTTTTGACCAACAATGTGTGAAGAGAGAACATGCTTATGAGTGTCTTTATTATAAAGCAACATGTATTTTATAATGATCTGTCTCTCTGTTTTGTAGTGTTTGCTCAGTCATGTCGAATCCAGCGCTGTAATGCAGAGTACTTGGCCCTGTTGTCCCCCTCTGGCAGCCTTCAGGAGGAGGTATCGTCTGATGTGGACCACTGTGTGGCGTTGAGGGCTTACTCCCTGTGTACCAGACGGACAGCCCGTGGCTGCCGAGGGGACCTTGTCTTTCACTCTGCAGTGTTTCGAATCAAGGAGCTTTTTGCTCAACGCAACTGTTCCAGTGAGGGTCCGACTTCTTCGGCCAAGTCCACCAGCACGCCCAGACCCGCCGCGGTGGATGCCTGTGATTACGAGAGCCGAGTTTTGGCCTCAAACCATTTAGAGACACAGAAGAAAAAGTATGCGCACTGCGGACTATTCGGGGATCCCCACCTGCGCACGTTCAGAGATGAGTTTCAGACATGTAGGGTCGAGGGGGCGTGGCCACTCATCCACAACCGCTACCTGTCTGTTCAAGTCACAAACGTGCCAGTCATGGAGGGATCGACCGCCACAGCTACAAACAAGGTGAGGCTGCCTGTATGAGAGTATATTTAAATAATGCATTTAAATAAGTTGTCGGTCACTATCTGTATATTTTTATTATTTTAAAAAAAAATTATTTTTTTTTTTTTTTTTTTGTAACAGTGATGCTTAATTGGTTTTTAGCACATCATTTATTTATCATGTTTAAAAATAATGAGTTATTAGTACTGTGTCAGCTCATCTGAATCCATGTGTAGTGGCCACAAATAAGCTTCATTGTTTTTAATGGAATTGAACTGTTGGCAACAGAAATGGCTCTGAGTCTGCAGACTGCTCTCATACTTGAGAATCCCTGAGAACGTTTTGAAATTAGTTTACCTTTCATTACGATCCTGACTCGGGGCTACTTTGAAATTACACACTGAAATATTCTAGTAAGAGGTGCTGTCTTTTACTTAATGTCTCGTTTTTTCCGATTCAGAAATTTTCACACTGAATCCTGCCATGAACTTCACTCTCTGTTTATGACACTCGTGTACACTGATACTTTTGTACCTGATAGGGCTGATGCCAAACTTTAGGGAAAAAAAAAACACACTGGGCCACAATACCAACCTTTGAGGTTGTTTCAGGACATTGCTTGTACGAAAGTACAATGACAGTAAAGATTATTTTATTCGATTTAAACTTAATGTTCAAAAGGTTGTGTCTGAAATCGCCTACTAGCTATTTGGCACTAGATTGCACAGTAGATAGAACATATCTACACAACCGCACCATATCCACTGTATTAACATTTATTTTATAAGGTCAAACCATCAATGTAAAAGTTACACTGTTCATTAAGAAGCATAATTACATGAGGTCATACATAATCTTTTTTGTACTTAACTCAGATCTGTAAACACCCAACTCTTTGCTTTCCACATTTCTTGATCAACTCATGTCAAAATGCATTGAGGCAAAAACGGAAAATAAGAAAGAACTGGACTCACAGTTTACAGCAGTATTGGAAATTTATTTGTAATAACAGTCAGTGTTAGAGATCATCTCTGTGTATATTAGACTTTTTCCTGCTGTACTTCGAAACTATTAGGATAATTTTAATATTCAGTATATTTATGTATTTAACGACTGTACAGGGACTGAGTAAATAAGCAAATATAGAACCATTTTTGGTTCCTTAATGTGTTTTGTAATGTTCAGTTTTATTTAAACACAAAGCTTAAGATTAGGTTTTATGTTTGTTTTACTTCATATAAAAGAACTCTATTTTTATTTTTAACAACTTCATTCATCTCTATAACTTTAGTTCCTCGTCTGCAGCAAACCAGCATTCTTGACCGTGAACCAAAATCTCGATTGCTCATGTCCCAGGCTGACACTGTTGCTTTTTTGAGTTATCATGATTTTTATAAACTACTCTAAACCAATATGACTGCTCAATTTTGTACATGAAAAAATGTGAAACATCTGTGGACATTGTATTTTAAGCAGTTAATTTATAATACAGTTAATTTCATGTATCTAAATGTCTTAGTTAATGAGTCTTGTTTTGCTGCAGATGTGAAACATCTGTATTGTGCCCTACAAGGCAGGACCACTTTTTTTTAGTTCTTGGTGTCGTGGAAGTGGTTTTTGTGTTCACTCTGTTCTAAAAAGTAAACACTTGTAGTTCCTCGAATGCTGTTTTTAGCTCCTACTTTATGGTAAAGGACAGTCAGTGCACATTGCTTATAAGCAACTAAACGTGTGTATAACATTAACCATGTTAATAACAGTGTTTAAAAAAAAAGCACTGACAAATGGACTGACAAAAAAATGTAAGCGCAAGAGTACAGTGCATGGTAGTTGTGGTTCAATACACAATTCTTTGTCTGCATTTTCACCTTTAGAGAGATTATTAGTTTGCGATTAGTTAAATAAATGTTTTTAATTACTTACATACATTTGTGGTGCAGCTGAAAAAAAAAACATTTTAATTTTAAAGTATCCCAAAACTGGTTTAAAACCTCTTGGTCTGAAAGTTAGGCATTTTATTTATATATTTTTTTATATTATATTTATACACGCAAACACACATTGAATTCCAGTCATGTCATGTTATCACCATGTTTATTCCTTTCTTTCTGTTTTCATGAATCATCATTTTTTCCCCCTTTTTGTTCCCAGATAACAGTCATATTTAAAGCCTACCGCGATTGCAGCGAGCAGAAGGTTTACCAGGCCACTACGGACGACGTCCCTTCGGCCTTCCAGGATGGCACCCGGAGTGGCGGGCACGCGGGTAGCCTGCGAATCAACGAGGGCAACTGGCACGGAACGGGACGTCAGGTCACCATCCTCGCCCGCCACCTGGGTATATCGATCATCGTGCGCCGAGTTGGGCGCTACCTCACCTTTGCGATCCGCATCCCAGAGGAGCTGGTGGAGGATGGCGGTGGTATGCAGCTGTGCCTCCATGGCTGCCCACGAAGTGAACTCATTAACGCTCACGTGCTAAGCCGAGGACAGCGGCACGATGACGCCGCCGACCAGCCCCGGCCCGGTGGAGTCGGGCATGCCGATCTGCTGGAGCGTGCCACCTCCAGGTGCAGGGAAATTCTGCAGGTGGAGGACGTTTACTTCCAGTCATGTGTCTTTGACGTGCTCACAACCGGAGACGTGCAGTTCTCCATGGCGGCGTTTGCAGCACTCCAGGACTTAAAAGCGCTCCCTCCTAGCACATTAAAGCAGAGTGCTGCACGGACTCAACACATTTACAATGGTGCTAGGGCGCGCTCAGCACCGCTCCTGCTCATCGTAATGTTCCTCCTCTTTGTCCTGACCAGCAGACCTGGGTGAAATTTCGCCGACTTCTGAACCATTTTTCTGGACTTTGTTACAAACATTCTCACTTCCAACCAAGAGTCACTAGATGTTCCAGGCTGCAGAACCAAACAACCAGTGGGTTCTGCCAGTTAACCAGTTTTAATGATTCCATTGGCTGATGATAATCAGGGCCCCCATCAACTAAAGAAAAAAATACTCAGTGTGAAGACATCAGGTTGTTAAAGAATGAAAGTTAAACTTCAACCCCTTTTAGCACAGTGTCACACTGATTAATTTAATGTAGCATAATAAACAAATTTGCCTAAATATGTACACTATGTGAACAAAACTACTGGGACACCCACACTTTACGCCTACAGAGCATTTCATAACATCCTACTCTAAACTTGCCCCCCTTGTACAACTTTAACAGTCTCCACCTTTTTGGGAAATCTCTGGTAGATCTGTAAGGTCAGGCACTGATGTTGAATGAGATGGCCTTGCGTTTAGTATGTTATAGTCCAAGTGGGTTTTAATTAAATTGAGATCAGAGTTCTGTGAGGGCCAGTCAAGTGCTTTCACCCAGAACTAAACCCAACCATGTACTGTAGTTACAGAGCTGTGCACAGTGACAGTCATACTGACACAGAAAAGAGCCTTCCCCAAACTGTTTTACAGAGCCCCTACAGTTTTCTAAAGTGCAAGGCTTGGTGTTTTATTCTGTAGGTTGTTAAGGTGTGTTTCCCAATAATATTGTCCATATAGTTTACAAAACAAACCCTTTTTTACTTCCTTTTTCTTTTCATTTCCACTGACTGACAGAATGTCTCTGCTAAATCTGTATATAGTTTATAAATAAGTTTGTATTTATCAGACCGTACACAGTATCTTCATAATTTATAAGTTGATCTTTATCAAAACCAGATTCACAACTGACCCACTGGTTCTGGTTCTGCAGATGGGCTTATTCAAGAGAAACTGCATGCTGTCTACATGGAAACCACTTTTTTGAACTCATTTTCCAGTGAAATGAATGGATGTTATTTAAAGGGCAGCTACGTCATACTGGTCATTTATTAGTGGGTAATAACTGTTGACATGCAACAATATTATTCTATAACTGCTGCAGCAGGATGTCTACTGATGGACACGGCAAGCATTGCATTTGGACGAACATGGTGACGGCTATCTTTAATTTATTTAGGGGTGCACGGTACACTAACCAGACACTTTATGAAATACAGTACTGGTCAAAAGTTTGGACACATCACTTTCTTCCTCCATCTTTCTATTTCCTCCACTTACCATATAGATGGATTTTGTAGTTTTACAATTACAGGCTGTAGTTCATCTGTTTGTTTTTGTTAGTCCTCTGTTGGTTTTAGTGCAGCAGTGCTGCTGTAGTTTCATTTTTCCACCTCAGTGACACTGCTGGGATAGGAATAATGCACCAGCCAATCATACCTGCTCTGTGGTGCTACTATTGGGGTCCTGACCATTAGAGAACAGAGTAAAGAGGATGTAAACAGTAGACACTGTAGAACACAGATGGACTACAGTCTGGAATTGTAGAACTACAAAGTCCATCTTTACAGAAAGTGGAACTGAGAACATGGACAATAAGTGGCGCAAAAATTTAACTGGTTACTTGGTTGCTACATCAGTTCCGTTTGTAGTACATGCACTATGTAAATTAGACTGTAGTCACCTCCACCCTCTTTTTTTGTTTTGTTTTATTTACACATGTTGTTGCTCCCTGTTCTCTTATGGTCAGGACCACTTCAGAGTTCTATATAATATTTGGATGATGGATGACCCTCAGCGTTGTGGAGGAGTTGGTGTGTTTTATGCTGCTTTAAATGTAATCTTCTTGAATTTTCAACCACTGTGTTCACTTACTGTGCACTTTATTAAACACATTCCTCTTCTTTCTCCTGTTAAATTGGAGCCAGTAGCTTATTTGATGTGGCACAGTTTGTGTTCTACATCCTCATTATCAGCACTCACAGGATGCTGATGGCTGCACGTTTGCTTTGTTGGATTTGTTTTCAGTCCAACGATGTCACCAAGTTGGTCATCATTTTCCACAACGCTGCTGTATCTGATCCCTCTGTTCCAGATAAACATACCAACTCACACCAACATGTCACTATCACTGCAGTGCTGGGAATCATCCACCATCCAAATCATACCTGCTATGTGCTGGTCCTGATCATTAGAATGTGTAGAACGTGGTTGGAGAAACAGGACGGTGTTCTTTATAAAGTGGCTGATGGATGTACATCATTTCATCATGATCTTTGTAAAGCACATAGCAAAGTGTGCTTTGTTTTACCATCTGCAATCTGTGGATCTCATCCAGACACCACCTGCTTCTGTATTCACAGATCAGCACCTCAGTTTAATTTAGTTTAGGCCCCAGGCCTTTTATAACATCATGACATGTTCTATCATAGATCTGAATTGATAAAAGTGTTTATATGAATTCGATGGTGTCATAATAAGTCATAAAACTTTCTAATTTCCTCTCTTTCAGTTCAGAAGCGTAATCCCATCTGCTTTGTTTGTTTGGGAAATTAAAATCCATTGTATAGCGTTTAGGGCTAAAACTTTTTTTTTTTATAATCCTACAGTACCAGTCAAAAGTTTGAACACTACTCCTTTTTTTGCTCTACCTATTGTCCAAGTTCAATCAACAGGAGACTAACTAACTAAAAAGAAAAAAAAAAAAAAAACAGATGACCTACAGTCTGTAATTGTAAAACTACAAAGTCCATCTGTATGGTAAGTGGAGAGAATGGAGCAAGAAGAGGGTGTTTCCAAACTTTTGACTGGTACTGTATAAAAGTACTTGCTTTTTGCTGATATGAGTGCTTAAAAATTGAAAGTTTTTAACAACAAAATTATTTTCACACCAAAGACTTGTTGAGACATTATGCATTTGTCAAATGTTCTTTACTTCGTGACGCTCACATAACCAACACACAACACGGTACCAAGCAAAGGTATGGACGCACCTCCTCACTCTATTTTCTGTTTTATTCATCAACCAAATCATTAGAACAAATTTAATGGGACGTACACAGTATGTACTGTAGAACACAAACAGATGAACTACAGTCTGGAATTGGAGAACTCCACCTTTACTATAAGTGGAGCAAAAAGGAGGTGCTTCCAAATTTTGGCTGATGTTGTACAACTCCAGCAGAACATCTGAACTAATCATTTATATGTTTGTATCTTTACATTCAATGCATCAATATTCCTGCTAATTATCTTCTGAACCTTCATTGGACTGAACCCGACCAGATGACTATTTCTTGCATGAGTTTGATCGCCTGCCTGGGGATTGCTGGTTAATTAGCATGTTTAAAGGCCACTCACGTGTAGTTTGTCATGTTTTGGGATCATTGAACCGAACCCCTGCTGTGGTTGCACCTCGTTCCCCCCCCTCCCCGTCAGATCCAGCGTCTGATTTGTGCTACACATGGTTCCATTTCGATCAGCTCCTCATTTACCTGTTAAACTCCTCATGCCTTAATATCGGTCAGTAATCCCACGTCATGTCCAGTTAGAGTTTAAGATCTTCAGAACTTTCATTTAGCACTTCTCTATCTTTAAAACTAACTTGCGTCCAACAACGGAATGAGAAACGCTACCTATCCCGCTACTTCTGCTTCATGACACAAATACAAAAAAAACCTCTCACACTCCACTGTTTATCAAATCCTGTATATGATAATATATTAAGAGTGTATATATGTTATATAATGTGTACATTCTGTGTATAGATGATTGTAAATGTTTGTGTTTATTAGATTTTTAAACAGAAGTATCTCAGATGTACTCTGCTCTTTTCCATATTAAATGTGTTACCACACTTTTCTGATCTTTTATTGCGTCCTTTAACCGAGCCGTGCGCCACATTTAGCGCGGCTAATAACCAACACGCTCGGGCTTCCTGTGCGTGTTTGATTCAGACTAACACAATCACCTTTGAACTCGTGGCCCCGCTTAATAGTTCTTACCACAAACGAGAAAGGCTTTCATTATCCGTCATTGGAAATCAAGTCCAAAAGAGCAGCCGAGTTGTTTACCTACCCAAGCAGGTAATGGGTGGAGGAACTCGTAAATGCCTTGGTGTACCACAGACCGCTGTGGGGACGATTAAAAAAACATCTGGAAGAGTTACCAAAGGGAGGATTTATGTGCAGTTAGGAAGCAGAGAAGGGGAACAAGAGCCCCACACTTTAATAACGTGGCACCTTCGCACCCACTGGCTCGTTTCAAGTGAAGCTAGTTACTTGTAAAATTAGCTGTCTGGATGTTTTTTTTTCTCCGAGTGACTAAATGTTCTGCCAGAGACCAGAAATCTAGGCTTCCTAACTTTTCAATGTTATCTTTCGCTGGAAACAGTTTGTGTTTGTGCTTCAATAAATATTTTGCTTTTAACTTAATGACAAGACTAAATCAAATTATTTTCTGCACTTTATCATATAAAGGTGGCTTAGTGGTTAGCACCTTCGCCTCTCGGCACTAGGGATTCCCGGTTCGACTCCCCATCTGGGTGGAGTTTCCATGTTCTCCCTGTGTCCGCGTGGGTTTCCTCCGGGTTCTCCGGTTTCCTCCCACAGTCCAAAAACATGGATCAAGTCAATTGAGTTCTCCAAATTGCCCCATGTACAGTAGAGTGTGTTTGTGTGAGTGAGTGTATGCCCAGCGATAGGTTGGCGCCCTGTCCTGGGTGTATCTGCCCAGCGCCCGAGACGTTCTCCCCTGGATGGGCATGGGGAACCCCACCGCGACCCTAATATAGGATAAAGCGGAAGATAATGAATGAATGAATGAATCATATAAAGGTGGGGGGGGTATCGCGGTGGTTAGGGTGTTGGGCTCTCAATCTGAAGGTTGAGGGTTTAAATTCCATGTTCACTAAAGTTACCAATGTGGGCAATTAAGCAAGGCCCTTAACCCTCATTGCTTCAGGTTTGCTGTCCCTGTGTTCTGACCCCAGTCCTCAAGTTAAGATACTTGAAAGTTGTATTGGATAAAAGCGTCTGCTAAATAACTAAATGTAAACCACAGTGACAGGAGACCTGGACTTTATTACACATGCTGAGTATGAATTTAAATAGTTATTGTGCAAGTCTTCTAAGATTTAGAGAATATCCAGTAAGTTCTAGAAGGAGAGAACCTTAAGCAAACAGCAGATTACAGATATAGTTCCAGCAAACTATGCAGTGCTGGAATATAAACTTTGGATACCACTTGGACGTCACGTCTTACCTCATGCATCAGAATCCTGGATGAAGTCCAAACTTAAATCTTGCAGGTAGAGGGTGCAATGATGGAGAACCTAAATCACGTTGCTTTTGTGGGTCAGGAATTTAATGTCACAGCTCATATAATAGTTCTAGACAGAAATCCAGCATGGAACTGATTTTCAATCATTGAAAAGACAGAACATTGGAATATCATTATGAATAAAACGTAATTATTTGTGAGAGATTGGTACCAGTTTGGGCGGCACGGTGGCTTAGTGGTTAGCACGTTCGCCTCTCAGCGCTAGGGATTCCCGGTTCGAATCCCCATCTGGGTGGAGTTTCCATGTTCTCCCCGTGTCCGCGTGGGTTTCCTCCGGGTCCTCCGGTTTCCTCCCACAGTCCAAAAACATGGATCAAGTTAATTGAGTTTTCTAAAAAATTGCCCCATATAGAGAGTGTGTTTGAGTGAGTGAGTGTGTACCCAGCGATGGATTGGCGCCCTGTCCTGGGTGTATCTGCCCAGCGCCCGAGACGTTCTCCCCTGGATGGGCATGGGGAACCCCACCGCGACCCTAATAGAGGAAAAGCGGGAGATAATGAATGAATGAATGGTACCAGTTTGGAACTTTAAGGCAAAGACTTTAAACTTCATCAGCACTTAATTCTTAGACGTGCATTAATGAAACATTCATTCATTCATTCATTATCTCCCGCTTTATCCTCTGTTAGGGTCGCGGAGGGGTTCCCCATGCCCATCCAGGGGAGAACGTCTCGGGCGCTGGGCAGATACACCCAGGACAGGGCACCAACCCATCGCTGGGCACACACTCACTCACACAGACACACTCTATATGGGGCAATTTTGAGAATTCAATTGACTTGATCCATGTTTTTTGACTGTGGGAGGAAACCAGAGAACCCGGAGGAAACCCACGCAGACACGGGGAGAACATGGAAACTCCACCCAGATGGGGATTCGAACTGGGAATCCCTAGTGCTGAGAGGCGAACATTTGGATTAATGAAACAAACTCAGTTAAAGAGAATTGTTGGAATATCGTTAAACACACAAAGTTCTTTTAGTCCCATGCACTTTATTAAGTATGTAATTAGCCAATCACATTGCAGCATTTCGACATGTGAAAGAGGTGGTGACGTTCAATCAGCAGCAGAACATAAACTACAGCTGGTTTAAGTGGTTGTGAATCTGGATGTTGGTGCTGGATTGGTTGTTCAAACTGTTGATGTACTGGAATTCTCACACGACCATCGCTATGGTTACAGAGTAGGAGTAAAGTTAAGTCCCCTGGAAGAAAACACCTCAACACTGATAGAAAGGCATCAGTGACGAATCATTCATGACAAACTGAATGGGCGGCACGGTGGCTTAGTGGTCAGCACGTTCGCCTCTCAGCACTAGGGATTCCGGTTCGAATCCCAATCTGGGTGGAGTTTCCATATTCTCCCCGTGTCTGCGTGGGTTTCACCGGGTTCTCCGGTTTCCTCCCACAGTCCAAAAACATGGATCAAGTCAATTGTATTCTCCAAATTGCCCCATATAGAGTGTTTTTGTGTGAGTGAGTGTGTGCCCAGTGATAGATTGGCGCCCTGTCCTGGGCACACACTCACTCACATTCTGCCCAGCGCCCGAAACGTTCTCCCCTGGATAGTCAATTGACGGAAGATAATGGATGGATGGACAAACTGAATGCATATGACAAACCTTGAAGCAAATAGGCTACAACAAAAGAAGACCATACTGGCTGCCCCTCCTATTAGGTGTGTAGAGTGTACAGTTTGCACAGGCTCCCAAACATTGGATAATAGAAAGTTGAGAAAATGTCTGGTTTGAGTCTTGATTTGTGATTCATTCAGATGGTGTTCTGTTTGATTTTAATATAAAAAACATTAAAGCATGGATCATCTTACTGTTAGTGTTTAGGCTGCTGCTGGTGGTGTGAAGGTGTTGATGTTTTCTGAGCATCGTTTGAATGCCATGACCTGACCATGTCCATCTCTTCATGATCACAATGGACACATCTGATGGCTGTTTCTAGCATGAGGACTCATTTCTTTTCTAACAGGTTTCTTAATTATGACGGTATGTTTATTAAACTCAAACGGCCTCCGCAGTCACTCGATCCTAATCCAATGAAGCCCTTTGGGAATGTGGTGGAACAAATGATTAGCGTCATGGATGTGCAGCCGACAAATCTGCAGGAATTGTGTTATGATTTCATTTCAGTATGGACCGAAATCTGTACAGCAGGTTTTCAGCATCTTATTAAATGCCACATAGAATTAGAGCAGTTCTGAACGCAACGGGGAGCTGGACCTCATGCACGTGATGTGAATATAATGACGTGGCTGTTAAGTGAACAGGACCAGTCAAAAGTTTGGACATGCCACCCCAGGTCATTCAACAGCAGCAGCAGAGGGAGGGTAAGGTACTGTATACTGTATAGGTAAACGAGTCACAAAAATTTAAAAGAAGCACCTGGGCATTGAAATGGCATGGAATTCATCACAGGGCACATGGGCACACACACACTCACACACTCACACCCACACTCACTCACTATGGGCAATTTAGAGCAACCCACTTTACTTTTATTTACTTTAAATTCATGTTTTTGGACTGTGAGAGAAAACCAGAGAACCCAAAATAAACCCACGCAGACACAGGGAGAACAGGAAACACACCAACGTGGTTATTCCTAATAAGGATCAGCTGAAAGAAGAACACAATGTTTAAAAGGAATTTTTTTCAGCGATAACTACAGTACCAGTCAAATGTTTGGACACGCCTCCTTTTTGCTCCACTTATTGTCCATGTTCTCAGTTCCGCTTACTGTAAAGATGGACTTTGTAGTTCTAGAATTCCAGACTGTAGTCCATCTGTTTGTGTTCTACAGTACATACTGTGTACGTCCCCTTTACACTGTTCTAATGGTCAGACCCCCAGTATCACCACAGAGCAGGGATTATTTGGTTGGTGCATTATTCCTATCCCAGCAGTTTCCCTGAGGTGTTTAAATGAAACTACAGCAGCACTGCTGCACTAAAATCCCCTCACCACATCAGTGTCACTGCAGAACTGACAATAAACAATCCACCACCCAAATGATACCTGTTCTGTGATGTGCTGACCAACAGAGAACAGAGAACCAACAGGGAACTAACAAAAACAAAGAACACAGATGAACTACAGTCTGGAATTGTAAAACTACAAAGTCCATCTATATGGTAAGTGGAGGAAATAGAGAATGGAGCAAGAAGGCGGTGCGTCCAAACTAATGACGTTTAGAACCTTGTCAATAAGAAATCATTAGTCTGTTTATACTGTGGAATGATGTAAACAACAGGCTCCGTTACTGAAATCACATGATAAGGTCAGACTCTCACACAGCGGCCAATTATGAGGTCATAAAATAGCTACATATTTCCACAGACACAAAAAATGTGGTAAACATGTCCAATAAGAAAGCATGAAGCTCGTGGCATTAAAAAGATGTAAGCATACATTTGAAATATAAATTCCATAATTAAATACAGGTATCTTTACAGCAGATTATGTCCTGTGTTCAGTCAGTATAAAAGTTTAAATCATTCTCATCACTTCCCGTCGAGCTGCCATGTCTCCAACTTCGGTATCAGGGCTGTGAATCTAACCCGAATGTCTCCCAACATTATTCATCGTGCTATGCTATCTCTCACCCCTGACTGCTCCATCACCCTCGGTTTAAAACCATCGTACGTGCAAAGAGGAGACGAGCTTTATTCTCAGCAGCACTAAACCCTGTCGGAAATCATTTAATGCAGCAGGACTCTGCACCGGCGCGCTCATTCCTTCCCTCCTGCTTATCGCCCTCTATTAATAATCCGTCGTTAGGTCTAAAAGACAATTTAATACTCTAACCTTTCATTGTGGAGGTAAACAGATAAAAGTGCATTAGACTGTATTACATAATTTGAGCTTTGCCTAATCTCAGCCAAGTGCATACTATATGGACAAAAGTATTGGGACTCTTATACATTACACCTATATCACCTTACTCCTATAGCAAAGCAAAAAAAAATCTGTCAAAAAATTATTGTATAATCATAATTATTAGCGGACGGCACGGTGGCTTAGTGGTTAGCATGTTCTCCTCTCAGCGCTAGGGATTCCCGGGTTCGAATCCCCATCTGGGTGGAGTTTCTATGTTCTCCCCATGTCCACGTGGGTTTCCTCTGTGTTCTCCGGTTTCATCCCACAGTCCAAAAACATGGATCAAGTCAATTGAATTCTCTAAATTGCCCCATATAGAGTGTGTCTGTGTATCTGCCCAGCGTCCGAAATGTTCTCCCCTGGATGGGCATGGGGAACCCCACCGCGACCCTAATAGAGGATAAAGTGGGAGATAATGAATGAATGAATGTGTCTGCGTGGGTTTCCTTCGGGTTCTCCGGTTTCCTCCCACAGTCCAAAAACATAGATCAAGTCAATCTCCAAAGTTGCCCCATATAGAGTGTGTTTATGTGCGTGTCTGTGTGAGTGAGTGTGTGCCCAGCGATAGATTGGCGCCCTGTCCTGGGTGTATCTGCCCAGCGCCCGAAACATTCTCCCCTGGATGGGCATGGGGAACCCCCCGCGACCCTAATATAGGATAAAGCGGAAGATAATGAATGAATGAATGAATGATAATTTTTAGCACTGAATTACTGTATTTGCAGGATTGAGAGGTTAAGATTTAATTAGTTCAGTGCACTAGGGATAAAAAAAAATGTACCCTGGACAAATAAAACCTTCTCCCCTGCTGCATTTATAATGCAGTGTAACCATAATAAAGTATTGGAAGTGATTGATTATTTACAATTTAACATTACAATAATGGAATATATACATTGTTCTCAGTTAAGGTATCCATTGTAGAGATTTATTAGACACCACCCAATCTTGTGGCATGTTAAACCATCTTTGGTCTTTAGAAGCACTATTTGTTGTGATATAGCTTCTATCTGGTGCAATATAATTCTTTCAGAGCAATATAGGGCCGTGTGGTTGGAATAGCTTCTTGAAGCTGCTACAAATTATATAGAGGAACGAAGCTGCACTAAACAGACTGTTCCTCCTCATTCTCATCTCAGACATGCTCCATAATATTAAGATCTAGGGAGTATAGACTCCAGGGAAGCAATGTGAAACGTGTCTGACATTCCAAATACTTTTCTGTATGAACGAGTACAAATTCCCACAGACAAACCACTTCCTCCCAGCGAGACTGGAAGCTGTCGTAGATGCAGAGGGTGTGGTGGTGACATAATTGAGGTGAGAAAAGGTCCTGTAGGTGTAATGTATAAAGTGTTTCCATATAGTTATATATTTCTATACAGCTATTCTATATACAGTTGTGATCAAATTTATTCAACCCCCACTGAAATAAAGTGTTTTGGCCAGTTTGACATTGATTTGGATCATTTCAGTCATCTTATTTACAATTATATCAAAGAGGCACTTATAAATTAGACAAATATAACATAATATTTATGATGGAATAACCACAAATGTCTTTACTGTGCTCACATCATTATCAGTTTTATTCAACCCCCTAGTGACATTATTTTTTAGTACTTAGTACAACATCCTTTTCCAGTTATGACAGCTTTCAAGCGTGAAGCATAGCTTGACACAAGTGTCTTGCAGCGACCTATGGGTATCTTAGCCCATTCTTCATGGGCAAAAGCCTCCAGTTCAGTCACATTCTTAGGCTTGCGCACTGCAACTGCCTTCTTTAGGTCCCACCAGAGGTTCTCAATTGGATTTAAGTCTGGTGATTGCGATGGCCACTCTAGAATGTTCCAGCCTTTCATGTTCAACCATGCTCTAGTGGACTTGGATGTGTGCTTCGGATCATTGTCCTGTTGGAAGGTCCAACGTCTCCCAAGCTGCAGGTTTGTGACTGACTCCATCACATTTTCCTCCAAGATCTCCTGGTACTGAAGGGAATTCATGGTACCCTGCACACGTTGAAGCTTTCCTGTACCATTAGAAGCAAAACAGCCCCAAAGCATAATTGACCCCCCACCATGCTTCACAGTAGGCAAGGTGTTCTTTTGTTCATAAGCCTGGTTCTTCCTCCTCCAAACATAGCGCTGGTCCATTGTCCCAAACAGTTCTAATTTAGTTTCATCTGACCACAGTACACTGTCCCAAAACCTTTGTGGCTTGTCCACATGACTTTTGGCATACTGCAGTCGACTTTTCTTGTTCTTTGGAATCAGCAAGGGGGTGCGCCTGGGAGTTCTGGCATGGAGGTCTTCGTTATGCAGTGCGCGCCTTATTGTCTGAGCTGAAACTTCAGTGCCCCACATCTGACAGGTCTTTTTTCAGTTCCTTAGCAGTCACGCGGGGATTTTTCTCCACATTACGCTTCAGGTAGCGCACAGCAGTCGCGGTTGTCTCTTGGAATATTTAACAACTTCGCAATCTTTTTATATCCATTGCCATTCTTGTATAACCTCTTCTCTTGTCTTCTGGGACCATTCTCTTGCCTTCACCATGCTTGTAAACACACCAGTAGATGTCTAGAAGGAGCTGAGTATCACAGTCCTTTTAAATCTGCCTAATTGGTGCTTATCATGCTTGATTGCTGCTCGTTGACATCCACAGGTGTTTTCAATACCTGATTGAAAACACTGGAATGAACCTCTGTTCTTATAGATGTATGTATGTGTGTGCACTGAACTATCATCGACATGGGTTTTACTGTTTCCTCCCACAGTCCCAAAACATGGATTCAAGGTAATGGCTCCACTAAATTGGTCCTATCAATATTGCAAAGCAATAGATTGGCACCATGTTCTGCCCAGCACCCAAAAAGTTCTCACCTGGATGGGCATGAGGATTGTAGCAAGGGGACCTAGAGACCATAGTATAGGATTGAGCAGATATTATATATATATATGGAAGGAAGGCCATTCATCAATTTTTTTTCTTTTATTAACATTGGCAATTACAGAAACTAATAACAATAGGAGTAATAATTAAGAGGGATCAGCAGGTGTAAACAGTAGCCTCTCTTGTGTGTCATCCTGAATCCAGTGTGTTCAACTCCCCGCTCTCTGGAACCACACCACATATCAGGTCAGAAGTCGACGGCGCTAAACTTTCTAACAAATGGCCCTTCTAAACCGCGAGTGCAGAAAAAGCCGGCTCTGAAATTAGGTGTCTGTATCATAAATCTTGTAATGTTATAATAATTTGCAATTCCCTCCCTCATCAAAGGCAATATTAGCCTAATTTATTATCTCCGTGCGCGTGCGGTGCACAGAGGCCGTGGAGATAAGAGTCTATCAGGAGGGGGATTGATTTTCATTAACTGATTGTAATAAAGATGAACTACCAGGTCTACGCGCTGACCAAGAGCCACACTTTATTGTAATTGGTCCAATTTATATCAGGAGCCACTGCCTCTGTTCTCACTCTCTCTCTGCCTCAGCCACCTTTACTCTGTATCTCTCTCTCTCTCTCCCTCTCTCTCTCTTTCTCTCTCTCTCTATAGCATTTTGTTTTTACCTCATTCTCACCTTCACAAATACCACATTATGGTTCTATTATGCCTCTTAGTCCATAGCCTGCTTCACATCGCGTGTACAACTTAGTTTATTTCATTTAGTTGTTTCCTCAATGCAACACATTTACTCACATACTATCTATAAAGACGAGACGTTCTGTTCAGGCTTTTTGTGGGTGGTGGGTTTTACCATAAAACCAGTGAGGCCTTTAACAAGAATAGCCTGAACTGCATTACATGCATCATGTGATAACATTCTGAAGCGTGCTGGTCTGATTAGTATGCATACCAAAAGAGTGTTCACAGTGGAATTACAGGACAGTAATGTGCAAAAAAAAAAAAAAAAAACTTTAGTTTGAGGTTTTCAATGTTAAGTTTTTAGAAATAATGCATGAATACATCCCACTTATCACCAGTCAGAAGAAATTAACACAAACACTTGGATGGTTTAATGGCGCCCTCTGGTGTAAGTATTTAAACTGCACAGTGCAACACATGGAAATGGTAACTCGGTTATGCTGACATAAGTTTGCCCCGTTTCAGAATTTAATAGTTAAACTACAAAAACCTTTAGACAGCAGGTTAGGAGAAATCCCAAAATCATTCACTCATCATCTTCTGCTTTATCCTGTGGGATAGGTGGGGGGGTTCTCCATTGCCCATCCAGGGAAGAATGTTTCGGGCATTGGACAGACACACCCAGGACAGAGCGCCAATCTATTGCACTCACACAAACACACTCTATATGGGGCAATTTAGAGCATTCAATTTACTTTGAATCCACATTTTTGGACTGTGGGAGGAAAACGGAGAACCTAGAGGAAACCCACGGGGACATAGGGAGAACACTCCACCCAGATTGGGATTCGAATCTGGAATCCCCAGTGCTGAGAGGAGAACATGCTAACCACTAAGCCATGGTTATTAAAGAAGAAGAGGTATCCACTGTGTTGATAGTTCAATTCTGGCAGAAGTTTTCCATCCATCCATTATCTTCCGCTTTATCCTCTATTAGGGTCGCGGGGGGGGGGTTCCACATCCAGGGGAGAACGTTTCGGGTGCTGGGTAGATACACCCAGGACAGGGCGCCAATCTATCACTGGACACACAGACACAAACACACTCTATATGGGGCAATTTGGAGAACTCAATATACTTGATCCATGTTTTTGGACTGTGGGAGGAAACTGGAGAACCCGGAAGAAACCCACGCGGACACGGGAGAGGAGCTAGTGCTAACCACTAAGCCATCGTGCCACCCTCTGGCAGAAGTTACAAGAGTTAATTCTGTATTAACCCGAGTCTGTTTTAGTATAATGCTTTTTAAAAAGGGGTTTAAAACATTTGGCATATTAATGCACTGTTGCCATAAAGACTCTTATCTCAGACTCATTCCATCCAAATGCACCACAGAGCACCACAGGACGTCATTCTTACCTGTGGCCATCAAACTGTACTGTATAATCAAACTCCCTCCCTTAATAATACAAATTTTATGTGCAATATCATAATCATGAATAATTATGATTCAGATGTGCAATATTATACAATAACCTGACCCACAGTGCAACATATTTTCCATTAAAATATATATTAAACTTACATTACACTGCCATTTAACTTTTACTTTATTCTGTATTTTTTATTTAATTTTACTGCACTTATTGTTAATTCTTTACTCTTCTTCTGTATATATTAACATGACATTTCACCCTCGACGATTAAGCAAGTATAAAGTATTCGGATTCTACAGCATGCCTGTAATATAGGAGGACATTTACGTCAGCATTAATCAAATACACACATTTTTTATAGTAGTTTAAATTTTTATTGTAAAATTGAAAAAAGAAGAAGAGAAAAGCCCATTATACATTTCCTTTTAATATCTTGTTTTAACCGATAAAGAAAGCAATTAATAAAGAGAAACAACTTCAAGAATCTCTTCAATAAATAAATAGATAAATGAATCATAAAATAAATAAATAAATAAATAAATCATTAAATAAATAAATAAATAAGCACTATATGAGTCAGCGCAACACCAAACCACTGTAAATATATTTTGTTTTTTTAAAAAAAGGGTCTATGTTGAGCTTCTCAGAATGTTAAACATCCGCATCATAAAAACTAATTCTGCATCTTTTAGTTTTTACTTGGTCATTTTCTGAGCAAATCAGCTCATGTCCTGGAAAATTAGTACAAAGCAAGAAACGCAAAAAAGAATCAAAGCAACTGTAAACAGCGTTACATCATCTCATCGTCTCCTACGTCATCCGTGACACGTATTCATCAGTAAATTCTGTAAATAGACTTCCATAAGCTTTGTGCTGCGAAAACCAGAAGTTAAAGACTTAAAGTCTTTGTAAAGCAGAAGACCCCACGAGCCCCCGAACCCTCCCCAGCAAATCCCCTTGGAAAGGTTCCTGTGCTCATGTTCCCGAATATACACATTTGAGTTCTATAATAAGCTACTTTCCTTAACATACAAACCATAGTTAAAGAATCTTATTAATACGAGTAGTACCATTAATATACTTTAAGCCCTGCCATTACTCCCCCCACCCCACCCCATTCAAAGCATGCTCAACATCAGAACGGGTATGGCGATGCAGAATAATAACCTCCTTTGATATGAATATGCATAAAATGAAAAATGAAGGTATTGATGCTGGTGAGTTAGTGTATGGGTGAATGCAGATTCTAACATGGTTATGTATGATGCTTGTTTTAAAAAGTTTATTCGTATGGAAATGTAACAATTCTGGGAAAAATGTCTACGTTGATGTTCTAATAGGCTCTATATAAGCATTGGATTAGTGCTGGCAAAGCGATTTTTCAAGCTGAATGAACACCTGGATGTCTACGACTAGTCTGATACACATTTTGTCCTGTAGTTGCAGAAACTGGCTACATCTCAAGCAGCATTCAACATTACGTCCGTAATGGATTATGGAATATATTCAGCATTCTTATTCATCCCAAAAGTGTTCAGTGTGGTTAAAATTAGGGTTGTTGGAACATCGGCAATGGCGTACAGCCACACATCGTGTTCAGACAATCATGCTAAAAGCTAAAAGGTCACCACAAAGTTGCATATAATATAATATTAGAATATAATAGTCCTAAATGTTTTGGTACACCCAACCTTAATCCCAGCCTTCAGTGGAAATAATAGAAATGTTCAGCAATTACATTTATCAACACACTTTTTGCCATGTGGTGCACTTTTGGGAGATTTCTTTGAGAGAAGGCTATCAAGAACTAATACCCCGAGCTAAACCAACTCACAATTTATTAGCCAGCACTTGGAAGATTAGTTCATTTTATTTGCAAGCCTAGCAAATCAGAGCCCTAGTAACCTCCCTCTGGAGGCAGGAAGCCCCATCCCTCATGTTTACTCACTTTTATTGCTTTTCCCCATCTCTTTTTCCTTTCGCTGTAATGATATCATGTCTCAAACTTATTAAACTTTGGGCGCGAGGTGCCGTTTTTAATTTGCATTAGACCCGCTGTTACGCGAGGGCCAATTTTTAATTTGATTTGAATAATTCACACATCTGGAATGTAGAGATTTGGAGCGCAGAGTCCTCACCATGCAGGGTTATTAGAGCAAGGATGCCTTAAGGCTGGATATATATTTGTGTGTACAGTATGTACATTACAGAGTCCTATACTACCATTACCGGAAGATAAGTTGAACAAGTCTGCTGGAAAAAGGACACTCATCTAAAATTGCACGTACTGCAAAAAAATCCTGCAGCAGTGACGGACACTATATGACCAAAGTTATGGTGACGCCTAAAATAATACACAAGATGTAGAAAAAGGAGGTTGTAATTATCAGGATTATCTGTATATGTAATTATCTGTATCTGAAAAACAGAATTAAAGCCAGTATTATGGTTGGGAATATCAAATATGGCAGGTCGAAACATTTTTAGAAACCTTTGCAGAGACGAGGATCAAGTTAAGCCCTTCCCCAGTGTGTTGCGACAAAATAGCAGGCAGCAAATTTAATATTAGGCTCGACAGGAAGTTATAACACAAAACAAATCATAATTAAAATGGGAGCAGACAATAATTTGGCCATATAGTGCGTATTACATTACACCCGGCAATCTGCATATAGGACTGCTGTTGTACATCTTGGCAGTGTGATGAAGGTAATATATGAAATGAGTTTCCTCAGTGCCATTAGGTGCACTCCATGGAAACTGAATAAAACATGACTTGGAATGAATGCGAGGAATAAATAGCGGACATTTTTTATGAGGGACACGATGCAGGATCTCATTGCCTTAAGCTGGAAATGCCTGATGCCGTTTAATCCTCTGACCCTCTGACAACAGTATGTGCTTATAAGCCATGTGCTTGCATGCTACCCATCAGACAGAACACGAGCAGCTGCTGGGAGTACATCGGAAAGTCGCCGTCTATGCCCTTTAAACCGAGATTCCTGCCCTTTCGAACGGCCGCAGCACTTTGGACCGTCCAGATCGTCGAGGTCTGGACTTGGAGTGTCTTTATTATTATTAAACTGGAGTGCAAAGCAGTCTGTCTGATCCTGAGGCGCGGTCGTCTCTGGCTTCAGTTATGAATTGTGAAAAAATTAACTGGGTCGATATGTAATTGATTGTGCATAAGTCGCCCTGAGGAGCAGGCTGGATGGTTAATCAATACGAGGCGTATGATAATGGTGTGGTGTTGGGCCATATGCCAAGATTCACGTAACGCTGGTTATGGGAGCTTTAGGGTTCAAAGTTTAGAAAGTTGAAGAGAAGAGTGGTATGGTACACACATATACATAATGTCCATATAGTGCAATGTTACATTCACAAATCATATATATATATATATATATATATATATATATATATATATATATATATATCCTTTCATTCATTCATTATCTTCCGCTTTATCCTCTATTAGGGTCGCAGTGGGGTTCCCCATGCCCATCCAGGGGAGAACGTTTCGGGCACTGGGCAGATACACCCAGGACAGGGCGCCAACCTATCGCTGGGCACACACTCACTCACACAGACATGCGCAAAAACACAGTCTACATGGGGGAATTTGGAGAACTCAATTGACTTGATCCATGTTTTTGGACTGTGGGAGGAAACCGGAGAACCCGGAGGAAACCCACGCGGACACAGGGAGAACATGGAAACTCCACCCAGATGGGTATTCGAACCGAGAATCCCTAGCGCTGAGAGGCAAACGTGCTAACCACTAAGCCACCGTGCCACCCATATATATATATATATATATATATATATATAATGATTTGTGAATGTAACATTGCACTATATGGACATTATGGACGGGTCAGTCGAAAGCTTGTGGTTAAGGAACCAGCCATGAGACCTGAAGGCCCCCAATTCGATTCCCAGTCCCACCAAAAAATATGGCTGAAATGCCCTTGAGCAAAGCACCCAACCCCGATTGCTTCCCGGGCGCTGTATACAGGGCTGCTCACTGCTCCGAGCACATGTGCTCACATCACTCAGTGTGAGTATATGTGTGTGCTTCACTGCACAGATGGGTTAAATGTGGGGGACAAATTTAAGCACGGCAGTTAAAAAAGATCACTTTATCATTAATAAGCTGATGTAATCAAAGCTAGATTTAGGAATGTTTTTATTTTGGCCAGGCAGTGCATTCCAAAAAGCTCTATTTCCAACCTGCTGAACGTTTCGAACCTTCACTGAATCTAAACATGAATCCATGGCTCATTTATTCCAAAAATGTATTAGTCACTGGATCTTTTCTAAACCAAGTACAAAAATAAAATGTGAAAATAAAAGTTGTTACCACAAAGTGGGGTGTCTAGATTCGTCTAAAATGCCTTTGTATGCAATTACACAGAGAGGGGGGTGACCTGACACACCGCTGCATCGTATTCCTGCCGCATGCCCACGATGAAATGTGACTTTGAGCTTTTATTATTTTCCTGTGCTTAAACTGACTGAGTTAAATATCCGAGCGACTACAGAGGCCCAGAGTGCAGCATAAAACACAATGAAATAGAGCAGCATGTCCCAAATAAAGTCTCTTCATGAATGGAGAAAATGGAAAATGACTGAACCTACTGTTAACAATCTCTCATTTACATATTCTACTCCACTAAAATAGCTTTTAAAATACCTTTTTTTCTTCTTTTTGTACTATTTTGTTTAAATATTCTGAAACCCAGTAGTTAGAAATGTAAAAGGAAAAGAAATCATCTTTCCTCTTATGACCTGAAGCAAGTATTCCATCTCACATCTGTTTTTAAACATGTAACATCATTATTAGTAGTTTTGTAGTATTAGTGTCTTCATTAATACTATATATTACTGGCGAACAATAAAAAGGTTTGGTCCTTTGGTCCCTCGGAGTGAAAGATTTTTTTTTTCAGTTGTACTTTACCACTGGAAACCACAGAAGACCAAAAGTCCTGGCACGCTTGCTTGAGAGAGACGGCGACACAAGAAAGGAAACCGGGAAAGAAAGTAGTGGCACTAAGCTTTCTTGCACCTTCCCTTTAGATGTCCAAGTTCGAACCCTCATAAGTCCTGAATCATTAAAAGTGAATAGCGCCTCCTCTGGAATATAGCGTATGCGTATAGAATGTGTATATAGAAATCTATGCGGTTCTTACTGCTTTTGTGTTTGTTGTGTAACCAGTCATCATAGCGAGAGAAGCTCTGTAGTTCAAAAGTCCCGTCGTGTTTCAAGATTCTGGTCCTTTGTTCTCATTCCACGCTGCTTGTAGTTGATCTGTGGGCTGCTGCTGGCGCCCCGTTCCCACAAACATCTTCACCAATGAAATGCTGATATGTCTTCGGAACAAAAAAATCCTTTCATCTTCTTTTTTGTAGCTTTTTTTTTTTTTTTTTTTTAGTTTCAAGGAAAAAAAAATCAAACTCCACTTTAGTTTTTACTTTTTCAGATCCTATGGGGGAAAAACAAACAAACAAAAAAAAGATTAAGTTCATATGTAATTAAATTCTAAAATCTTACTCTAAATATAAATAAGAGAAATAATAGGGAAATAATTTTACTAATAATTTAATTTGATTAGAACACTAAGTATACTTCTATATATCTATCTATCTATCTATCTATCTATCTATCTATCTATCTATCGTAAAGCATATGAATGTAATATTAAATACATTTTTTTCCCGATGATTTTTTATAAACTGCTTTCTGTAATGTGGCCACTAGATGGGAGTATTGGGTTGTTGGGGAAACAGAAGACCACTTTATTAGTGAATTTGCTGTAAATAAACGCTTTTATGGGTCAAAGCATGTTTTATTTTATTAGAGTGTGATTGTAATCGTTTAATAGACGAGGTTGACACTCGTGGTTGTGTATTATTGTGAATAAATCACAGGAAAGAGGTGCAATTGCAGGTGTATTTTATTCACAATAATACATTATGCTTTATTACATGCTTTATTATTCATATGATGAATATATACAAATCTTTTGTTTACATTCCCTTACATGTGTTTGGATGCGCGGTCCCTTAAGTTTAGAACATTTAGAGCTGGTTTTCTTCATAAATACTGACTTGTGTTTGTAAGTCGCTTTGGATAATAGTGTCTGCTAAATGACTAAATGTAAATTTAAATGTAAAACATTTAGTCAACGTTTAATCATTCTGGACCTTAAATCTGATTGGCTGAGCCGTTTGTCCAGGTGGTTTACAGTCATATCAATGCTTTATATACATTACATTATTTTAAATGATAAAGTACTTTATATCAGGATTAAAATAAACAGCGAAACGTTTCCCGCTAAAGCAGTTTGGCTGAGAATGAATTGTGTTCTGTAATTTGTCCGCTAGATGGCAGCATTGATTAATCGCTGAGTAAAGGATTCCGGTTTCTCTAACAGCGTTTGCTTTAAAAACCGAACTAGATTACGTCACCGAAGACGAGTTTCTTAACAGTTTTCACGCATTTATGAATCAAACCTGGTTTTTGTTTTAATATAGTGTGTTTGTAAACGTTTAATAAAAAGCGATTGTTATTGTAAAAGCAATAAGACACTGGAGGTTGTGCATTGTTGAGAGACACAACCCCACTTTCCCGATAATTACTGCTTTAATATGCTCACAAAACAATATTTGTCATATTCATACTCATCTGTTTTTAAAGGGACAAGTGGCCTGAGAGGTTTCCATCACCATGAGCTCACTTTAAATCACATTTACATTAAAAACTCACACTGATGCCGGCTTTTCCAACTTTCCTGTCCGTCCCGTATTATGGTCCGGGTAGAAACTCGCGCGCTGCTATCAGTGGCTTTTTATTGGCATTTTAAGGGTCTGTTTTTTTTTTATTTTTTATTTTTATTTATTATTATTATTATTATTTATTTATTTATTTTTTTTTTTTTTGGGGGGGGGGGGGGGGGAGGTGACTATTCATTACAATGTTTAATTCTGATATATATATATATATATATATATATATATATATATATATATATATATATACTTAATTTTGCTGATAAATATTATCGTCACTATAAGTATCATAAGTGTAATCTAATGGTGTAGCTCAGGCAGGGTTTAATGAGGGGAGAGTATTAGGCAGAAGAGGTTTTTTTGTTCTCTATTAAAGGTATAATTTGGTGGTATTATTGGTGTTCTGACCATTAGAACAGAGTAAAGGGGATGTACACAGTATGTACTGTAGTCCACAAACACTACACGTACACTACAGTCTGTAACTGTACAATGTATGGACAATATGGACAAACATTGGACAATGTATGGACAAACATTTGATATTCTTATATATTTAATAGGGCGGCATGGTGGCTTAGTGGTTAGCACGTTCGCCTCTCAGCGCTAGGGATTCCCGGTACGAATCCCCATCTGGGTGGAGTTTCCATGTTCTCCCCTTGTCCATGTGGGTTTCCTCCGGGTTCTCCGGTTTCCTCCCACAGTCCAAAAACAAACACATGGATCAAGTCAATTGAATTCTCCAAAAATTGCCCCATATAGAGTGTGTGTGTGTGTGAGTGTGTGCCCAGCGATGGATTGGCGCCCTGTCCTGGGTCTATCTGCCCAGCGCCCGAAATGTTCTCCCCTGGATGGGCATGGGGAACCCCACCGCGACCCTAATAGAGGATAAAGCGGGAGGTAATGAATGAATAAATAAATATATATATATATATATATATATATATATATATATATATATATATATATATATATATATATATATATATATATATATACACACACACACACACTCGGCTGTGTTAATAGTTTTTACAGACTGGTTTAAAACAGAAGGTTTGCAAACTTTTGGCAGCATTATTTGGTTGTTAACCGAATTGAAACTGACAGTTAAATTAAAGTTAAATGTTCAGTTCAGAGCAAATGGCTGTTTTAAAAAAAAATTAAGCCTTAAAGCATAAACTTTCTTTAAGCCTTAACATTCTTTCGTTAAAATGACGTTTAAATGACCGGAGGTTCAAGACATCGAAAAAGCTGTCAGAAGTTTAGTTAAAGAAAAATATCTGACCCACATTCATCCCCAATCCCTTTTCTCATTACCTGTCCTTGACCAAAACGGATTACTGTTGTGAGCTGACACGGTGTTTGTGAGAGTTGTGTGTTTACCTGTGTTGTTGCTGAAAGCCTGGTGTGTGTTGAGTCACGTCAGTAGGGACGACTTGCATCCTTCGGCCGTTTCAACTGCACTTTCAATCTCTTCATGCCAATCTGAAAGCCGTTCATGGCCTGAATGGCGGCCTGTGCGCTGGCCGGGTTGTCGAAGCTTACAAAACCTGAAAAGAAAACCGTGGGATGGAAAAGTGAGGGCAGAAGCTAGAGGGCATGATGAACACATTAAGTAAAAAAAAAACTCTCTATATGTGGCAACTATATATTTAGTTTTTAGATAATAACTACAAATGGATGTTGGATGTGGAAACTTTATTCTCTGAAGACTGTGTCTTGTGAACCACTCAGAGGATTCCTGCGAGCTTTATGGTATAAATATGCAGGAGTATAAAATGAGCAATATTTCTAAAGGAGGTTATAAGTGGATCATTCTCACAGCCCCCCACTGATAGCAGGTGCTGCCTCACCCCGTGCATCTTGTCCTCATCAGACTCTAAAAACTCAAACAGTGACCTGAAACTGAGTTTAATGTAACTCCAGCTGCTGAATTGGAACTGAACTGTGAACCTGGCTTTTCATATATATATATATATATATATATATATATATATATATATATATATATATATATATATATATATACACACACACAGTCAAGATTTTGGACACCATCAATAAGCTCCACTTGTCCATTTTATCAGTTTCATTGGACTTTTAACTTCCACAGCTCTAGTCTGTAGTCCATCTATAAATCTAAGGAAGGTTTCCTGTATCGTATTAAATGCCACATAGAATTAAGTCACTTCAGAACACAACAGGGAGCCTAAAAATGTATACGCCTTGTGTAGTTAATAACTATATTATTTTTAATATTTAATAATGACTGTTGAGTCAACCGTACCAGTCAAAATTTGGACACGCCCCCTTTTTGCACACTTATTATCCATGTTCTCAGTTCCACTTATCATAAAGCTGGACCTTGTAGTTCTATAATTCCGGACTGTAGTCCATCTGTTTGTGTTCTACAGTATTGTATTATACGATGTACATCCCCTTTACTCTGTTCTAATGGTCAGGACCCTAATAGTACCACCAGCAGGGATTATTTGCTTGGTGCATTATTCCTATCCCAGCAGTGTCACTGAGGTGTTTAAATGAAACTACAGCAGCACTGCTGCACTAACACCCCTTTCCACATCAGTGTCACTGCAGAACTGACAAACAATCCACCACCCAAATGATACATGTTCTGTGATGATCCTGACCAATAGAGAACAGAGGAAACAGACAATACAGACAGGTACTGCGTGAAATATGTGAATATATAAAGCAATGAAAGTTAAGGGCTTTGCTTGAGGGCTCACATTGGCGAGCATAGTGGGACTGGGGTTTAACACCCAACCTTCAGATTGCTAATCCTAACCACCGAGATGCCACATCTATCTCTTTGCAATGCACAAGTCCAAGTGTAAGGTGTCCAGGCTACATCAGCACAATAACTCAACAGCAGCTACAGTAAGTTATAAAAACCCGAGTGCTGGATATGTCTTATAAAATCACTTCTTCTCATGACCTAGAGCAGACTGGATGGGTGTTGTTGATAACCACACGCTCAATCAAGTACAATATTACACTGGATTAAATATAAACACTGGATTTAGTTTGGAGTTTCATGAACATTTCAATGTACTTTAACTGCTTAATGTAATTACAACTGCAGATAACAAAAACACAGAGACGTTCTTTGGGGTGAAGCGACATGCTGATCCATTATAATCCATCTATTAAAGAGCAGTGTGTATTAGTTTATGGGTTTTACAATACAGTCATTTTGCGCAGCATGAAACTGCATTTAAGTCTTTTTTTGACAATAGCCCCTTTTCACCCATGGAGCATTTTATGCAAAATTGTAGACTCCCCACTGATATCCATTCATATTGAAACACATTTAAAATGAAAACTGCACCCAAGATTTCTAAAAGGTTCCTACTTCCATGTTAATTTAAATAACCCCAAATAACCTCCTCATTGTGTGCCACTGAAATTGACACTTTTCAAAGGCATTATTAACAGGAAAAGCGTACAGACGCCCGAATCTCACAGGTTTTCAAACAGTATTTGATTTTCATCTTCGTGGCAGTTTGACGTCCGTGGAATTACACCATATGGCCAAAAAGCTGTTAAAAAGCATCTTTCTGTTTTGCAGGGTTTAAGCTGGGCCACTTAGTTCACCACAAGAATTACACGCTTTCAACTGTGTGGCACTCCATTAGTCTGCACAGAGCCTTGACCTTATCCTCCCTGAGCACTCGAGGAATGAATCATAACAGAGCTGGAAGTTTTTGGGAACAGACTCTGAAGTTTTTTCGATGGAATTCGTTTGGACAGACATTTCAAATGATCTGAAAAGCTTTTTTAGATGGGTCATAAATAGCAATTTAAAAGTAATGCCTGTGGGTTTGAGTGCCACATTACACAAGGTCATACAGTTGGGACAGCCAGATGTCTTGAGCATCGAGAGTCCACAGATCTGTTTATATTTTAGATTTTATACTTCTGCTAAATTTTATATTTCACTTTAGATTTTAGTCTATATCTAATATTTAAAATTAAATTGGAATTTTACTTCTAATAGAAATTGCTAGAGAGGAAAGCCACAATTCCCTTTTCATTGCATGTGATGCAAATGACAATGAATCCTCTTAAATCCTATATCTGTGTCTGCGCAAGCTATGCACTTAAAAAAATACTTTTAAAGTAACACAGGTGGCTTAGTGGTTAACACATTTGCCTCTCAGTGCAGGGGATTCCAGGTTTGAATCCCGATCTGGCTGGAGCTTCCCTGTTCCCGTATCAGCGTTCCCACAGCCCAAAAAACATGGATTCAAGTTAAATTGAATGCACTCACCCACAGCCCTAGTATAAGATTAAGGGATTAAGAGGAAGATTTATGAAAGTGGTTAGGGCGTTGGGCTATCTGAAGGTTGTGGGTTTAAATCCCAGGTCCACTGCAGTTACCAATGTGGGTCCTTGAGCAAGACCCTTAACCCTCATTGCTCCAGGGATGTTGTGATTAACCCTGTGCTCACCTTGTAAGTCGCTTTGGATAAAAGCGTCTGCTAAATGGCCAAATGTAATGTAATCACTATTTTTCCTTAAATTTCAGACATTATTTTGATATTTATCTATGTAGTTTGTGGATTCAGTCACACCTACTAGGTGAATCTGCTCCTACCCTTCATTGGCCAAAGACAAATGTACGCCAGAATGTCTGTCAAGTCCTTCCTTAAGGAATTGCAACTTTTATTAAGCATGTTAAGTGTTGAGCATGCATGAAGGAGCACAACTCAATTTCCAACCCCTCCCCAGCCCCCGGTGTCGGCACCTTAACCAGCCAGTGGATGCTAAGTTAATTTACTCTGCCACTTCTAAAGCAGGCTGGTTCCATCGCTCGTTAGCATATTGGATTACAGGACAAATGAAACCTTAAAAAAAGTAAAACCCTTTTTTGCCCCTCACCACGAACACTCAACATCTGTATTTCCATTTTTAGAAGAGAAGAAGGACATTTAATCAGTTTCAGGCAAAACTAATTAAAATGAGCTATGGGACCCACCGAAGCATTTGCTCTGGTTGGTGGCTCTGTCCATGAAGACCTTGGAGGAAATGACCGTTCCAAACGGAAGGAACATCTGCATGAGCTCATTATCACCAAACTCCTGTGGTAGGTGGTAGATGAAGAGATTGCAGCCCTCGGGTCCTGTAGCAACACCTCAGAATTAAACAGGTAACACATTCAACAAAGCTTTTATGCTTTAATAGTATCAGTGCTGATGCCACATGTTTGCAGCTGCTTTCTGTTCACTTTCCGGCTGATTGGAGTTTAAAATAGATGATGTCAAATGTCACCTTGTCAAATATATTTAAGCAGAGTTTTTATATAATTACAGTACCAGTCAAAAGTTTGGACACACCAGCTTCTTGCTCCTTTGTCTTTTTCTTCCATTTACCATATAGATGGACTTTGTAGTTTTGCAATTACCAACTGGACCGTCACAGAACAGGTATCATTTGGTTGGTGGGTTGTTTATTGGAAGTTCTGCAGTGACACTGATGTGGTGAGGGTTTTATTTAGTGCAGCAGTGCTGCTGTAGTTTAATTTTTCCACCTCAGTGACACTGCTGGGATAGGAATAATGCACCAACTAAATAATACCTGCACTATGGTGCTACTATTGGGGTAAGTTAAGGGGATGTACACAGTATGTACTGTGGAACACAAACAGATGGACTACAGTCTGGAATTGTAGAACTACAAAGTCCATCTTTACTGAAAGTGGAACTGAGAACATGGACTGTAAGTGAAAAAAGGTGGCGTGTCCAAACTTTTGATTGCTACTGTATTTATTGCTAAAAAATTACTACAAACATCTTGTTCTTCTTCTTTTAGCTGATTCCCACCACTTGGAGAGTTTCCATGTTTGTGCTAAATTGCCCCTATCCAATTTACCCATATATAATTATATAGTGTGTGAGTGAGTGTGTGTGCCCAGTGATAAATTGGCTAAATTGGCCTGGATGTATTTACTCAGTGCCCGAAACATTCTCCCTTGGATGGGCATGTGAACCCCCCTCCCCCCCAACCTAGTAGAGGATTAAGTGGAAGAAAATAAGATGTGCAAAAATCATGAACTTATGGTTCTATGTAAATTAATTTAGTTTATTTATTTTTAACAATTGAATGTTTTTGTACTTGCAGCCACATAGCTCATGTAAAACTGTGCCAAGCCATTCTGTATGTCATTAATTTATCGTAACCACTTCAACCTGTCTATGTTCACGATGACCTAACTAAAATGCGGGTCACATGCTGGAACTATGGAACTAATGACATTATGTCCTCTCTAATTCACAATGATTTGGTGCGTCTTTTAGCATTTTGTGATTCGTTTGAGAAAAGACAGTATCTTACCCTCTCTCTGCTGCTGCTGCTGAATGACCTGGGGTGGCGGTGGCAGGCTTTGGCCAATAGGGGTCAGTGTGGTTGCTGGATAAATCGCTACGAGTAAAAAATTGACACGTGAATACAACAATTTTATCATCGGTATGAGCTCAGTTTGAGTATATGTATATGTGGTATAAGATGGACGTTTTTTGATTCTCTTTTGTAACACAATAAATATTAATGCTACAGTTACCTGTGTACTGTTGCACCCCGGTGAAGGCCTGCTGCAGTGTGTCGGCGGCAGTGGGGCTCTGGGTGGAGTAGGGGGGAAGGCCATTGGCATACACAGCCTCCACTGCTGGGTGCCCGTTGGGCTGGTGAGGGATGCCAGTGAAGCCGTTGACGATTGGGGTGACTATGCTGGGCACGGCTGAGGATGTGATGCTCGCAGGTGGGGAGCTAAGGCCTAAATCAATCAACAGCTGGGTCAGACAGTGTGGTGTACAAACTTACAAATACAAATACAGAATTACATTATAAAACAATTTGAATGTAAATCAAACATTTTAAACATGACTTCCTGAAAAACTTTTCGTTGGACACTTGATGTGATCAGAAGTATGTGCACACCTGACCTTTATATTTATACTTTATACTTTCTGCCAATCTGCAGTTTCAGTGTCCACACTTTCTGCCGCTTGATGAATGTATAAAGGCCCTTTTTAAAATTTAAAAGATGAATGTTTCTGCAAACTGACATTCACTAAATTATTCTTTCAGCAGATCCAGAACTTGACCTTATTTTATTACTCAAAAAGTTTCCTCTAAAAGATTTAATTGTGGAGATTCTTATTCTGGTATGTAGTATTGCTTTTTTAGCTTTTTTTAGATGATTCTGTTGCAAAAGCATAGCCATGTCCATAGAAGTGATTCTCATGTTCTTCTCCCTTAAATAACATTCTGTTACGGTGATCAGAACATCATTCAAATTCAGGACGCTGACATGTAATCGGACAGCACTGCAGCTCCAAGCTTACAACAAAAGTACTAGTGAACAGACAACCTTTTTATAATATAGAATTTGTATGTATATATATATATATATATATATATATATATATATATATATATATATATATATATATATATATATATACAGTATATACACAGCAGTACAAAAAATTTTGTTTGGTCTGAAGGCGGGCTTTTAATCTATAACCCAGTTAAAACCCACGTGCCCGTAGGTGCATGACCTCTAAAAGCTGCTTCTTACAAATCCTTTAAAATCATTTCTAAATATTTTCCATGTGGCTGAGTATAATATAAAAACCCACAACTTTTATGGTACTGAACTCTACACCAAAATTTTAAAATCTCAAGGATTCAGGGAAACTTTGTGGTACATAAAGTGAAAACGAAATTGTGGTTCACGGACCCAGTTTTAACCTAAGCAATTTCTCTTAGAAGTAAGATGCTCAGAATGTATTTCTGAAGAAGTGTGCACATCTGTAATTTGAAGGTAACATTGATGGCTACTGTCTCATGTGGGATGTCCATGCTCGCTACTTTTGACTGATCCATTTTCTAAATGCTTCTGTTTTCGACAATGATCCAGCACCTACATTTCCCGAGGACAAGATTAGCAGATTAATTCTCAGGTATGAAGGCTGGGGTTTGTAAATGGTAATGGGTAATGGAAATGATTTGATAAATGAATATTCTGCAGGAGGAAAATCTGTCAGCTGCATAAGTCGTTAATGTAGCATGTAATTATCCTACAAATTTTCTTTAACCTTGTGTTAAGGAAGCGTAATTGTGTTTGTATTATTGGAGTCCGCTTGCTGGCAGCATCGCAGCTTTAAAGTTCAGCGTGAACACCGCTGAGGAATTACTCTCCATATGCACCAAAAATATGCAGCATGCAAATTCCATCATCATCTTTTGTTTAATCCTATACCAGGGTCACGCGGAGGTTTGCCCATCCTGGGAAAAATGTTTCGGCACTGGGCAGGGTGCCAATCCATCACTGGGTACACTCTCACTCATCAAGAAACACTGAATATAGGGGCAATTTAGAGCAGCCAATTTACCCCCATGCTTTTAAACTGTGGGAGAAAACCAAAGGACAAGTAGGAAACCCACACTGACACAGGGAGAACATGGAAACATCCAGAACAAGTTTCAAACCTGGATCCCCTGCATTGAGAGGTAAACGTGCTCATCACTAAGCCACTAAGTTCTGTTAAATGAATCAAAGCATTGAACCGACTGAAGTCACACAGTGAGCTTGTGCCCATCAACCACATTCTTCATTACAAAACAAAAACAATGACTCAAGAAAACATTTAGTTCCTTAAACTTAAAAAAACATCAACTTATAAATCATAATGCTGTGTTGTTCAAACAGCACACAATGTACCGCTACCGCAACCTGAACACCACTGGGCGCAAGCATTCAAGGTGTTTGACTGTTATAGAGAGCGCTGAGGGAGAGTTGAGGCATTGTTAAGCTGCCCTTCTGAGCACAGCTGTTAATTCTTTATTGCTCAGACTGTATTATTAGAACTAAGTAACTCTGAATTAGGGCATTTTAAAAATGCTGTAACTGTAAATGCATGGAGGACCTACTTCTAGTGCCAGATCTACATGTTTTATATGCAGCTGGTCTTTCTTTAGAAATGAAACATTCAATGACAAACATATCTGACAAGATTCAAAGGAATTGCAGATTGCAAGCACATTGATATCAAGCAACGTAAATGTTAGACCCAAAACCCAGCTTGCAGTGGAGGAACCAGCCTTGTGACCTGAAGGTTCCCAGCCTGAAAGTCCCGACCAAGTACTATGGCTGAAGTGCCCTTGGGCAAGGCACCCAACCTCAGGTGCCATATACAAGGCTGCCCATCACTCTGTGTGCTCACTGTACTAGTGTGCATTGTATGTTTCACTGCATGGATGGGTTAAATGAGGAGAACATATTCCGATGTGTGTAAGAACAGTTACAAAATAGCAAAATAGATGATTTTATTATTGTAAACCTCGGAAACAGTACTGAGACTGGCCAATCAGACTTTTAAGAATTGTTCAGATTTAAGTTTAGTAAACTAGTGACACACTGTGAAAGGTACGCTTGATCATTATCTGCCACTTAAACCTATACTAGGGTCACGGGGGGGAGGGGCAGATACACCCAGGACAAGGTTCCAATCTATCGCTGGGCACACTCACTTACACAGGCAGACACACATACAAACACACACTATATGGGGCAATTAAGAGCATTTCATTTACCTTGAATCCATGTTTTTGGACTGTGGGAGGAACCCAGAGAATCAGAAGGAAACCCATGTGGACACAGGGAGAACATGGAAACTCGCCTCAAGTGGGATTTGAACCTGGGTTCCCTGCGCTGAGAGGTGCTGGTGCAAACCACTAAGCCACCATGCGGCCCTGACCAAGTTAAACAATTGAAATTCAATGCTGCTGAATACTTACTGTGTATGTAAACTTTTAAACCTTTAGAAATGTGATGCAGAAACATGAGCTGAATTAAATCTTTGTAGCTCATATTATTGTGACATTTAAAAATGTAGTAATGATCCTGACTGACCTGCGTACTTTTAAATGGCAGAAAAACAAAAACATTTCAAATCAATATGCCCATGGTATACAGTATGCAAACTTTTGACTTTAACTGTAGCGCTTTAACAGCGAGGGAAATTCGACTTTTAACTGTGGGGTGGACGACACAAAGCGGCAGGTGTGGATGTATTCTATATTTAATTACTTTTCAAGATAAAAGGTTAGGCACGCCCGTCCTCTAAATTTCACTGAATGTCACACAGATAATGTCCCCCGAAACTTTGATTTATCAGCCTGAAAATAGGACGAAAAAAAAAAAAAATCAAGGTGATCGTCGCCGCGCCCATCAGCGGCGAACAGAAACGATCCGCGCCTCCATGGCGCCTCACAAATAGTGTGTCAGACACCTCATTAGCTCCGATTGTTGCTTTAAATGCAACATCGTGCATATGTTTGAGCACAGAGCACCGCCGCTCCATCTGTACACGTTTCAGGACTGACAATAAGAAGCCAGTGACTTTCTGAAAAAGATGATCATCTAAAAGCATTCTTCTCAATGCTTTTAAGGTGCTTTCACTTCCTTTCATGAGTCTTTCTTATTGGTTTGGAAGCATGCATCTGCTGAATGTTACTCTAAAAAATATATACATTCATACACACACACACACACACACACACACACACACATCACCATGCATCACTGTACAGATACGTGCTCTAATAGAGGGGGCCATCTGGCTCGGAGTGTACGCACCATCGAGCTTAAGTGCTTTACATCTGTTGATGGAGCAGCCGTGTCTTTGTTTTCCAAAAGCCCCCTTCACCTTTCAAGTTTTCAAACGTTACTGTTGTGCACACGCTCATGCCACGCACTGATACTCTTACATGCACCTGATGAGACGGGTTAAAAAGACACATCTGCCCTTGAAAATTCTATGTGAGCTCAAAAGCACGAGGCTGTTGGTTTTAGCTGACATACAGCTGTCTGCTAGAAAACGATGAAGTATTTTGGATTAAACTGCATACAGTATATCCAAAAGCATCCCACACCTGATTTGACATCCTGTTATGTTAAAACAGTTACCATGTGCATGAATGTTCTTAATTTGCATGCTTCACCAAGAGAAGAGGGAGTGTGTGAGTTTCAATATGGTAGCAATGTCACAAATCAAACCAAATTCCCTTTATTTGTGCATTTACTGAAACTAATTGACACATGGGCGGCACGGCGGCTTAGTGGTTAGCACGTTCGCCTCTCAGCTCTAGGGATTCCCGGTTAAAATCCCAATCTGGATGGAGTTTCCATGTTCTCCCCGTGTCCGCGTGGGTTTCCTCCGGGTTCTCCGGTTTCCTCCCACAGTCCAAAAACATGAATCAAGGTCAATTGAGTTCTTCAAATTACCCCAAATAGAGTGTGTTTGTGTGAGTAAGTGTGTGCCCAGCAATAGATTGGCGCCCTGTCCTGGGTGTATCTGCCCAGCGCCTGAAACGTTCTCCCCTACATGGGCATGGGGAACCCCCCGCGACCCTAATATAGGATAAAGGGGAAAATAATGGATGGATGGATAATTGACACATCTTTTAAGTTGGGTTGACACACCTTCATCAAAGTATTGTAGAGGTGAAACCTATAGGAGCTTATATGACATTCTCTATATTGACTCCAGGTTTAACTCTACATGCTTTCTATAAGTGTGTCTATGGGGATTTTTTTTATTTGTGATGTCATACTGTTGGGAAATGAGATAATCAGATTTGCAATTTCTACTCTAGTTCAATCCGAGTGGAGTTAAGATCTGTGCACAGAAACATGTTCACACTGAAACTAGGTTATGATTTTATACACCTGTGATACAGGGACTGACAAAAACAACTGAAGTCATTGATTAAAAATTACTGAATTTTATTGGCTCCTCCAAAAAAATATGACCTGCCGATTGTTTTTTTGCTTATTTCAGAAACTAAACATGCAAATATCTCATCTCATTATCTTCTGCTTAATCCTATACTAAGGATTAGCATCGTAGAGTGTTCCCCATGCCCATCCAGAGGAGAACATTTCAGGCGTTGGGCAGATACACCCAGGCCAGGGTGCCAAGCCATCGCTGGGCACACACTTACTCACTTACATACACTATAAAGGGGCAATTTAGAGTACCTTGAATCCATGTTTTGGGACTGTGGGAAGAAAAACGAGAACCCAACGAGAAGCAAGCCGACAGTGGTAAGAAATAACTCCCTGTTATGTTTTTTTGGGACAAAACCTTTGGAGGATGAAGGCTCAGTGGGGGACTCATCCTCCTTGAGCGGCCGGGCAGCATTAACAGTGTAGGACATCCACGCAGACACGAGGAGAACATGGAGATTCCACCCAAAGTGGGATTCAAACCTGGAGTCCCAGAACTAAGAGGCAAGTGTGCTAACCAGTACGTCACCAAAACATCCAAATAACTTTATTTACTTATCAATCCAACACCGATATAGTGATAGTTAGTCAAAATAAATGTGTAGACGTATGTAATTAACATGTGCACGCTGTGGTGTGTACTCAATCCTTCCTCACACTAAGTTTGTGGAGTGTACATCATTGAACATTTTGACCGTGCATCCAACTTTTTGACCGTTATGAGTGCACCACCTGGGAAGTTTAAGTGCACTTCACACGGTCATATTTAGCTGTGTGAACACACTTCATGTACTCAAAATGGCAGGTTTAATTGTAGAAGTATGCAAATGGAGACATCGGTAGTGACCCCTGAATAAGTGTTTAGATGTAGCGTCATGTTGATGTCAGTGGAGGTTCTCTTCATGCTGTTTATTTCACAGCACTCTCGTTTACTTTCTGCAAAGGGCCACAGTCGTGTTAAATCAGAGAAGAGTCCTTCTTAAAGTGTTGCCACTAATTAATTTTTATTCATTTATTTAGTTTCTTCTTATTTAGTATCACTTTTTACAATAAGGTGGTAGTGGTGAGGGTGGAAGGGAAATCACCATAAACAACTTTACAATACTATGCACATCTAGAGGTTATTAAATAACTGTAATTGACTTTAAAGAGACAGCAGTGGGTTTTTATCCATCCATCCATTACCTTCCGCTTAATCCTTTACTAGGGTCAAGGGGGGTTGGTTCCCCATACCCATCCAGAGGAGAACGTTTCTGTCACTGGGCAGATACACCCAGGACAGGGCACCAATCTATTGCTGGGCACACACTCACTCACACAAACACACTCTATATGGGGCAATTTGGAGAATTCAATTGACCTTGATCCATGTTTTTGGACTGTGGGAGGAAACCGGAGAACCCGGAGGAAACCCACGCGGACATGGGGAGAACATGGAAACTCCACCCAGATTGGGATTCGAACTCAGAGACGAACGTGCTAATCACTAAGCCACCGTGTCGCCCTTCGGGTTTTTATCATTTAAATACATTTTCTCACAACATGTGCCTCTGTTAGCATGTGTCAGAAAAGAAAAAGGCCCAACTGCAAATGATGAGTGACAGAACCTCATACACCATACACGACTCCTTGGACAGTATTTTGTCCATTTTGGTCAAATCCAATCAGTAAAATTAATCAAACATGGGACGTAACCAGTTTCTGTTGCCTGAGATCAGTGCTGTGCAGATGAGGGTTAAGACTGAAGAACTGAAGACTGAAGAACCCAAACAAGCCTCTGTGAATATTATGAACACATCATAATAATAGTAAAATATTAAATGTTTTAACAACGTCAAGTATCAGGCTTTAGAAAAGTTCAAATCAGATTGTGTTGAGCTTCTGGAATCTATGATGTGAAGTATGTTTCACTTAATTAATATTGTTGTCTGATCCACCTTGCTTTGACTGACATGCAGACGCAATCCATTCGTACTGATAATAATATATGGTGATTATATGTATACAATGAATATACACATACACAATAATGCACATGTGTTTGTATTAATGTGTTCTGATTGTCCATTAAATTGGGTATTCTAAAACGTATAAATAAAAGTATTTATAGGTAGGTATTTATTAAATGTATGAATTAAAGGCATATATATTAAAAATGCAACAAAGGAGGCCTTACTCCATATGATTATCTCCGATAAAGATGCAAGTTCCAGTCAACAACCACAAGTTATTATGACAAGGTAGGTGTTTTTAATGTGTTCAGGAAAACTCCCAGTGTACTCTATACATGGTTACCCATACATCTGCTCTCTGCAGCTTATTTACATTTGGTAACTGCTGAATGCACTTGTGCTGAACATTTATTCATTCAGATCATTTCACAAGGCTGTGCATGCTCTTACCATGAAATCCACCGAGTCGTAAATGCAACGTGTGTCCGTGTGAATGACTGAAAATGCAGACGTGGTGAATAAATCAGAGACCTCAGAGGAAGATGCAAATGAAGGAATGGGTGTGAAAAAAATAAATCTCTTATTCATGATAGTACCGAGAAGATTCCAAGAACTATCTCCTGCAAGATTAATAATGCAACAGATTCCAATAGCTTCAATAATAGAAGGCAATCAGGCGAATGAAGCGCACACAGGAGCATGTCGAAACGGGGCGCATATTTTTAGCTCGCTTCAGACCACAACAAGACCGTGTAGCACAGCATCGGCAGTCGCTTTCAATTAAGTCAGCCCAAGAAAGACCAATTTGCCCCAACAAATGCATGGCATATCAACATGACATGGTCCAAATATTGAATGGAACATGACTTGTCGTAAGAAAATCCCTGTTTAAATATGTTATGGTAATAGGATTATACTGCTCATCCTCACACCTTCAGAACTGATAGAAAATAATCATATTCTTTTAAAACCATTTTTCCCCTAATATTACAACATAATATTAAAAACCCAGTCAAATATACATTTTTCTCGTTTTATTCATACCAAACCAAATATTTCACTATAGTAAGAGAATGGAAAAACTTATCAGCGACCTGATTGGATACTTGTTAAAGCCACCCTTAACATCAATTACAGTCTGGGTCTGTTCCTGTGATGCTGTACTTACATGTGTACATTAGGGTTTTGCATCGTTCTGCTGAAATAAACATTGAGACAGTGGAGTTTGATGGCAGCCTGTTTCTCTTTAACAAACCAATATAATCCTCTGCATCAGTGGCCCTACATATGTGCAGATCTCCCATGCTATGGGCACTGATGCCCTCCCCCATGCCATTATAGATTCAGGGTATTAATTTTTAAGATATTGCCGTTTCTTTTTGTTTTAATTGCCATTTTACTTCTCCTGGCATGGATTTTACAGTCAGAGCTCTGACATGCCCAGTTGTCTTAAAAATCCTTGTCTTTTTGGCAACAGGTTTATGGTTGCTATGCTGGATGATGAACCTCCTGGCCATCTTCAGCTGTCTGGCAGAGGGCCGCTTGCCTTCCTCTAGATGTATCCGTTTTTACACTGCACTGTGTTTCTGTTTGTGTGGCAAATGGTTTTTTTCGCCAAATTCTGGTCACATCTGTCAGCCACAAGAAGTACAAAAGTAAAAGTAAAGAAGCAGAAAAAAGACTTCGAAAAGTCTTCTCCTTTGAGGATTCTTTAAACTTAGTGTTTTAATTTTCCAAAGACAAAAGATAAATAGAAGAGACGAATCAATGAAACAACTGGCAAAACAGAAAACGTCCAACATCGGAAAGTGGCGAAAGATTAAACAATCTTTCAATAAACTCTTTGGTTTGTAGTATTTTTAAACTCTCTGGTCTCCGAAGCTTTCATGTTCAAGCACGGAACAGGCACAGATGTTTTTGTAAGTTTTGTTTTTTCTTAGCTTTTAATGTGTGATTTACTCAAGCAACACAACATTTGCCAAACCATGCCACCCCTCGATAAAAGTGTGACAACCAGACTCAGGTTCTGTGTAAATAAGGTGCACTCTGTAACAATTGTACATAATAAACTTCATTCGGTAGTATATTCAGGCTGGGTGTAGTACAGTATACCTCTCCCCCCAGTCAACCATGGGAAATCTGGTTGTACAACCAGTGGACCCAAATAATGCCTGTTCTGTGCCTGTTCTAATGGTCCTGACCAATAGAGAACAGAGAACCAACAGGGGACAAACCAAAACAGAAAACAGATGAACTAAAGTCTGTAAATGTAAAACTACAAAGTCCATCTATATGGTAAGTGGAGGAAATAAAGAATAGAGAAGGAAGGGGGCATGTCCAAACTTTTGACTGATATTGTACGTTTGGACATATTTCTGTAGCATGAAAAAAAAAGGTTGAATTTCGGCGTGATGCTTGTTCCTGAGTATTGTACTTGACAAATTGCTGTGTCTTGTCTGGTATATAATATCAGGAAGAAAATGAGAAAATCTACATGTAACGTCACACATGAATGCACTCAGCCTTGGAGGGAGCATGCAGCTAACAACCTCGCACATCACATTTAATTGGCTGGCCGGCCCATTTCTGATAAGGGGCTTGTAAAAGATGTCAATGCTGCAGTCAAACTTTATATAGACAAACAAGAAAATCGGTGCTTTTAATGACGGCGTACATTTTTGCTTTTAAAGTGCATGAAAGAAATTAAGTTGAACTTGGACTGATGTTGACATTGTGGAAAAAGCAACGTGTTTGAGTAAATTCATGTAATAGGAAATGTGGAAACCAGGGATGAGAGGATGAATTGTTTATGCAATTAATCACAATTAAAAAAAATGGTACATGGTGGCTTAGTGGTTAGCAGGTTTGCCTCTTGGCGCTGAGGATCCTGGTTCGAATCCCAATCTGGGTGAAGTTTCCATGTTCTTTTCGTGTATGTGCAGGTTTACTCCAGGTTCTCAACCACAGTTCCAAAATTTTAATTCAAGATGAATTGTATGCTTTAAATTGCCCCACCACACGAATTAGTGTTTTTGTGTGTGTATCTGTGTGAGTCAGTGTGTGCCCAGTGATAGATTGGCACCCTGTCCTGGGTGTATCTGCCCAGCCACTGGAACGTTCTCCCATGGATGGGCATGGAGAACCACCCTGTGACACTAGTAGTAGATTAAGTGAAAGATAATGAGAATAATGAATGAATGAAAAAATGTTACAATTAACTAATTGTAAGAGTGCCTTAACATTATCATTAGGAAATGAATAAGTAAAATACGTATTGTGGCTTAGTGGTTAGCACATTCGCCTCTCAGCACTAGGGATTCCCGGTTCGAATCCCCATCTGGGTGGAGTTTCCATGTTCTCCTTGTGTTCGCGTGGGTTTCCTCCGGGTTCTCCGGTTTCCTCCCACAGTCCAAAAACATGGATCAAGTCAATTGAGTTCTCCAAATTGCCCTATATAGAGTGTGTTTGTGTGAGTGAATGTGTGCCCAGCGATACACCTGTCATGGCGCCCATCTGCCCAGTGCCCAAAACATTCTCCCCTGGATGGGCATGGGGAACCTCCCCGCGACCCTAATATAGGATAAAGCAGAAGATAATGGATGGACGTATTGTGCTGTAACTGGATCTTTAGTTACATTTGCAGCTCTCATGTCTCTTTACTTTACAAAATGCTTTCGCGAGGTATCAGAGTGATCAGTTCAAAACAAAGGAGTTTTTGGTTTTCTTTGGAATATCGCATCCCAATTTCAAAGTTTTTTTTCATCTTACACTGTATTCACGAAGCCATATCTGAAAGAGATCTGAAGCATCGCTGTATCCAGTATGTACTTCATGTGGTTTGAAGAAGAAGCTGCTTCAAAGAGCAGTCCATTACCTTGCAGCAAATACCCAGAAGCCAATAAAAAAAAGTCTTGATCTGACTTGAGAGTCCACTAAACCAGGCGATGCCTGCACATCGCAGAATACTTTGCATAATAGATCTGTGGAAAAGCTGGAGCAGTTCCTTACTAATCCCACATGATCTCAGGTTCCTTAATACATAAATCCTTTGCAGTACTTTCTTTCAAATAAAGCCCACATGGCAGCACCACTTGGACATAAAATCCACCCCCACCCCGCAGATCATTAAAGTGCACTGATTGCTTAAGAGTTCCAATTTTAAAAATAACCATCATCTGTAATTATCACATGTAGTTACAAAGACAATCATCATTTTAAAGTTTTTATATAAAAAGAATATAAATGGTATAGAGGTATGAAGGCATACATGGTACCAAACATACAAGCCTACTAATATCAGACTCTTAAAAAAATTAATGTGGATGCTGTCTGGTTGCTCAAGGAGGAGGAGTCCTCCAGTGAGCATTGGGTTAGTTGCCTTGGGAAGTTTTTTTCTTGCCACTGTCACTTCGGATTACTTTTTGGGAGTTCTGGCTCGGAACACTGTAAAGCTGCTTTGTACATGTGATTGCACATGGGAGTTACTATAATATGATTGGCTTCTCAATTATTACAACTAAAGATGTAACAATGTAACTGAGGATAATAATCCGACAATTAAAGGAACATTATGTAAGTGCAGATACACTGAAAACTGTAAATATATTAGTATGTTAGTAGAATGCAGTAAGAAACCTGAGCTCTCAGAGGACAAAAACCAGGGAAGAACATACTAAACAAACTTAATAAACAATTATACCCACTTCTCTCTGTCCCTGTGCATGGGGTATATCCACAAGGCATACCGGGAAAGCCCGTTGGAACCTTTTCTATTGGTGGGGCAACCTGCCAACCCACACTTTGGCACCTAAACATGGTGCCCCCATAGCCACCACATGGCATAGACAGCACATAACACATTGTGGGTTGAAATAACAACTCCACAACAAATGTGACCCCACTAAACCCCATGTCCTAACCTTACCATGACGTTGGGAAACATGTAAGTCATTTTGGTCTAAGTAACCAAATGTAATAAAATATCTGGTAATTTAACCAGAACCTTTTCGCCACTAGGTGAGAACACTAACCAGTATTCCATAAAAGTGTTTAAATCGGTTTCAATGGCTTCTTTTGTTTCAGATTGTCAACTTGTATCACAGTAACGTGAAACTGAAATACCCTGCAGAACTGGAGTAAAACATAAAAACAACCTAATTCCCTTATAATGTTGCTTTAAAGGTCAAACGCTTCCTAAAAGTTGATGTTACTCTCCCGTTTCTTTATCTGGAGGAGCATCAGAAGCAATGAAGAAGAAGGGTAATGTTGTTTTAAACACTGTTGTCTTTTACTTTGTGGCAACCTTTGGAGGAAGGCCCTTTTCCTGTTCCAACATAATTGTTCTCCTGTGGCGTTCTTTGAAAGTTTGATGTAGAGAAACCTCAGTCGAGGTTACAGAGCTCTGTCCTCGAGCTCCAGCTGTGAGCCTGGTCTTCTGTAAAAATGGAAGGCTTTTATAGTTGCAATCGCGGTTTAATGTAACATCCATTACCGTGACTCTGAAATGGGATGCTCGATGTGCTCATATTGCTTTGGTGGTCAGGTGTGCGCACACTTATGTCCATACAGTGTACTCCTGCTTGTATATTAAATAATTAATAAAGCCTGATGATGATCGTAAGCACTCTCCTGTGACTGTATCTGAAACCTAGACCCCATAAACCCACCATGACTGTGCCTCTGGGGACAGAAAGCTCTGCATGAGCTCACGCTTTCCTCACTATAACACACCAGACTCAGCTCATTAAGGCTTTGGTAATTACAGGAGCTGATGCGTTAAATGAGTTGAATCATGTGAGTCTTCGCAGCGGGGAAAGCAGGAAACAGTTGCCTTTGCTTTCTAACTCAAAAGTGTCTACTTCTAGTCATCACCCCCATGCCCGAAAGAGAGGAAACGAAGCTCGGTTTGCTCACCCAGAGGTTGATGAAACTCACCCGACACCGGGGTCATGGGGGTGGGAGGAAGGCTGTTGATGTTCAGTGCCCCCATCTGGTGGATCTGGGTGGCTGGAAAGGCCACGCTGGGCGTCAGGTAGCCACCGTGACTCGCAGCCATGAGGGCCGCCTGCTGCTGCATCAGCTGTTGAACAAAAGAGAGAGAGAGGTTAGTCGGGAGGAGTGAGCTATACGGCGGCGATGTGATGGATGGCTGGCACTCGTCATAGCGGAGGAGAAAGTAGAGCGGAGAAAAAGAGTGAAAAATGCGTCGACCTATGTTTGGGGAAAACGAAGCATCCATCTTCGCACTGAGGGAGCTGTCACAAGATTCACCAAACATTTCGCTATCTGTCCGTCTCGGTTCTAATGGAGGAACCGACGTACAGATTCCTGCGAGCTGAACGGCCAGAGGGTTTCAAAGCAAAGTGGTATCAAAAAAGAGGCATTATTATACATCACATGAGCGGGGTGTATAAGCACCACTCCTATTTTTTCAGTTGAAGCTATTTGGTATTATCAACACACAGAGGGAATTTAGAAGATTAGAACGAGGTGCATTGGAGGAGCTTGTTATAGGCTCGTTCCTATCCCAGCATGACTGTGATACAGCACACAAATATATTACCATTCTAAAACTGATGTGGAGGAAACCGGAACATCCAACTTCAGTTCCATCAGTTTGAATGATCCTTTAAGATCTCTGTGGGATTTGTTCTGCATGCTTTGCTTCAATAATGCCCATAGTCTAAACACATGTAAGTCAGATGAATTAAGCATAATACGTTGCCCCTATGGTGGCACAGTGGCTAATTGGTATGCATGTTCCCCTCTCAATGCTGGGGATCCAGGTTTGAATCCCAAAATGCATGGAGTTTCTATGTTCTCCCCATGTCCGGTTCTCCCCATGTCTCCCCATGTCCAATTTTTTCCCCCACAATCCAAAAACATATCTATCTGCCCCATCTAAATTGCCCCATACAGTCTTTGTGTGTGTGAGTGAGTTTGTGCCCACCAATGGATTCCATGGTCTCCTTGTGTCCACGTGGGTTTTTTCTGGGTACTCAATTTAGCTCCAACATTCTAAACACATGGATTCAAGGTGAACTGACCGCTCTCAAATGTCCTATCTAAATTGCCCCATATAGTGTTTGTGTGTGTGTGTGTGCCATTGTGATGGTTTCCATGGTCTTCTTGTGTCATTGTGGGTTTTTTCCAGGTTTTACAATTTTCTCCCACAGTCCAAACACGTGGATTCAAAGTGAACTGACCACTCTCAACTGTCCTATCTAAATTGCCCCATATAGTGTTTATGCGTGTGTCTGTGCCCAGCGATGGATTCCATGGTGTTCTTGTGTCCTTGTGGTTTTTTCCAGGTTTTCCAGTTTTTTCCAACAGTCTCAAACACATGGATTCACATAGCTGCTCTAAACAGTCCTATCTAAATTGTCCCTATAGAGTGTGAGTAAGTGTGTGCCCAGCGATGAATTGGTGCCCTGTCCTGGGTGTATCTACGCAGCGTCCGAGACATTCTCCCCTGGATGTGCATGAGGAACCCCGCCATGTCTCTAGTCCCCAGTCTAGAATTAAGCAGCAGATAATGAGACGAGATGAAAAGTTGCCCCAAGGTCTGAACGTGTATGTAAATGTAGTTGTGTGCCTGCCCCTGTAAATGACTGGGGAGTTGTTTGACATGTTTTCCCTTGTTTTCACCTAATGAACACTGAGATAAACGTCAACACACTCCTTGACCCTAATAAGAAGAAGGGGCTTAAAAAATTAATGGCTGAATGAATTTCCTGTCTTCGGCTGTGAAGTGAACAAGTATATGGGATACAACGCCATTGTTTATACCCTGTGTGGAGTAGAGCACTGAAAGCTTTTTTATAAACACTCTTGCATGTGGGTGTGTTAAAACTAGAAAAGTAAAGCAGAACCAAAACGCTGAATTATTAAATAATACTTTATGTAATGCCGGTTGGTTCGGTGAAAGACATGGAAAGTTTTTCAGATGATGCTCTTAATGCTGCTGCTGCTGCTCAGCTTTTGTGAGGCAGTTTAAATTATACTATTACTATTCAAATAGCCAGTATTACTGCACCCTGTTCTAGATTTGCATAAAGTTTCACGACAGGAATGTGCCAATTTTTCTTCGGCGATGCTCTTGACAGAGAGACATAAAATGATTGTCTTGTCAGCCACTGGTTCTTCATCTTTAGGCTCTCAGCCAATTTAACCAGCACTGTTAACCAATTCCTCTTGCTACCACCTGGATTTTTCTGTCAACATGCCAGCGGGAACCATTTATTTCACAATAAGGACGGTGAATTGAACTAATAGAATATGAGCTATAAAGTGTGTATTATGAAATACATAAAAACAAAGCCTTATAAAATGTGGTGTGTTTGCATATATACGGTAATATACTGTAACTGTATATATGAATTAATTGTAACCTTCTTTTAAGGTATTTTTTTAAGTGTTAATAAGAGGGGAACGGTGGCCTAGTGGTTAGAACGTCCTGATCTGGGTGGAGTTTCAATGTTCTCCTTGTGTCTGCATGGGTTTTCTCTGGGTTTTCGGTTTTCTTCCCATACTCCAAAAACATGGATTTAAGGTAAATTACTTGCTTTAAATTGCGCCTATCTAGGTTGCCCCTTATAGTTTGTGTGCCTCTTTTTAAGTGAGTGATGGATTGGTTCCCTGTCCTGGGTGTATTTGCCCGAAAAGTTGACCCCTGAATAGGCATGGGGCATAGAGCATGTACTTCACTTATACACCGCATGGTCTACTGTTTATCTATTTTATGTTCCAAACCATCTATTCACCATCTATTCACCATCTTCCACCTAATCCTATACTTGGGGTGTTGGTTCTCCATGCCCATCGGGGAGAACATCTGGGCAGATACACCAAGGACAGGGTGCCAATCCATCACTGGGCACATTCAGTCTAACAGACATACACTATATAGGAACAATTTAGAGCCACCAATTTGCCTTGAATCCATGTATTTGGACTGTGGGAGGAAACTGGAATACCCCACATAGACACTGGGAGAACATGGAAAGAGGATTTAAACCTAAGCCCCCATGCCACCCTGTTTACCAAACTGTTAAATATAAGATACCCCTAAGTGTCTTATAAGGTAAGTATGAATAGCAAAGCCTACTGGCAAAGGACCCAAGTAAAAGTACCTGCTTTCTAGAAGCTGGGAACACTAATGGGAGCTGTGACATAATAGTAGGCGGGGCACCTGAATATATTAGCCCTAATGAAGGTTGATGTTTGTTCACCACACGCCCCAACAAATGACCAGTGAGGAGATAAAGTGAATCCCAGGCGATAGAATCAATGTTGACAAACATAAAATAAACTAAATCTGTAATATGTTTTTGGTTTTGGAACATCTAGCAGGCAGATAAATGTGGAATGGCTAAGCCTTTTCATACTTTTGAACAATAGTAAGTCTCCAATTTCCTCTTTCTTTCTTCCTCTTTTTCTCACTGTCAATCTAGCTGCCCCAGCAATAGCAAAGTGACAGTAATCAGAACCTATTGAGCCCATCTCATGCCCGGGCTGAATAGAACTCAAAAAGCTAAGCTGACTGAAGCTAGCTGGGTGCCAGTTTGCTAATGCCCTTTAAAAGCCAGAGCGACAGGCCACGGGCAGGGCACCGAACCAATCTGACGTTTTCCATATTCAGATTTCTCACCACGCGCCGTTCGGCTAATGTCCCTTTTCATGGCGGCGTCCAGATTGCTTCAGATAACAATGCGCCGTTCTGTTCTGCTCTTCAGGAATTATAACACAGCAAATTGGGGACTCAAGCATGTAATTACGTCGGGGGAAGTGAGCAACATCGATTCGTTCTCAGGCGAGGCAAAGGAAGGAAGAGGAGGGGGAGAAGAAAAACAAAGGTCCATCGACAGGCTGCACTGACAAGACTATTTAAAATCTCCCAAGCTATTGCTTGTGCTCTCACCGAAATCTCGCTCGCAAACCAATCCTCTATTTTATGGGAACCCTTAAGGAGATAGGGAACATATGCTTCCAAAAATGGAGCCCGATTGCATTCCACGCAAGGTTTTCATCATCAGGGTCGTAACCCTTCTTTGCCATAAGGGGGATGTCACCACGAGTTGCCCCAGTGACAGCATTCTATAGCATACAGCATCTGCTTTTTTATCGCCGGCTGATGGCGTTAGATGGCGTTCGGTAATCACCTCTTTATCACACTGCAATTACCCAGGCAGCCCCGCTTCGCTCCTACACTCCTACCTACATTATTATGACCCCTAAGAGATGGTGTAGATCTGCCACTATGAGTAAAGACTGTTTGGATTTTTTTTTATTAAAACAGGAAGAACTTGTGGAGCTCTTCTTTTTTTTTTTTTTTTTTTTTTACATCTGGCATGAAATAGGTTTAGCAACAGAGCTGAGGTAAAGAATCAGCTGTTATAATAAAGCTACTTTAAAAGAGCTTTGCAACCAACAACCACTTTATATAGAGAACCAGTCAAAAGGTTGGCCACGCCTCCTTTTTGCGTCACTTATTGTCCATGTTCTCAGTTCCACTTATCATAAAGATGGACTTTGTAGTTCTACAATTCCAGATCGTAGTCCATCTGTTTATGTTCTACAGTTCATACTGTGTACGTCCCCTTAACCCTACTCTGATGGTCAGGACCCCAATAGAACCACCACAGAGCCGGTATTATTTGGTTGGTGCATTATTCCTATCCCAGCAGTGTCACTATCTATCTATCTATCTATCTATCTATCTATATATATATATATATATATATATATATATGGCTTAGTGATTATCATGTCTGTCTCTGATCAGTCTCTGAATTCTGATCTGGGTGAAGTTTACATGTTCTCCCCATTTCCCCATGGGTTTTCCGGTTTCCTCCCACAGTCTAAACACATGGATTGAAGGTGAATTGGCTGATCTAATTTGCCACTATGTAAATGACCTCTATAGTGTGTGTGTGTGTGTGTGTGTGTGTGTGTGTGTGTTTGTGTGTGTGTGTGTGTGTGAGTGTCTTTATGAGTGAGTGTGTTCCAGCTGTTAGAATACCGCCCTGTCCTAAGTGTATTTGCCCAACACCTAAAACAACCCCCCCCCCCTTCCCGCATGAGATGAGATTTTCATTTAGACTTTCATCCAAAGCAACTAACTAATAAGAGAACAACACAAGTCAGTAGTTACGGTACAACAAGCTTCAATATTTTTGTACTTATGTACCAGCATCTTAAATCTGATTCTATATAAGCTTATCATGTAGGGAGCTCAGTGTGTTTATGGTAGTATGAGAATCTAGGAGAATTCAGCACCAAGTGTTTGTGATATCGACTAAGAAAGCCAAGACAGTGATGCTAAAGATAAGAAACATCCTGAGAAAGAATGTGCAGTAGACGGCAGGGTTTTGCGCGGGTTACAATAGTTGCACAAATCATGTCTTTATGGCATCATGAATTGAAGCACTGTCGTGGATCAAGAAAGAACCCTTCCAAAATCACTGACAAACTTTGAAACGTATAATCCCTTCAAGTATCTGTGCGCTGCTTAACAATGAGGCCTGCAGTTGCACCGCGGACCAACAGGGGGCGATGTTGGGCAGAAGGACAAGCCTGGCTCTTATCGCTCCTCTCATTGTGAAAGCTTTCAAGTAATTTGTGTCATGTGAATGCAATATGTTGCCTTGTACAACTGCAATGGGGTAAAAGAGACATCTTTACGCACATCTAACAATTTTCAAGCCCCGTGTGGACCATCTGATAATGGCTGCTTATAGAACGGCGCAGGTTCAAACACAAGAAAGAAAGAAAGAAAGGAAGGAAGAAAGGAAGGTTCTGCGGTAGCAACAGGCTTAAAAGCTAATTAATGTCCCTCTTAGAGACATGTTTAATACATTGCCTTGAAATTTGATGGAAGGTCTTTATGTATGATGGCTGTGAAAAAAGGCCATTTGTAAAAATCTGAGTTTTAATATGAGATCATTAGAAACGGTGCCCTTTGCCCCTGAATTTGCTTTTGCAAGACCACCCCCCCATTACGGCTTTGACTAAAATCCAATTTGCTGGCTGTCAACTCTGCTCACTAATCCTCCACACAGCTGTGTTTGTGCAGGAGCTTCCTAATTTGCTAGTTCGCATCATACATTTCTGAGCATACTAAAGCTTCACACCTTAAAATGTCTCACTGATGAGCTGCTGACAGTGTATTAGCTATTTATAAACACTGCGCAGTTTGTAGGTTAAACCCACATTCTTTTGTTTAATGAGACTAAGCAGAGCAGAGGAGGCAAACAGAATGATGAATCCTAATTCTGACAGTGAAGATGAGAAACGGTCTTATTAGAGCAGGTTAACTGCACGTTACTAACTTAGATGTGATACTCTGATTCATAATGTGGTTCAATATATCAGCATGGTGGCGTTGTGGTAAGCACGTCTGCCTCTCAGTGCAGGGGACCAAGTCCAGAAAATGTAGAATTTCTCCCAGAAAACTGTTGCATTCCATGTTTTGTTATACAGAAGTTTATTTCCTTGGTGTGTTCTGGAAAAAAAAAAAAAAACTAAAATGGGCTGGACAAAATTATAGGCACCCTCAACTTCATTCATTCATTCATTCATTCATTCATTCATTCATTCATTATCTTCCGCTTTATCCTATATTAGGGTCGGGGGGGGGGGGGGGGGGGGAGGTTCCCCATGCCCATACAGGGGAGAAGGTTTCGGGCGCTGAGCAGATACACCCAGGACAGGGCGCCTATCTATCGCACACACTGGGCACACACTCACTCGCACAGACACGCACACAAACACACTCTACATGGGGCAATTTGGAGAACTCAATTGACTTGATCCATGTTTTTGGACTGTGGGAGGAAACCCACGCAGACACGGGGAGAATATTGGAAACTCCACCCAGATGGGGATTCGAACCGGGAATCCCTAGTGCTGAGAGGCGAACGTGCTAACCACTAAGCCACCGTGCCGCCCTCAACTTAATATTTGATTAAAAGAAAAAAATCGTGTCCTATTACTGTGCTTTTTATTATTTTTTATTTTCCCTTTTGTATATCTAAACATGTCTAATAAAGCATCTGTAAAAACTGCAATTTCCCCCCGGGTGTTAATAAAGTATTCTGATTCTGTTTCTGATAAACTATAGTTACTTACACCTTAAACTGGAGTTTTGGACCTCTCTTCATTTTCACACTGCTTAACGTCTCATATTTGATGGGTGCTTTTTCCCAATGTCTCGTGTTGTTCCAATACACGCAAAAAAAATGCACATGTATATCATTTTCTGGGTGAATTTAAGGGGTGCCAACACTTTCGGAGTGTATATTCTAAATGTTTTTATCCTCTAGTAGCACTGTGTTTTTTCCTCTACTCCAAGTCCAAGTAATCCAAGTCAGTTAGAAATAATAAATTACGGCAGGTGTACATGTGTGTCCGTGTGTCTTCCCTGTGATGGCCTGGCATTCTGTCAAAAATTGTATTTCACCATTTTAGTGAGCACTGGGGTAGGCTTCAACACCCTCTAATTACAATTAACAGCTAATATGACTAAATTAATTCATTTATCTTAATCACATTCTTCTAACAAACTAACACAATCTAACACATTGCATGAAAATATATCATGAATATCAGATTCAGAGATTAACACCTACATTCCTATGACAATATATACAGTATATGTATTAAGAATGGGTCAAAAGATTTTTCAGACCTGATGTTCGGGAAATGTGTCTTCCTGAAATGTTCATGAATTCATATTTGCCTGTCCATGCAGCATGAACTTTGTGTAGAATAAATCATGAAAAATAAATCAGTTGGCAGTGTATGCCTGGCGTGTGGGCAGAAGCCCGGTGTGAAATGGTGAGGCGTGATGACAGTGACAGAGCCGCAGAGTTGCACACTACTGCACACATCTCTAATATACCAGATAAAGCCCAGTGCCTACCTGTAGGAGTGGCGGCGACTGCCCTGTCTGTCTGCCCTCTTGTACATTTACATTTCTCCACATTTTTCCAAGAACAAGCTGCATTTCATGAATTCTAATGAGGGTGATAGGGCTATTTTTATTAGCTGGCCTGGTAATTATGGTAGGCTGACTGTATCTCACATGGTTTCCTCTAAGTCTGTAATATAAAAATGAGTGTGAAGGATGCACCACCGCAAAGCGACTTGTATTCACAGGTTAATTGCGGTTCAGTGCTTATAGAAATGTAAATAAATGTATACACACCTACGGCAAATATTGGAATCATATAAGACTACCGCAAAGTTCTGATTAAATGAAGCTGTAATGAAAAAAATAAATCTCCAGCTGAGGAATTCTTATATGAAGCCTGAAAATACATTAATTACTTTGAAATAGTAGCAAGCCAGCAGGGCCTTCAAGGCCTTCTCTGTTGGCCTAAAAATGATCAGAATCACAGACTAATGTTAGTTATACTTAAAACATAATTCTGAAATGATCTGACCACTTCCTTTCACAGCATTTCCCCCGGATGCACCACTTCCAGATGTGTAATTTCTTTTATAAAGCATTTAAGCAATTAGCATCATTTGTTGCCAGGGTCAAATATTCTGCCTAAGGCTTTCACTATTAGTTCTGCAGCCTTATAGCTTAAAACAAGTGTCAACAAGTGTTATTGCTTCCACCAATCAGATTCTGAGCCGGCAACATTAAGGCCCTCTTGATGGCATTGGTTATACGATTTTATGAGGTTATTGATGGTGATTTTTTAATGTCTGGCTACACGAGTAATCTATCTGCCATGAAACAGCTCTTCATGCTGCATTTCTGTATAATAAGATGTTTTTATAGCCATTAAATAGTTATTGACAGGCGGATTGATTCAGACGGAGCATTACTGAAGGCCTGGGTGTGAAATGCACTGGATTTAAAGGACTGCTGAGTATTAGTGCTGGTTGCTGGTGAGGCATGAAAAAGGAAAATAGAAACTATATCGGTGGACAGAGGTGGAAAAGATGGAACAGTGGACAATCATGAAGGATCAGAGGAAACATGAAGAGCAGATGACAGCGAACAAAATGAGGCTACAGCAGGGGAGTGGATGGAGATTCTCGATTGGGAAAAGAAGATGAAAGAATAGAGGAAGATGCAAGAGGAGGAAATGAATGAGTGGGACCTGGAGACTATGAAATAAAACAAACTAAGGAAACAGCAGAGAGAGCAAGATAAGACTGTAGAACAAGATAAGTACACAGAGGTGCAATAAATGTTAATGAATAGACAGAGAAGATGTGGGAGGACTTGGGGAGAGTATGGGAGTAGGGGATGAAGAGTTAAAAGGACATTTTAAGCAAAAAAATGCAGCTAAATAAGGGACAAAACTGCTGTGAGCCAATAAACTATTATATTGATTATTATAGTATAAATGAGAAAGAAAGAATTTAAAATAGGAGTTTGAGTTTAGATAAAGACAGGAGCAACAGGAGTTAAAGAAAGATGATGTGAAGTGGTGGGAGCTGAAAGAGTTGAGAGTCAGAGCAAAATAAATAATAATAAATAATGATAAAGCTGATAAAGCAGGGGTTAAAGTAGAGTAAGAACAGTATAAAATGGAAAGAGGTAACGAATGAGGAGAAGCAGCAACAGCACAATGAAGGAGAACTGGCAATGGCACGAGCGTAAAAGGTTAAAGAATAAAGAAGGGGCAGTAAAGGAGCAAAAGAAAAAAGGAGCGGAGAAAAGTACAAATTAAAGGAAGAGTTGGACCACGAAAAAAAAAAAAAAAAAGAATGAAATTAATGGTAGGAGGTAGGTAGGTAATGGTAGGTAAAGAGTTAACAGACGAGGAGGAGCAATTAAGTAGCAAAAACAAGCTGAATATATTTTTAATATTTTATTAAAAAATATATATTTTACCTCTATTTCATGTTAAATTACTTAATCCTAAATTCTGCTTTAGTTAGCGATAGATTGGCGCTCTGTCCTGGGTGTATCTGCCCAGCGCCCGAAACGTTCTCCCCTGGATGGACATGGCGAAACCCCCCGCTACCCTAATATAGGATAAAGCAGAAGATAATGGATTGGATGGATAGTTAATTAATTGTTTTTGTTTTAATTGATTCATGTGTTGTCATCGATGAACAATTGTGCAAAGTTTCAGCTTAATTGGATAACGGGAAGTGGGGGAAATAGCATTTGCAAACTTTTTACCAGACACAGACAAACAGAAGCTAATATAGGGTAATCATAATAATAATAAAAACAAATTAAAGGATGACTAGCAATGGCACAAGCAGAAGAAGTTGAAGAAAGAGGAGGAGCAGTAAAGGAGAGGAAGAGCAGTGAAAAAGTAAAAATTAAAGGAGGAGTTGGACCAATGAAATCAAGGGTAGGAGGAGTAAAGAACAGAACGAGTCTACAGATGAGAAGGAGCAATTACAGAGCAAAAATTTAAAGGAGGACTAGCAATGGCATAAGCAGAAGAAGATAAGAAAGAGGAGGAGCAGTAAAAGAGAGGAAGAGCAGTGTAAAGCAGAAATCAAAGGAAGAGTGGGAGCAGTGAAAAGCAGTTAAATGAGGAGTAGGGGGGTAAAGAATGAATTAACAGAAAAAGAAATAACGGAAGAGAAGGAGCAGTGAAGTTCAAGAAATATGAGGAGCAGGATTGGAGCAGAAGAGGTAACAGAAAAGAAAAGCAGTACAGGAGACAAAGGAAGAAAGAAGGTGAAACATGAAGGAGCAGAAGAGTTAAAGAAAGAAGAAGAAGAAGAAGAAGACGTGAACTATAGTGTTAAAAGAAGAGGTGGAGAACTGAAAAGATAATTAGGAGCTGAGGAAGCGAGAGGAGTTAATAAATGATCAGAGTACAGTTGAGGCAGCAGGTAGAAGATCTGAGGGAAGGAGAAGGAACAGAAAAAGCATGAGGGATTGGAAGAGGAGCAGGGACAGGAGGAGGATCAGTGACAGAGCAGCAGGAAGGAAGCATGGGAGCAGTAGAAGGGTAATGAGATGATAGAAAACACAGCAGGAGTTAAAAACAAGAAATGGAAAAAGAAATGGAGCAACAGGAGAAAAAGAGTAAAGGAGGAGCTCAGTAAAGATAAAGGAACTTACGGCATGGGCGTAGCTGCTGTAGGTGCTGAAGGGCAGCGCGATGGCCGGGTTAAAGATGCCGAACTGACCCACCATCTGCTGCATGCGCCGGATAGTGCGCTCCTTGTCCGTGTCAGCAAACTTGACCACCAGACTGGATGAGGCACCCTGATGGAGCACACACATGGGAAGGAGGCATACTGTGGTTAACCCCTGATTTAGGTTTCCACATTTTGACAATAGTCCAATGTATGTGAACACCTGAGCATAACAGGAACACAAGTTTGTTGGATGACCAGTTAAACCGAGGTGTTCTAACAACAGCAAGCTTTAAACTGAAGGAAACAATATTTCATGAACTCTCTCATGAGACCAGGGGCCGTTATGCATTTGGGGATCCCATGCAAAATGCCCCACCAACTAAATATTCATTTAGTGGTTAGAATGTTGGGCTAACAATCCACAGGTTGTGGGTTCAAATCCCAGTTGCACTGATGCTACCTATATGGGTCCTTGAGCAAGGTCCTTAGCCCTCATTAGGCCCTTAGTTCCAGGGATTCTGTATGTAACCCTGTGCTCTGACCCTTAAAAGCAAACATTAAGTTGGGATACTTGTAAGTCACTTTTGATAAAAAAAGAGCGTCTGCAGTGCAGCAGGGTGGCTTAGTGATTAGCACGTTCGCCTCTCAGTGATAGGGATTCCCGGTTCGAATCTCAATCTGGGTGGAGTTTCCATGTTCTCCCCGTGTCTGCGTGGGTTTCCTCCACATTCTCCGGTTTCCTCCCACAGTCCAAAAAACATGGATCAAGTCAAATGAGTTCTCCAAATTACCCCATATAGAGTGTGTGTCTGTGTGAGAGTGTACCCAGCGATAGATTGGTGCCCTGTCCTGGGTGTATCTGCAAAGCGCCCAAAACATTCTCCCCTGGATGGGCATGGGCGACCCTAGTATAGGATAAAGCGGAAGATAATGGATGGATGGATGACCATCTGCAAAATGACCAATTATTTTATATTATTTTTTAATGTAAATCTTCCACCTTATTCTATATTAGGGACACGGAGGGTTTGCCATGCCCATCCAGGAGAGAACGTTTCAGGCTCTGGGTGGATTTAGTTGTGCATTATAGTGAATAACTCACAACTGTGAGTGAAGAGGAATGGCTGAACTGGACATCTGTTTAAAAAAAACTGTTCACCTAGAACAAAAAACTTGGCACTGGAACCCAACAGGACACTAAAGGTGAAAGTAATGTCTAGTGATGCAGTGACACTGACACTGACCCATGATCACAGGAAATGACATGTTTTTAGGTGTTTATATACACAACAAGTTTACAAGTACACTAGCTGCGCTGCTATTTTGAGGTAAGAGACCAAACCTACGCAGCTTAATGATAGACATGCGATTAAAGGATTATGTCATCGGTGAGTGCACTCCGGATTCCAGAAGAAAGTAAAAGCATGAGTTACATCAAGCACTCAACATGATCGCAAATAAATCTCACATCAAGAAGCGAAAATGTGAAGTTTAGAGTCATTACATTGACATTTAGGCAGTTCGAAGATGCTTTAAGAACACAATACGTTAAGGAGGAACCTGCTGAAGTGCAGTATCATCAATCATGATCATTAACCAATCAGGATTTAATGCCCTAATTATCACAAGCATTCTTTTTTTATAGCAAGTACTTCCGAAAGAGATGTGTCTTGAGTTTCATATATTGTAGATGTTGTGAAGTCAAAAAATGAAAACAGCATAATAGATTTTGCCAGGTAGAGGTTATCACATGATTGTCCAAAACAATGGAATCAAACTAACATTGTAGGAAAAAAACGAACACCCCAATTCAAATAAATGATTCTAATTATTTGTTTTCTGTGACGGTACCTCAGTGATGATGCAGAGCCATTGGCATCAGACTTTGATTAGAAGTATAGAAGTAATTAACAAACCTGACATGACTCTGCCTAATGAACCTGTGTAGCCTTTATAAGCTGTAACATCACAAAATGCAAAATCTTTTTTCTTCAGGTTACAAAGAAATATCTATTTAACAACAGGGGTGGGATTTCTGCAAGAACATCCACACCAAAAGTAACGAGGTGGGTATGAGGACCAGAGGACCACAGATAGGATTTTGCAGTTTCAGGAATGGGAATTTAAATTATATTAAAAATACAAGTGTTGGCTGATGGTATCTGCTGTGCCCTCAGGTTCCTGCAGCTTGTGGTCGATCTCTCTCGAGCCATGTCAGTTGCATTTATTATTTCTAATTAAAGTCCATCATCGATGGCTTTGCCGTTCCTCCCCCAGCACTGCTCAGCTACAGTCTCCCCTACACTCCTCCTTTACAGCTATATTAGCTTCCATCTTATGAGAAAGCGTTCTACAGGTTTTTGGAGTGTCTCAGGGTGTTTATGCTTCTTTGTACAAAATAATATTTTTGAGGTCAGACAGTGATGTTGGACATGAGGACCTGGCTCGCAATTTCTGTTCAAGTTCAATATCATTTATTTATATAGTGTTTTTTTTAAAAAGTACATTGTCATAAAGCAGCTTCACAATGTCCTGAGCCTGAACCGCCAAAAAGCATGCCGAAGCAACAGTAGCAAGAGAAAACTCCCTGTTGTTGTGTTTTTAAAGAAGAAACCTTGGGAAGCCCAAGGCTCAGTGGGGGACTCATTCTCTTAAAGTGGGTTCCAGTTCCATGGGGTCAGGGCTCCGTTGGTGTCAGTTAGTTTCTTTCTCTGAATCCTGCCCTCATGGAACTTAATGTGCACCAGGCCATTTTTGGAACCAATAACGGCCCTTTCGAAACTGTTTCCACAAAGTGAAAAGCATACAATTGTCCATAATACACATCTAAGTGCTTGATTTTATAAAGCTGTGCATATGGGATCGAACAAACCACCTAAAACTCATTAAGAGGCATGACCTAGTGCTTGGGTCCATATGGTGTATAAAGCAGGACAGTGTCAGCACCAATGGCTCGTGTTGGCATGGCCTCTAAGCCCCATCACCATCTACTGCCATGCTTCAGAGACAATCACAGTGTGCATTATTCCTCCTCACTCCCAGAGGCTGGGGAACGCTTTCTTCTCTGTTATCCCAACGGAAAGCATGAGCGCAGGCTGAGAACACATCAATCACGTCTCATTTTCTGGTTCGATGCCCTTCTCTCCAGGCCATGCTTATCATATGAGAGCAAGCTTTGC